>JAINUG010000074.1:4267593-4594879 GCA_029706075.1 Aldrovandia affinis | reverse complement strand
ATTCAATCCCATGTTAGGTCAAAAAATATATTACAAAAATAAGACCTGCCGATTTATATTTGATCACAGCTCATTCATTTTAAATCACATCGACACCATTCAAACTCTAAAGGGACAGGACTACCTCTATTAAGACGCCTTTTTTACAGAATGTTTATACATGCTGTACTTTTGAAACAGGAGCCGTTTATGTTTTGAAAGCGTCTAATCGCATTTTTTTTTTTTTGAGAGTTTACTAGGCGATTTCGATGTCCTTACAACTCCTTCATTTTAAATCATATCGACACCATTCAAACTCTAAACGGGAGAGGACTACCTCTATTAAGACGCCTTTTTACAGAATGTTTATACATGCTGTACTTTTGAAACAGGAGCCGTTTATGTTTTGAAGCGTCTAATCGCATTTTTTTTTTTAAATGAGTTTACTAGGCGATTTCGATGTCCTTACAACTCCTTCATTTTAAATCATACTGACACCATTCAAACTCTAAACGGGACTACCTCTATTAAGACTACCTCTATTAAGAGAGCGCCTTTTTTACAGAATGTTTATATATGCTTTACTTTTTAAAACACAAGCCTGGACCTATTTTCAAATGGGCTTGATATGCATTGATCAGAAGAACCTAGCGTTGCTAACTGGTTTATCCGCGGATTTAACTTTACAGAAAAAATGTCAAACCGGGCAGTTCCGACATGTTTTTACACAAATTTCTGGACCGATTTGAACGGGAAAAAGCCTAGTTATTGAGGCGGGTATCACAGCGAATACCTAGCGAAGTTTTACACTGGTTTAACCGCTAGATTTATCGCTACGTTACAAAATGTCACCGCAATGCTAAGCGCGACCATTGTTTTCAATGGGTAGCATCCTAGCATGTTTTCGAGTTCATTTACACAAATTTCTCGACCGATTTGAACGGGGAAAAAGGCCTAGTTATTGAGGCGGCTATCACAGCGAATACCTAGCGAAGTTTTACACTGGTTTAACCGCTAGATTTATCGCGATGTTACAAAATGTCACCGCAATGCTAGCGCGACCATTGTTTTCTATGGGTAGCATCCTAGCATGTTTTCCGAGTTCATTTACACAAATTTCTCGACCGATTTGAATGGGAAAGATGGCCTGGTTATTGAGGCGGGGTATCAAAGCGAATACCTAGCGAAGTCTTACACTCATTAAACCGTTAGATTTTCCGCTGCATTAAAATCATTTTTCCAACTTGTTTTAAAAACACAAGTTTTTAATACCAAACAATACAAAATTTTAACAAACCACACCACACACTCAAACACACACACTCACACGCACACACTCACACACACTCGCTCACACGTGTGCACACACACACACACACACGTGAGTATCAAGGTCCAGATCTGCCGCACCTTTGCTCTTGCAATGTATGTCCAGATAAACCCAGCACTATGCATATATGTGGAACACTGGAAATAAAACTTATTTTATTTTGACCATATGTGTTGGTGTTACTGATCCATTTTTGTTGCCAGTTCTGCTTATTTGATCTATTCAGTACAAAACACTGCGATGGATTGGTCTAAATGTGACTACTACCAAGAAGATGGACGGCTGTCTGCTTCAGTGATAACTGTTTGCAATCTGAGTTTGTCACAAAACAAAAGTACAGTTTTATTTTAGGTATTGTTAGTATGCTAATGAAACATTACTTCAAAGTGATGAAGTGTGTGACGCTGTGTGTGAAAAGAAAGCTTCAAAACATTTTCATCTTACTCCCACACCTTCCACTGAACATACGCGTATCTCTCTACTACTCTCCTACACATCTGTGTTTGTGTGTGTGTGCGTTACTGCTTGCGTGTGGGAGAAGGCACCCTCAAAATTTCAGTGGAATTTTTTCTAGTGAATATTTATTATTCTCCCGTTCAAAACTTTGGCTCGCTACTAGTCTCGCACCGTTGCCAGCACACATGCAAAAAATACATCAAAACGTGCGCCTCGGACGGGAATCGTGTGCTATTACTTTTCTTAGCGATCGCACGTCACGTTTTTGCATAAAGTGCAAAAACTTGACTTTTTTGGGGGCCCATTCAAATGAATGGAGCGGAATGTTCACAGCTAGAGTGAGTGATGTCACAATGCCTCTGCTGAAGGATTCTAATTATGAACATTCCGCTCCAGCTGTGAACATGTTCAGTGACATCTCAACACTCTCTCTAACACACTGAGCCAACCTTACCAAACCACACCACACACAAACACACTCTCCACACTCACAAACACACACACGCATAACACGCACACGCACTCTCTCTGTCACGTGCACACTCACACACATGCGTATCTCTCTACTCCTCTCCTACACATCTGTGGGTGTGTGTGTGTGTGTTACTGCTTGTGTGTGGGGACAGGCACCCTCAAAATTTCTGTGGAATTTTTTCTAGTGAGTATTTATTATTCTCCCGTTCAAAACTTTGGCGCACTACTAGTCTCGCAGCGTTGCCAGCACACACGCAAAAAATACATGAACACGTGCGCCTCGGACGGGAATCGTGTGCTATTACTTTTCTTAGCAATCGCACATCACGTTTTTGCATAAAGTGCAAAAATGTGACTTTTTTGGGGGCCCATTCAAATGAATGGAGCGGAATGTTCACAGCTAGAGTTATTCTTCCGTTCAAAAGTTCGGCGCGCTACTACTCTCACAGCGTTGCCAGCACACATGCAAAAATACAAAAAACGGAGCCTCGACCAGGAATCGTGTGCTATTACTTTTCTTAGAGTGTTTTTCGTGAAAGTGCAAAAATGTGCCTTTTTTGGGGCCCATTGAAATGAATGGAAGGAATGTTCTACAGCGGTATGATGTCACAATGCCCCTGCTGAAGGACTCTAAGCTGTGAACATTCCGTTCAGCTGTGAACATGTTCAGTGACATCTCAACACTCTCTCTAACACACTGAGCCAACCTTACCAAACCACACCACACACAAACACACTCACACACTCACACACACACACACACACACGCACAACACACACACGCACTCTCTCTGTCACGCGCACACTCACACACATGCGTATCTCTCTACTCCTCTCCTACACATCTGTGGGTGTGTGTGTGTGCGTTACTGCTTGTGTGTGGGGACAGGCACCCTCAAAATTTCTGTGGAATTTTTTTCTAGTTAGGTGCCTTTTGCAATGAGTATTTATTATTCACTCTATTGTTCTTCGTTCAAATTATTCTTTGATATTATTATTCTTCCGTACAAAATTTCGGTTCGCTACTAGTCTCGCACCGTTGCCAGCACAGACGCACGAAATACATCAAAACGTGCGGCTCGGACGGGAATCGTGTGCTATTACTTTTCTTAGCGATCGCACGTCACGTTATTGCATAAAGTGCAAAAACGTGACTTTTTTGGCGGCGCATTCAAATGAATGGAGCGGAATGTTCACAGCTAGAGTGAGTGATGTCACAATGCCCCTGCTGAAGGACTCTAATTATGAACATTCCGCTCCAGCTGTGAACATGTTCAGTGACATCTCAACACTCTTTCTAACACACTGAGCCAACCTTACCAAACCACACCACACACACACACACTCACAACACGCAAACGCACTCCCTCTCTCTCACGCGCACACTCACACACTCTCACACACACACGTATCTCTCTACTCTCTCACGCGCACACTCAGATTCTCTCTCTCTCACACACACGCGTATCTCTGTACTCCTCTCCTACATGTGTGTGTGTGTGTGCGTTACTGCTTGTGTGTGGGGATCAGGCACCCTCAAAATTTCTGTGGAATTTCTTCTAGTTTATTTTAATGTTGAGTTTTTTTTGTTTTCATTTTAAATTGAAATAAACTTCCAAGATCTATTCCAGTTTATTAAATGTAATAATACTTTTAATAGTTTAATGTAAATAAAATGGGCTTTTGCTTTCCCCCATGATGGCTGTATTCTCCCAGGGAATAAGTGAAGATGAGGCAACGTGTGAGTGTCAGTGATGTGCAGGCCAGTGTTCTTACACCTGTTTATTTGTATAACAGAATAAATTCAGTTTATTTGTATAAACAAGTATACTTTAATCAGTATATTGTCACAAAGCAGCTTTATAGAGTATGGAATCTTAAACCCCTCGAAGGGCAACAGTGGTAAGACCAAGAACAATTATTGCATATTAAAAACTACAGGTTAGCCCAGTTACAAAATCAGTAACATGTTGACTGTACAACAGAAATGAAATGAAATAGGGAATATTCAATGCACATTTTAATCTTGTACGCTGCTTTGGATAAAAGTGCTAAATAGCAAAACTGTAAATTAATTCTCAGATCCACAAAGAGTACAGCATTGCTGTAAATATTCAGTGTTGTAGAGTTGTTTGGTTGTTTTTGCTTGTTTTCAGTGTTGTGTAGTTTTCAGTGTTGGGTGTTGTGCTTCTTCTTCTTTCGTGTAACGTCAGATGTCCAACTCGGTGTCGCGTAGCCATGCCCGCATCTCTGGTCCTAGGTCGAAGAGGCTGGCTTCCGAGGTGGTCCATATAAGGGCAGATGTTGATTATATGGTCGGCGGTCTGCTCAGGGTCACCTCACTCGCATGCCGCACTGTCCGCCAAGCCCCGTCTTCATTGATGACCCAAAGCGACCAACCCCAGTCCGTAGACGGTTCAGCGTGGTCCATTGCCGGCGTGGTAGGTCGTCTCCTCAATGGCGCCATCTCCTGGGTCCCAAATGTAGCCGGTGGACTCGGGAGGGCCCGGCCGACTCCCACTCCTGCTTCCAAGCTGCTGCCAACCATGCATCTCTGGAGATGTCCTCAGAGGTGAAGTTGAGCATCTCTTGTGCTGCCTTGTTGTAGGGGTGGCGGGACTTGAGTCTGCTTGGAGGTGCTGGTGTTCCTGTGGTGTTGTGCAAGATGTGCCAGTCAATTGTGCAATTGTATTGTTTGTGTTGAGTGCTGTGTTTTGTTGTGTAATCGTATGGAACATTGTGTTGTGTAATTGTGTTGAGCATCGTGTTGTGTAATTGCTGTTGTGTAACTGTGTTGTGCTGTGTTGTGTATCTGTGCTGCGTTTTATTTATGTTTTTATTTAGCCTTTATTTTACCAGGAAGTCCCATTGAGATTGAAAATCTTTTCCAAGGGAGACCAAGAATAGCAGCAGAGGTTACACAGTAAACATATAAAACATACAATACAGTAGGAATACAAAGTAATAAAACATTTACAATATAAAGGTCACAATCTAGATCAGTGTGTGTTGTGTTGTGTGATTGTGTTGTGTTGTGTAATTGTATTGTGTAATTGTGTTGTATTGTGTATCTGTGTTGTATTGTGTAATTGTGCTGTGTTGTATTGTGTAACTGCTGTGTTGTGTTGTGTAATTGTGTTGTGTTGTGTAAATGTATTGTGTAATTGTGCTGTGTTGTATTGTGTAACTGCTGTGTTGTGTTGTGTAATTGTGTTGTGTTGTGTATCTGTGTTGTATTGTGTAATTGTGTTGTGTTGTATTGTGTAACTGCTGTGTTGTGTTGTGTAATTGTGTTGTGTAATTGTATTGTGTAATTGTGTTGTGTTGTATTGTGTAACTGCTGTGTTGTGTTGTGTAATTGTCTTGTGTTGACAGACCCAGGGGCTGATGCGTCTCTCTGCATCATGGCTGCCCCTAGCGCGTCCAGGATGAACGCAGTGAGATATGGCACCATGCGTGAAAACGTGCTCAACCTGGAGGTGCTGCTGGCCGACGGCACTATATTCCACACTGCAGGCAGGGGCCTCGGCCCAGGTAATATAAACACCTGCCCAGGTAATATAAACACCTGCCCCGCCTCCACCTCTGACCCCCACACTCAGGTACAGTGGTCCTGTATCTTTAAGGGGGTTAAATTACCACAGATGTAGTGTCTAAAATGGGATGCATACCTTGTGTGTATACTATACGATAGATATGTAGCATCTAACATATCATAGATATATGGTAGGATGCATTGTCTGTGTGTCTCTCTCTCTCTCTCTCTCTTTCTCTCTCTCTCTCTCTCTCGGGCAGTGTACGGGGGGCACAGGGTGAATTTGGGGAAAAGAGCGCTGCTCAGGGAAGAGGTGGGACCCCTGACCATGGAGGTCATGCAGGGTCTCATAGCCACTCTGGACCCCAAAAACATGATGAACCCTGGAAAGGTGCTGTAGCACACAGTGGCCCACAGAGGACGCTGTAATAGTGAGACACATGACAGGGACACAGTGGAACTGATTGAAGGTCAGGCTGCTGTACCCAACACCGCCACAAGGGGTCAGGAGTGGTCATTCTAAGCAGGATTGTGTTCGGGGTGACCTGATCACTTCATTTGCCCATTTCCCAAGTTTATGATAAATGTTATTTATGATAAATAAAGTTCAGATAACTGCCTAAATAAACAACGGCCTAATTCATGAGCAGGAACATCACAGCGAATAGCCAGCCATGTTTTAAACATATTAAACCGCTTCATTTGCTGCTACATTACAAATGTCACACCGCTGCTATCGCTGCCATTAAAATTAATGTGTAGCAAGTTAGCGTCATTCCGAGTTCGTTTAAACGACTTTCCCGACCGATTTGGACCGCGACAATGGCCTGGTTCATGAGCAGGAACATCACAGCGAATAGCCAGCTATGTTTTAAATGGATTAAACCGCTTGATTTGCTGGTACATAAAAAATGTCACACTGCTGCTATCACTGCCATTGAAATGAATGGTTAGCAAGTTAGCGTCTTTCCGAGTTCTTGTAAACGACTTTCCTGACCTATTTGGACCGCGACAATGGCCTGGTTCATGAGCAGGGACATCACAGCGAATAGCCACCTATGTTTTAACCAGATTAAACCGCTTGATTTGCCGCTACATTAAAAATTTCACACCGCTGCTATCGCTGCCATTGAAATGAATGGGTAGCAACTTAGCGTCTTTCCGAGTTTGTTTAAATGACTTTCCTGACCGATTTGGACCACGACAATGGCCTGGTTCATGAGCAGGGACATCACTGTAGTTCACCAGCCAGGTCATTTGCATGCACACTGTATACACATAACATGTGAAAATCTCTTCTGTTGGCTGTCCATAGGACATTTATTGTCAAAAGATTGTCACTCATTCTCTCTCACTCACTCACTCACTAACTCTCTCTCTCTCTCTCTCTCTCTCTCTCTCTCTCTCTCTCTCTCTCTCTCTCTCTCTCTCTCTCTCTCACACACATTCATTCATGTAACACAAGATTGTTCTAGGAAGAAACTCATTGTGTTTCTCATCATGTTTTATAGAAAATTTAAATTATTTTAGTTCTAATTATGTAGCTGTAGGGGGCAAGTAGATTTGAGATTTTAAGAAAAAAACTATTATTTGATATACCTCTTTTGTGTGGATTCTACATTAATTTGGTAGTCAGTTTTGGTTCCAAATGTAAATATCCTTGATTTTAAATGTGATTGAAAAATTTGATTAATCGCGATTAATCACAGCAAATCATGATTTTTTAATTTTTTTTATATCGTTTGACAGCCCCTACATATATAAGAAATATGCACATCAAATAAAAAGGGCAACATTCCTTCATAGTAATTTCAGGATTCCGCCATTGGACTGAGTCAACACATTCAATCTGTGAGGGCAACTCATTCTCAGATGGATCAGAGTTATGGAAGTTTGGAAGAAAAGGCACGTTTCCACCAAAAATGACCAGGAAGTATTTTCAAGGAATTGAATTAATGACAATTTCAGCTTTCCAATGTAAGTTATTTCACTAAATCTTTATTCGAAAATTTCACAAAATACATTCTTTGATTCAGTACGCCATTGATTTAACTAGGGTGGTCTTATGCCTTAACTCAGTCATTCAACAGGGGTTCCGTGACTCCTAGGGGGTCCGCGGAGATTGGGCAGTGGGTCCGCAAATTATTTTTGGATGTCAAACACATTTTTGTGAAATTTTGAAAAATATATTTTAGACAACATTTTTTAAATTGAGTACACACCAACCAATAATAGGCAATAATAAGCTATTTTTTAACAAAAACGATTCAAGATTCCCATGCAAACATGATGCCTTGCAGCCTATGTGACCAATGTCATCAAAAAAGAGAACGTTTCAGCTGGCTAGCTAGCAAACTACGTTTTGGCTAACAAACAGCTAGCTATGTGTGCTAAAATTAATAACTAGCCTACAACTATTATTTTATAACAAGCCTAAAACTATTGTGTGAAATAGAATGGATCACTTCGTAACAGTATCTAAGCCTCGAGCTCGAGACTCTAACGGTAACACCACCTCATCCTAGACAGTAGGTGACAGTGCTGAAGAGGCTACCCCAGCAACAGCAGCAGCAACGGGTAAACGCAAAAGAGAGAAGTCCCGAAAATATTCAGAAGCCTACCTCAAGTTTGGATTTACCTTCAAAGAAACTGAGGGGGTCGAATTGCGGTGTGTGTGTCATTTGTTCGGGGGTGCTATCAAACGAAAGTATGAAGCCATCAAAGCTTCAGCGACACTTGGAGACGAAACATGCAACTCGCAAAGTAAACCACTGGAATACTTTCAGGCTCGTCTGAACTCTTTCCAAGGCCAACACACAATAATGAGAAAATCGGCCAAGGTTGGCAAGCTTGCTTTGAAAGCTTCATATCATGTTGCTCTTCGGATTGCTCAGATCTCTCTCTGCCAAGGAAATGAGTGCTGAATTTACTGGCGTTATGGACACTGTTGTGAAGGCAGTCAATTTTATTAAGAAGAGTGCTTTGCAAACTTGTCTTTTTGCTTCTCTCTGTGAGGCATCGGGAGAGGAGCACAATGCACTACTTTACCATTCAGAGGTCCGATGGCTTTCTCGTGGATCAGTATTGGCACGCGTGTTTGTGTTACGCACAGCTATCTACAAGTTTTTAGTTGGTCAAAAAACCAATCCTGAAGCTAAAGTTGTGCTAAATGTTTCATTGTCCCACACACCTTAAAAATGTATTGTACCCTTTTCTAAAGTAAAATAAAAATGTAATGTACAAGTATTAGCCTCCATACATCAATAATGATTATTTATAAATGTCTCAGCAATTTAAGCATCATAACTGATATAAATAGGTTCATAATATATATGTTATTATAGGCCAGAACTAAAACGCAACACACAATTTAAAAATAAAATCTAATAGGGGGTCCTGCTCCATCTGTTTATCTACCAAGGGGTCCTTGGGCTGAAAAAGGTTGAAGACCCTTGTTGTAGGGGAAGGTGAGAGGGTGCTACTCACTGTTAACTCATCCCCATTACATGACTAAATGTCATGTATCCACCGGCGGCAAAGTTGTCTTTGTAGCAGCTGCAGAAAACAGCCACCCCTGCTGCTCTCTCCTCTGCCTACACCTTCTCCCACACTCCTCAACCCACAGGTAGAGGTGGAGGGACAGGTATACTGATCTCCCTCCTGTGGAGATTTGGTATCGTTCCTCTCCCTCACCTCCTTCCTTCTTTGAATTTCATGTTGTCATGCTGTGAAAACTACACATCATTGCCGTCTATCACCCACCAGGTCCACTGGGGAGTGTCCTACATGAGATGGATGCCCTACTCAGCTCCTTCCCTGAGGATGGCACTCCTAGGTGACTTCAACCTGCTGCTGGACACCCCTCAGTCCTATGCATTCCTCCCACGGCTGAATCCACAAGGCCAGCAACCAACTGGAGCTGGTCTTCACTAGGAACTTCCCTTCACCCAACATTGTGCTATCTTCTCTGCATGTCTGTCTGAGCACTGCTTTCTGTCCTTTTCCCTCCCCCTCCCCTCTGTGCTTAAACTCTGTCCTCTATCCACTAAACCTGCTAATCTCCGACCCCCCATCCCCTGGCTAACTGTCTCTATTCGGGCAGACCAACTCAAACTATGAGCAGCAGAAAGTAAATGGAGGGCTCTGTGGCCCTGACTGACTTCCACACACTCCTAGCTACCTTTTCTTTTAACTTCTCCTCTGGTAAATCTGCATTTTTCTATTCCAAGATTCAATTTTCTGCTTCTAATCCTCGCAAACAATACTCTACATTTTCCTCTCTCCTCACCCCTCCTCCTCCCCAACCCCCCTCCTCTCTAACTTTGTATCCTTCTTTCACAAGAAGGTCGATGACATTTGCAACTCCTTCCTTGACATCCGCTCCCTCACCTAACTCTCCCTTCTACAAGTAGCTAAGTCTCAACAAGTCTCAATCTCTTAGCTCCGTCCTCCTCCTCCTTGACCTGTCAGCTGCATTTGATACAATGGACCACCAGATCCTGCTCTCATCTCTCATCAAGATGGGAATCTCTGGATCTGCACTGATATGGTTCAAGTCATACCTGGCTGACCGGTCCTACCAGGTGGCCTGGAGAGGATCCCTCTCCTCTCCCCACACCCTCTCTACTGGAGTCCTGCAGCTCATTGCTAGATCCCGTCCTATTCTCCCTGTACACTAAGTCACTTGGTGTTGTCATCTCTGCTCATGGTTTTTTTTATCACTGTTATGCCAACAACACTCAACTCTTTCTCACATTCTCTCCTTTTCAGACCCAGGTCCTGGCCCCGATCTCTGCATGCCTGGCTGACATCTCTGCCTGGATGTCCACCCACCACCTGAAGCTGAACCCGTGGAAGATGGAGCTGCTCTTCCTCCCAACAAAGGGCTCCCCGATGATTGATGCTTCAATCATTGTGGAAGGCTTCATAGTGTCTCCGTCCCAGTCTGCCAGGAGTTTTGGAGTGACCCTGGAAGACTAGCTGTGCTTCTCAGGCCACATCACAGATTATGGCTTGCTGTAAAATGCTAGTGTGTTGTCCTGAGTATTTTTTAAATTTATTTTATTTATGTGTTTTAAATGAGTTGCTCTGTTACTGACACCCTTGTGGATCATCCTTCAGGTTTAGCATTAATAGCAGTATCTCTCTCACTCCCACTACCTTGAATATCTCTGTTCTCTTTCATATTAACTATGTCTGTGGCCTGATTGTAGCCATATGCTACTGTACATAATCAGTGTCTGATTTGTCACGGTCATTCTCACAGTATATATTGAAATACATTTAATATTTTTTGCAGGTTATTTTAATTCCCTGGAACAGAACCAAAAACAAGGAAATGTTTGTTGGCTGCATTTTCATGCATTTCCACTGGTGGTGTATGCCACATCTGAGTCATCCTCTAAGACCAAGGCCAAAGTCCATGAATTTGCAGACAAGGTTACTGTTGATCAGGATGTTGCAGGCAACCATGTCTCTGTGGATGTATCCCAGATCGGCCAAGTACTTAATGCCATCTGCAATAACATGCATCAGGCTGACAAGCTGAATGATGGTGAACTGGCCATTGTGCCTCTGTGGGTTTTTCAAGAATGGAGAATAAGACAGGAGTTCAATGTGTTCACAATAGGGGTTTGTCCACAACTCTAACTAATGAAATTTAAGCTAGATGTACAATTGAAACGAAATAAACCTAAAACTAAGTAATTAAACACGAGTAAAAGTAACGGAAAGAAAACGTGTTATTAAAATTTAAGAACACACCGCTGTCTGACAGGATGTATTCCAGACTTTAAATCTGGATTCAAATATGACATTTTTACTTAGTAATAACGTTATGGCAGCTACAGAAAGGAAGCCAAAAATCAGGCTGAAGTCTAAGTCAAACACTTGGCAATCCCCCTGGCAACTGTACTATATAATATTATGTCCCAAAATTCACCCGTGTTGCAATAACCAGGGAACACACACTGGACATAATATATAGAAAATACACCAGGCCAAACCGTCCACAAGTTCAACAAAGTATTATTTGCAACAAAGATTAAATAATAAGAAGACATACTTACATACAAGCATTGTTAAAATAGAATAAACAAAACAGGCTATTACACTTTTCCTAATCTATAAAACAAAAGATCTATATCCCTCTCTCCTGATGCAAAGAAAAGGATGAGTCTTCCGCGAATCTGATTACCTATGCTAACCCACCTAATAAAGTGCACAAAACAATATGATATACAATGATATACAATCAAAACAGTATGCAGACATCAACAAGAAAACACGGACAGAAGAATGGCAAAGAGACAAATGGCAAAAAAGCTGGGGTCCAGACTGCTTATATCAAGTCCGGTTGTGGGCAGGGCCAGCAGGGTTTGCAGATGGAGCAATCAGTAAACAATTAAGAGCAATCACTCAGGCATGCCTGGAATGCTCTCCTGGGCCTGGTTTTCAACAAGGTAATCAGGCAGCTGGTGTTTCTCCTCCTACATAACATTTAAGCAAAGCAACTGCCAACAGAAATCATGGGCAGTGGAAGTCACAGGAGCCCAAGAGTGATTATCAGCTTTAGTCTTAGCCCTGGAGTACAAACTGGCTTCATGGTCCTCTACATACCAACCATTTTGTTTTGCATTAAATCTGCACTTTAGCCAAGTGCTTTGCAACATTTATAAACGCTATTAAACTGTAGACATCTGATTCAGAGCATCTGCTGTCATAGTAATTTCAACAGCTTCTGCATACTGCATGGGAATTGTATCTTATTACGCTAGTGTGTCTCCTGCAGGGTAACACATTAGAAAACATTACAAGTAATTAGTAATTCACTGATACATACAGCAGTTTTTGAGAGTGAATGAATATATATTATGGATGTAAAATTCAGAAAAGTTAACTGGGTTGATGACAGCTTGTGAAACTAGCCTTTGACATATTTGTAATACAGGGTAAAATTATTTTACGTTTGTGCATTTACTCATTTGCTCCATGTAATAACTTCATAAACACAGAATTATATCACCATGCAACGCTTACATTGTATGCCCTCATAATTATGCTCAGTACTTTCTGCACTCTTTCTTTCAAACTCATCACTACTGAAACATTAAACCAGTCACTACAGTGTGCCTACGGTATTGCTCAGAAGAACAGGAGCAGCACAGAGAGGAGCACTGTCCCTGAGGAAAGAATCCAAAGAACCATTCTCCATATACTCAGTGATAATTGTCACCGGTTTACCTGGGGAGGAATAATAGAATGGATAATTGGATGAATATTCAAGTCTAATAACACCCTGGCCTCTAGCACAGGGATTGTATTAACTTGGAATTCCATTAACAGAAAACATAATTTGTTTCAGTGAATCAAATCATGACAGAAAAACACAGGATAAAAATTATGTCTTTGTAAGGGTGTAATCCTCAAATGGCAACACTAGGATATAAGTACATTTGTATTTGCTTTTCACAGCAGAGTTTGGTCCACCTGTGCAGTACCAGTAGGGAAAAAATGTTCAGCATTTTTGTTTTGTACTTAAAATCTGTGGATTTACCACCTCTACTTAAATCAAATAAATAACCAAACACCAGCTTGTGAAAAATAATTGTGAAAAAAGATAACTGATATTTAGAATGATTTCAGTGAAAAAACACCAGCAAAAGTTACTCATTTGTAAATATAGCCTTCTCAAATGGTGATAAAAAGATCTTCATGACATTCATATTTGTTCTATTATGGGATATATTCCTGGAGAAACATACTCTAGCTAAAAACTGATTCAACTGATGAAATTCTGATTCATACATGAGGCAGCAGTGTAGCAAAGCAGTTATGGCATTGGCCACTTAACCAGACAGATGCAGGTTTAAATTTGAGAGGGGCACTGAAGGGTGGTTAACCATAAATGTGCAAAATGCAGGCTGTTGATCGAGATGAGGGCCACTGACTAAAAAATAATATCCATTTTTTATTAGGGTGCCTGCTTTGCAAAAGAGAGCAAAGCAAAGGCACTCTATTGTTCTTTGCCGCCATACTTATTAGGGTGCCTGCTTTGCAAAAGAGGGCACACTGCAGTGCAGAGCACTTCTTCGCCTCCATACTTATTATTTCATATTCCTCCGTACAAACTTCGGTTCGCTACTAGTCTCGCAGCGTTGCCAGCACAGACAAGCGATCGCATGTCTTAGCGATCGCACATGACGAAGTGCGAAAACGTCCCTTCTTTGGGCCCATTGAAAATGCATGGGAAATTGTGAAAAAGTACAAAATTAGAAATACTCTCTTTGTACTCTCTGTCCTTTTGGGCGATTTATTCAAGAACCGTGTGTCCTATTTCAATGCAAGTAACATTGGATGAGAGAGGACAAAAATACCTACATTTTGGTCCATAAATTGGAAGATTTATTTATTAAAAAAGTGTCAGATGCAACTTAACATGGGAGTGAATGGAGTGGAATGTTCACAACTAGAGTGGGTGATGTCATAATGCCCTCTACCTTCAGCAGGTAGCAGAATTTATCCAAAATCTGCCAAACATTACCATCTTACTCCCACACCTTACACTGTACAGGCACATCCCATGTTACTTCCATTGAAATAGGACACACGGTTTTGGAATAAATCGCCCAAAAGGACAGAGAACACTGTTTAAAAGTCGATGTTAAGTAAAAAAAAAAAAAAAAAGAATAGAAGGTGATTTATATTTATATTTTATCACAGCTCCTTTATTTTACATCATACCGACAACATTCAAACTTTAAACAGGAGAGGACTACCTATATTAAGATGCCTTTTTTACAGAATGTTTATATATGCTGTACTTTTTAAACCAGAGCAGTTTCTATTTTGAAAGCGGCTTGATAATGCAGACGAACGCGTTGCTAGGCAACGATAGTGCCGACGGCTTAACTACACCAGCTGACACCACCTGCTAAGGGGCACGCGCTGTGACTGGCCGACTGGCCCCAAATAATGTGAGTAAGATTGAATAATCCACATATTTTACTGCAATTATACTTACTTCGACTAAGAGCATAATTTCATTAACATAATCAAGAGTATGGTGTTTACATGAATATTGCCTTACTCGCATTATTGCCTTAATCAAATTATAATCACATTATTAGTGTAACCACTGTGAGGTCTTAAACAGGGTAAGCAGTTAATGCAAAAAAATGCATGAATGATCGATACAGCAGCTGTAGCAATACAGTGTGAATATGACTCAAAGGCAATATAAAAGCAATCTGTAATGTCGGAATAGTCCAGATCATTAAATGCAAAAAGAATAAACAATGCCAAACCATCCTTTGTCCCTTATTGCATATTTGTACCACTTGTTGTAGTAGAAGTTATGACCAGTTGAGTACCTAGAGAGCAAAACAATTATGATCAGCCTTTAAATAAATTCTGCCATTACACAGAAATGTATCATCTCAACGTGTGCCACAACATCCAGTCAGCACAAAAAGCATCAAAAACTTAAAACTGTACATTACATTATAAAGACACCCTGATGGGAGGGGCTCAGCGAGCACGCCCTGCTCAAGTGGTTCAGTGCTGTCGTTGGCTAATGGTACAGACTAGAGCCCAATGGTGGAAATGGTTAAACAGGAGGAGTCGCTGCAGTTTCAATGAATGGCAGTTCCTATCTTTAGATTAAACAATCTGAATGAATCCGACACGGAGGTGAGTCAGTTCCTTTCGTTCACCAAAATAATTTGTTCAAAAATAACGAATCATCCACGAATGACACACCACGTGACCGAACCCTAACCCTAGACCTAGCCATAACCCTATCCCAAACCCTAAACCCTAAATCTAACCATAACCCAAACCGTCAGTTACGGTGGTTAATTTCTCGCATGCGTACTTCGCATCTCTGTCCTCTGCATGGATGGCATCTAGTCTCTATCGTTTTGCCATTGTGTGGAAGTGTCCGCCATGTTTTCCATGGCGTAGGGAGCGTATTGACCGAGAGAAAATATTGTTTAAATCCAGAAAAACTCAACCAAAATGGCTTCTCATATTGGATTCGGAGCCAATTGGAACCCATAAGTCTGACCGTTGTGAAAATATTCTGGTCCCATGTGGCTTTAAACCGAATTTTCGAGTGATTTTTGGCAGGATAAATGTTTAATTAACATTTTAGGTTATTGTGATAAGCAAAAACAATGAGTAAACTATCGTTCCGAGCGTGAGCGCTAGACGCCGCCAAACCTCTCCCCATATACCGCAACAGAGACCTCCCGGACCTAAACGACTGCGTGTCCATCAACCGGACCGTGCCGCGGATGCCAACAGGAATGGAAAAAGAAGAAGAATCAGTAGGGGATCCTTTTTTATACAATATTTGTATCCTTTAGGAAGTGAAGCAGGGGTTTGTTATTCCGTAGGTCTTTGCGTAACGATACATGCGTAGTTGCCACGTTAGGTAAATTGTAGACTATTTGTGGTACGTATATTACGTAACAAATCTGAACACGTGCTCGTACGTTTTACACTATCAGCGTAAACAAGTCATTTTGACGTAGAGTAGCTGTTGCATTGGGGTTTTGCGTAGGTAAATAAGTATGCGTAGGTGTCGTCTCGATTCCCAGGCTTAGCCTGTATTTAGCTATCTAGTAATATACATGGCAGTATTCTGTTGCGAATCATTTTCGTCTGTTTCGCAATTTCGATTATCTAGGTAGATGATGCTGTTGATTAAATGCTAGTTAGAGATGCTTCAGTGCCTCTGGAGGTCGCGGTGGCGACAGCAGTTCTATCTATCGTGACATGGCTTGTGAGCTTGATAGAGAAATTATGTGTTTGGGAATAGTTTTTGAGTCTCTTCTCATGCTTGCACAAGGTGTGGAGCTGTGTCAAAAGAGATAGGTGTCTGTTTTTTAGAACTGTTTCGCAGTGAGCTAGCTAACCGCAACAGTCTCAAGGGCAGTGTGCCTTGCCAAAAGATTAGACTCGTACGAGGTTCTCCCAGAGATAGGGAAAATAACTGTCTTGTGACTGTTATATGGGCGAGGCTAATGCATCTGACAGGGAAAGTATTGTGTATAAGAAGGTGAATCTGCAGGAAAAGAGTTGTTCTTTGTCAGACAGGGAAGCATTGAACCCCGAATGCATTGGGTTAAATAAACTCTGCTTTATTTTGTTTGATTGTTCTGTTTCTCATTTAGTGCAAGTATTCTCTATCTTCTTTTAAGGTATTCTGAATTCATGAACCTAACAAACTGGGGGCTCGTACCGGGATCCCAATATCTCACCAAACTGGCGCAGAGGAAGGGTGTGACATCTGAAACCGTGCAAGGGGCTTGAGGTTTTGAAAGACCTCGGTCCGGATCGCGCAGGATCTTTGGATAAGTAGCGAGGCCAGATAGACCAACGTTCCTCTGGAAGCGCGGTGAGTGACAGGATTTTTCAGATATTTAAAGATAAAAATGTGATATTGAACCTAGAGCCATGTCATAAAAGTGAGTGACAGAACATAGGTGTGACCATGGAAAAGTGTAATAGCAAAGGTGGTTGTTTTTGTTGTTGTTGTAAGAAAGAAAGAAAGTGATGGTGAAGTTTACCTGTCTCAGGATTCAAGGGAAATGGAATCGAGGTTTACGGGGGCAGGAGATTGGGTTGAGCATGTGGAAAGAAAAATGTGGGTTTGATGGGAAGTTGAAGGTCCCGCAATGTGGCAAGCTTGTGAATGCAATTAGAGATAAAGCTAAAGGTGATAAAGCAAAGCAAAAGAAATATGGAACCAAGTTATTATATAAAATATTAAATATGGATCAATTATTAACAAGGGTTACTCTTCTTTTCCGAGGACGCTGTGATTACGTAAAAATGTCGGACTGTGTGCAAAATAAAAACGAAATGGTAATGGGGTACCTAACCTGTTTTTAAAAAGTGTTGAATGCTAACAAGTGGTCTTCAACCACCTGCAAATAATAACGATGGGGTTTATGAACAACAGCTGAAAAATGCGTTCCTGAACGGCCTCACTCCTGCATTAACAACGTTAATTTAAAGACGTGTAATTACGTGGGCAACGTGCCGATTGCACGTGATAATAGAACATGCTATTCACTTCGAGCGAACGGCTAGGGAAGACCAAAGGATGAGAGGGGCGAAAGACAGGAAAACACGCACCCCATACACGGAATACAAAATCTGTTTTTTAAATTATAGTTAGCAACCACAGGACAGCCCAAGAATGAACCTTCTAGTCATGGGTAAGTCAATATCTTTTTGATTGACAGCGGTGCTTCATGGTCTGTGATACAAAGTGAGGCGTTGCCTAGGGCATCGTTATCAAATTTAAAATTTAAATTAAAAATGACTAATGAATGTGAAGAAAATGGGTTGTCAGTCACGTCACCTGTATAGGTACTATTGGAAATAGTTTTAGGAATCCTATACAATTGATAGATTGGTATTATAAAATGGAGTTGATAGATGACAAAATAATTTTGTGAATGTATTCCATCCAATCAGACCGCCCCAGCTAATTTGCATTGCATTGCTCTCTTCTCATCCCTGACTAGACATTTAGAAAATGAATGTTTCTGGAACATGCTGCAAATAAATGAAACGAGATGTTTAGGCACCATATATAGTGGACCAAAATTTACTGGAATTCTAGTAAACTTGAGTGAAGAGCAGAAATTATTATTTGAACAAATCAGGCAGCCGCATATTTCATTATCGAAAATGACCAAATGTGAATGGGAAGATGTGGGTTCTTGGGTTAGTCTTCTGCCCTCACCACGCGTTTGCGTACGTAGTTATGCAGCAAGTTAAATACTCTCCCAAAAAAGTGTCGAAGACAAGAGCTGACTTGATGATGTTTAATGTGTGGAGGAAGAAATTTGTATCGAGTTGGGATACATCCACAGAGGATGTAGACACTAATTAATTCAGTGTGACGCTGCAGCGCCACAGGAAGTCAGAGACAAAGGGCTTTTCGCGCCACAACTTCAAAGGAACAGTTGTTCGTCCCCTATGGCAGGAAACCTCCTTCCCATTGGTTTAGGACCCTGGGAGGCTGTTCTAACAACCTATTATATCTTCATGTTAGCCCATAGCTCCATTTACCTGTAAGTTAACGCCTTGTTACTTCCCCTTGTGATTGTTCCCCCCTTCCGTCTTTTGGATATAAATATTCATTTGAATTTGAAGGCGGAGATTCGCCGTCCTGCGTGACACGGGTCTCCGTGCAGCTGCTCGTAATTAAAGCTTTAATACTGTTTAAAGGAATTCTCTCTGATCCTGCGGAGTTATTTTTTCCACGATAATTTGGTGCCGAAACCCGGGAATGCAGACACTCGACGGAACGGCCTTGCTTCCACTGATGGGACCAGACATGCGCGCTGCGCAATAGAGAGAAAGGTTGGGGCCTTATTCAAAACCCATTATAGTGGTATTTGACTGTTCCCGTCAGTGAAGGTGAGTAACGCAACAGAGAGTCTCGCGTTCCGCAATTATAGGGACACAGGAGAGAGTTTGTTTAAACAGTATACTGAATGTTTGAGGAGGTTAACCGATAACAGAGGAACTTCGACGAAAGTTTAGCTATGGTTATAGTCGGAAAAGGCGGATCAGTTATTGGATTAGGTATTTAAAATGCTTAGCTGATAAACTTATTGATCAGGACTTGGTAAGTGTTAATGTGAGGGAACAGTACGGTTAAAGGAACAAGCTATGGTTATAGTAGGACCGGTGGATCAGTCTGGGGATTAGGTATTTAAAATATTTAGCTTCGGATACGAATGATCGCGTATATCTGGTGATGCGGTAGGCGAACGAACGGGCAGGTTAGATCGAAAGAGGTCGAAGGGAGCGTCTGTTATATCTGAGAAAGTAAAATATTCCAGTGGCCTTGCGCATTGTAAAAGAGAATATTTTACTTGTTGTACAACATGGGAAAACTAGATCTAGTTGGAACTCCGCGGAGAGAGATATGTGTCATTAGGCTTTGCGGTGACTGTTACTCCAGTAGCTTAAGTACGAGCTACGCCTTAGTTGCGCGCATATAGGACCATCAAGGTATATCGGCTAGGGAAATGGTTATTGTCGGTCGCGGTGGGTCAATTATTGTATATTGGATACAAGTATTTCTGATAATACGCAGAAAAGGACCAAGGAGTAGACCGTATAATTACGTGTGGCAAGATGCAGCCGATAACTTGAAACGGTCGCTATTAATACCCGGGATGGAGAATGAACAATCTCATATGAATGTAGTGTTGTTTGTTAGAGTTTGTCGTGTCGCGCATATGCACTGTGAAACAACAGGGCACATTCTGTGATCGCTTAGGCTATGGTTATAGTCGGTAGCGGTGGATCAATTGTTGGATTAGATATTTAAAATGTTTAGCTGATAATACGCGTAAAAGGATCAGAGTATTAGACTGGTTTTACTACTGGTGGCAAGAAGAAAAGCGATTCACAGAATTGTGTGCTTGTGTGTACCCGGATTGTTGTTCGTAAGTTAGTAAAATGGGCCTATAGATACGAAAACACAGGACGCTGTGTGGTGGACACGTGGTGAGAGCGCTTGTCCAGCGGTTAGATAATATATAAACAAACTAAAGTGATTTGTTTAGAGCGAAGTGGTTCTCCACTCACCCGTAAAGAAATTCCAGACAAAGGACGTGCAGGCCGTTTGCAAGTTTTACTCAAACAGTGGGCCAGTTGCAGTTCTTGGAATAAGTTTGTAGAACAATGGGATAGGAGTGAGAAGCCGTTTGCAAGATAGGAGATCAGGGACATGTGGTGTTGAGCACATGTCCAGCTGTTAGAGGGACTCACCCGTAAGGTATTCCAGACAAAGGACATGCAGGCCGGTTGCAAATGTTTGCTCAAACATTCTACGTGGGCCAGGTGCAGTTCTTGGAATAAGTTTGTGGAACAATGGGACAGGAGTGAGAATCCGTTTGCAGAAGGTTGCGTATCGGAGTGGCGGAATCAGGATTCGTAGCTGAATCACGGTTCTGCTAGCTATTGTATACCATAGAATAATAATAATAGCTATAATAATTATAATAAATATTTTGTTATAGTAAACATATGTATGTATACGCACTATTGAGGAGTGCGTTAGGAAAGCGGGGCAGATGTACTAGCCAAGAGGAATGGGATGCATTCTTTTGTTGGGATGACTAAACCCTAAGGCGCTTGAATGAATCGCGCAGGCGCCGTTATAAAGATAGAGGGGAAATTGAGGCAGCAGCGCGGTCGAGAACAGTGAGAGAGATGACCCCTATCTTTATTAATTGTGAGGAAACCACAGAATAAAAAGGAGAAAAATAGTAATCGGCATAAGGTATAGGCCTAAAGTAATAATGAATAATAGAGATAACTAGAAAATAGAAATAGGAGAAAAATAGTTAATTCCCAGGATAGATTTAACACATGCTGTGGGGTGAACACGTGGTGTTCAATTAGACGGAATATGTTCTTGTTGCTTATACTCCTACATTTCAAGGGCAAATGGGGTTAAATGTAGGACCTTTTTATCATCTACTGGAGTGAGCAACTGTATTTTATTCAAACCAAGGATTTGTGTAAAATATTAAATTAGTAGCGTTGAAATGGCGATCGGGAAATGGCTTTTGGCGGAGCTTCAGAGGAAACTCCAACAAAAGGGATTCCTTTCCCCCAGATCAGCCAGGGCAATCAGAGTGACTCGCCAAGAAACTGGTTTTGCGACATACCACCGTCCAGACACCCCTGTCTTCCTGTAAGCAGAGCCGTAAGACCCCCTGGGGCTCTATTGTCTCCCAAAGGTAGTCCACTAGAGAACACGTTGGGGCGGGGCCGCTAGGGAAGAAAAGGGGGTTGGGAAGTGAGTACAACCCGGTTTTGGGTGGGGACATTAAGATTTTGCACGCTAATGTACCTCTATAGCAAGGGTTATCGGGCTAACGGTGATTTAAGTGGGAAGCTAGTGAGCGGTATTTTTCTGTATCAATACATTTATATGTGGCTACGGTCGCAATAAATCAGTAGCACAATTACCTCCATTTGGTGTTACAAATGGGGTTGGAGTAACTTTTGTGGTAATGCCGTGTCGTTGTCACGTTTAGAAGTATTTGAATGCAAAGAGGAACCGAGCGAACAGGGTCACAGACAGCTCAGGTAAATGTCGGCTTGGAGCGGTCCTGAGAACCGCGCGTGCGTGTTGTGAACCCGAATGGCGGAAGGGTCCTATTCAAAGTTTGTGCTACTGATCAGTAAAGATATAGACAGTATTGATCATTCTCGCTAACCTGTAGTCAGCTAACCTAATATTCGCTGAGGTAAAACATATTTCCGTAGGTAGATTAACTGTGTGCTCCGAGTGAACTCTCATAGTACCATCCATCGTGATTTAAGATGCGTACAATGGATGAGGACGGAAGTGCGGTTTTGACGCGCACACTGGTAAAGTAGAACTCGAGTATCAGCTTCAATCTACAAAGCATGCTGTGTTTAATGATGGTTAAGTTAAGCTAGCAGTAATATTTTGAAGCATCATTATAGTGACTGCGAAGCTGATTTAATATCGAGGGTATAACTGACAGATCGCGTGGTAGCATCCTGATTATGTATATATTATGTACCCGATTTTATTGTTGATTAAAGACAGAAACCATAGGCGTTTAATGAAAAGAAATATTTACAAAAAAAAGTGTAAACTACAACGAAAAATTAGGGTAAATAATAGTATTCATAAAGGAGGCTATATCCCATTAGAATTGGGTCTGGGTCGTGTCAGAAACTCCTGGGAAAACTATAGTAATAATAATTACTGTGAGGGTGGTTGGTGCTTGGTGCCACTCGCAGAACCCCGGGGGATCAATAAGTAAGACTGTACTGCCCTACAGTCTAACCACTAGCTCTGAAGATCAGAGAAATAGGGGAGAATGAACAAATAAGGAGGAACAGAAAACAGTGTCACACAGACACAACCAAACGAACTGAAAAAAAAACTCCGTAGAGTAGATCAAGTAAGGGTAGCGAAACGCACCGGATAACCAAAATACCTTATAAAAGATATAAGTAAACAAAAACACGCGGTGGCAAAATCTCTCCACCGGTATACCAAATGGTAATGGGAAAACGAATAGCAAAACCAAAGACAACCGAGTGTCCAAACAAATTATAAAAGGCTAGTAGAGAAGAAAAAAAAAGAACGAAAATGAAAACCCAAAACACGGTCTTGTTTGACTGCTCGAAAGAAACCAAACTGAACTCCAAAAGTTAGAAAGGTTCCTAAATTAGGTTTCATAAAGAGGTTCTTATAACTGAGAAGGTTTTGAGTAGAGACGGTTTCTTTTGCTAATAAAGTTTCTATGAGTTGTATCTTTAGAAAGACGCAACAGACCTTACCGGCTTGACTGTAAAATTGGCTTACGATTTCGCACTGAACGAAGCCAGGTGCGAGTATTTATAGGGAGATGATAATTAATTAAGTCCAGCTGTGCACCTTCCAAAGGAAGGCGCAACACCGCCATCTGGTGGTGGTTCAGGGGAACAACCGTGACAAATTACGTATATATAAAAACCAAGTGACTCCAAGATGAAATAAATCTTGGAAATTAGTAGGATTGACCCCATTTAATCGGTTGTTTGATCGATGGGCTGTTGGTCGACCGAGATTTATTTGGTTCGCAGAAAAAAATAACTTATATAAGGGAAAAGGGTTTTGACCATTCGAGAAAACCGGACGGCAGTTAGTCGACCGAAATTCTTTTGGTCAGAAACAGCCCTAGAAATTAGGGTATGCATACCAGAATAAATAGGACTGAGTGAGTGTGCGCATTTGTATGTCTATGTATGTATATGTGTGTGTACATGTGCGTGTCCGTCCAGTTAGATGGGGAGATCTTGATGATTAATGATTGCACATCTGACTCTGTTAAGCCACTAACTCACTTTTGCAGTAACCCCTGTTGACCCTGTTGTTTTCCAGATGGAGGTAGAGCATTCCGAAACGGTGTACCGTTTACGGAGAAGGAATGACTGACAAAGAGTGTTTTACGTTGTGCTGTTCCACGCAATATGTTGTACCATGTGTTCATACTGATTTGTATGTTTTTGGTTTTATTCCGAAGGTTTCCATCATTGCCAATGCTTGTCTCACAAGTAGACGTAGCAAGCCCAAAAATATATATATATTAGACGCAATCAAAAATTGGAAATGGGCCGGCAATGATTGCTACCTTCACTTAGATGGCTTATGGCACTGCCGGACTGGCCATCCGGTTGCGCCAATCAGCCTATTGCTGTACTGTGCTCGCATGTATCACAGTGTGATGCATGTGAGCAAAGGGGGAATGATGGCAGCCTGTAACAAAAACTGGGACTGGGAAAAATTTAAACCCAAATTACCGTGCTAGCACAGCGAACATGGGAAAATGGTATCACATGTCAACAATTCGATGTGGAAAATCCAGCACCAGCGAAACAGGCCTCATATCCTCCCCCCTTAAGGTATAAATGAAATAAAAGATTTTATTACGAAACAGCATCGCCTAACCAGGTTCCACCACCAGAATTCCACTCAGCACCCAAGGCACCAGCACGCATCACCACTTTTATCCGGTCGGAGACATGGGCATGCATCTGATGGATGATGCAAGGAAGGTATTGTGTGATGCTAACAAATTGCATAGGGGTTCTACAGTAACAGGTGGAGGAGATCCAGACGGCCAGGATGAATCCAGACGGCCAGGATGACTTCACCCGGCACTCCCCGAAGCCAAGCGACTGGGACCCAACAGTAAAGTGCAAAAGCCAGCCCACCTGGAACCACTACATGACGAAGGGAACCCCCCTCCAGATGCAGCACCTCTTCCTGCTCCTGACAGGATGGGCCTGTGTGGCCCATCCCCTTCCCAGACAAAAGGGAAGTGAGATGGGTACTGAGGGAGGTGATGTGCTAGGCAACGTGCTTCAACCTCTCCCTCCTAGGACCAGTACCGAAGCACCGAAGCTGCTGAATCTGGACCTAGAGGTTCCAGTGAAGATCGCAAGAAAAGAAGTAACAAAGAATACACACACCATAACACATTGTTAATGTTATAGATATATCATTTATGTTGTTAATGTTAGCCATGAAGGTAAAACAGGCTGTAAATGAATCAGGTTGTTGAGTATGTTTGTTAGGCAGACATACAATTGGCAAAAATGGGTAGACCTGTGAGGGCCAAGCTGTTTAGAACAGCAAACTAATTCAGCCCCATGTGAGAGGTGTAGCAATCTCCCATGATAGCGGGTAACCTCACACTGAGTTGTAAGTGTCTCCCTCAAATAGGTGGATAAAAAATCAAAATAAAAGAGCTCTCCCACAAAAGCTATTGGCTATTTCCAGCTCTACATACAAAACCATATCCCCCAGAGATGAGGGTCAAAAGCTCTAGACACCAATGTAAGGAAGTGTCTATACAAATGTAAGGTAAGGTTTGTGCAGATTGTAAAAAATAGCACAAAAGGGGGGATTGTGGAGGAAGAAATTTGTATCGAGTTGGGATACATCCACAGAGGATGTAGACACTAATTAATTCAGTGTGACGCTGCAGCGCCACAGGAAGTCAGAGACAAAGGGCTTTTCGCGCCACAACTTCAAAGGAACAGTTGTTCGTCCCCTATGGCAGGAAACCTCCTTCCCATTGGTTTAGGACCCTGGGAGGGCTGTTCTAACAACCTATTATATCTTCATGTTAGCCCATAGCTCCATTTACCTGTAAGTTAACGCCTTGTTACTTCCCCCTTGTGATTGTTCCATCCCCTTCCGTCTTTTGGATATAAATATTCATTTGAATTTGAAGGCGGGAGATTCGCCGTCCTGCGTGACACGGGTCTCCGTGCAGCTGCTCGTAATTAAAGCTTTAATACTGTTTAAAGGAATTCTCTCTGATCCTGCGGAGTTATTTTTTCCACGATAAATGGAAGCAGTGTAACACTGTGGAACAGTACAGAAAATATGCATAAGTCTCTCACAATGACATGTATCTCTATGCACATTAAATAAATGCATGAAAATAAACCAAGTTTGTGTTATGAATTATTGCGTAATATATAACACAATGCTACATACCTAAACTAATATGGGCTACAATATACTGTAGTATAGCTTAGATATAGCCTAGATGCTACCACGATAGCTTAGATGCTACTACAATAGCTTAGATGCTACTACAGTAACACTCAAATTGGGAAGACCACAGGAGAATTAGCGGGTAAGTATAAAAATATTCACAGGTGGACTTAAAACATGTTTACCTCAAGAAGATATTTAAGGTAAGTATAGCAACATAAACAGCCTGTAGCTAGCGTAGCCTAGTGTCGGATAACATAGTGAAACTAGCATAGCAAACAAAGGTTTTAACCATATAAAATAGGAATCCTCTCTAAATGATGATCACACATAATGTACAATATGCTTATAAACAAAATACGCACAGATTATGCTTTCTCAAAGGCATAAACAAGTAGATGCACATGGATGTCAGGATGCTGCATTCCTCAATGCGATTTCCAACAAAATGAAGGATACAAGCTAAAACTTTATTGATAGGCAAACTAAAATAACAAGAGACAACACACATGTATTGCCACTAGAGGCCGCTGAACTGCACTAAGATGCAGGAAGGACAGAACAGTTAGAGAAATGTAGCCTGATAGGGAGTGCAGACAGAAATCCAAGGTTGTAAAAATACCATTCTTTGCTACTGTGCCTGTACAAAGCTGTGTGCATACACAACTGCAATTTGAACCAGCATGCTGCTAGCTCTTTCCGATGACCACCCTAGTTTACATCAGATAAATACTTAGGTATTATATGATGTTCCGCAAACACTCTGGGCTCAAAATAAAAATAAAAAGAAAACAAACTTATTGGGAAGAGATGTAATGACATTGCTAGGGCTGGCACCCATCCCAGTGGATGACGATAGATGGGAGGTGGTCAGGATATCAGAAATCCAGGAACAGCATGTAGTGCTGGGACAGGGAGAGCCATACTATCTGTACATGTTAAGCATGAGTAAAACCGGGTACAGTGATCCGTCTGGAGATCTGGTAAAAATGGCTAAGGACAGGTTAAAACCTAATAAAATTGACATCCATGACCCATCTGATCTGCACTGTACTATGTACATTTTACATTTTAGGCATTTTAGCAGACGCTCTTATCCAGAGCGACTTACACAGTTTTTACATTTCTTTACATACAATCCATTTGTACAGCTGGATATTTTACTGAAGCAATTCAGGTTAAGTACCTTGTTCAAGGGTACAACAGCAGTGCCCTACTTGGGAATCGAACCAGCAACCTTCGAGTTACAAGCCCAGCTCCCTAACCATTACACTACACTGCCAGCCAGCATGTATTTCCGAGAGGCACCAGGGCCAAAAGGTTTAAATTAGAGATTCCCACTTCCTATTCTCTAGATACATTATACTGGCAGGATATGTGGATGGCAGCATCTGTGATTTTAAAAACTCCTCCTGTATGTAGACGACATATTGATTTGCTCTCCTTCTCGGGAGCGCTGCCAAATAGACTCAAATGCATGTTTGGCCTTTCTGGCCTCACAAGGCCACAAGATAAGCAAGGGGAAGCTGCAGTGGTGTCTACCAGAAGTAAAATATCTGGGACACACTATCTCAGCTCAAGGCCGAGCCTTGTTACCGGATAGGAAAACAGCGATACTGCAGGCCCCAAAGCCTAAAACAAAAAAACAGATGATGTCTTTCCTAGGAATGATACATTTCTGCCGAACCTGGATATGTAATTATGCACAATTGACGCAGCCACTGTTAGATTGTATTTACAGCGAACCAATGGAGGCTCGAGATCCAATCAAATGGACTCCTGAAGCCAACGAAGCCTTTGAACAGGTAAAACAGGTCATGGTGAGCTCTCAGGTGTTGGCACATCCTGACCCAGCTAAACCTTTCATACAGATGGTAGACAGCCGTGGGGGATTCATGTCATCAGTCCTAGTGCAAACATTTGGAGGTAAGCAAAGACCAATTGCTTATTACTCCACAAAACTGGATCCTGTAGCACGAGGACTGCCATGCTGTCTACAAGCTGTAGAAGCAGCAGCATTAGCAGTAAAACCATAGTGTTATACCAACCATTGACACTGATGGTACCACATGTAGTTTTTGTATTACTACTGCAAACAAAACATACATTCTTGTCACCAGCAAGACAGCTGAACTGTATGGCGACTCTACTAACAGCTCCTAATCTAACAATTGTAAAATGCACCACACTTAATCCGGCTACCTTGCTGACAACCGCTGAAGATGGAGATCCTCACGACTGTGTAGCTGAAACATCTAGGTCTGTGACAGCATGCTCCAGGTTAATGGACACACCCATTCTTGATGCAGAAGTAACATTTTATGTGGATGGATCCTGAAAAAAGAATGACTTCAACAGGTAAACCAATAACACATGCACCAGTGATACTGGAACTGATTGCAGCATTACAGAAACCCAAAACACTGGCTATATGTAAATGTGCAGCACATACGAAAGGAACAGATGAGTTGTCCCTGGGGAATGCATTCGCAGACTCTGCTGCAAAAGAAGCAGCTGCAGACACTCAGGGAGTGTTCAAAGAAATTGATTGCGTCACCCTCGATTACACTCTCTTGAGAGACATGCAACATGAAGCGGGGGTACCAGAGAAAAGGATGTGGGGCAACCAAAAATGTACTGAGAACGAAACTGGCCTGTGGGTGGGCCCAGAAAACAAACCTGTATTACAGAGATCTTTGTTTACCATAGCTGCAGAGTTGAGTTATGGCATATGCCATGTCTCAAGAGGAGGGATGGTAGCTATGGTTAACAAACGTTATACAATGTTTGGATTTACGACCTTCACAATTTTTTTTTGTAAACGGTGTTTTACATGTTTTGACCATTTGAATCTTGGATGATGGATTTCATCCACCTCACACCAAGTGAGGGGAAAACTAGCTGCTTAGTAAGTATTGATCCATTCTCAGGTTGGGTAGATGCATACCCTACCTCAAACATTGATGCACAAACTGTGGCAAAAATAATTTGTAGAGAAATAATACCTAGATGGGAAAAGCCTATCACCTACCTCAATTTGGAGATAGAACATCAGAGGAGAATCCCACATTGGCAGACTATATGAAGAAAATGTTATCTAATAAACAAGAAATGTGTAAACTCTTACAGCTGGAATACCAACAGAAAATCTGCAGGTCGGGGACTGGGTACAGATTAAAGATCCAAGGAACAAGGCATGGCATCAACCAAAGTGGAAAGGGCCATATCAGGTGCTACTAACAACTCCAACAGCAGTAAAGATTGCTGAGCGATCCACCTGGGTGCATCTGTCCCACTGTAAAAAGGTAACAAAGGGTGAGTAGGTACCTAAAAGAGTTGTGCTCAGAAGGGAGAAGTCCGGCAACAAAGGGAGGTGTGAAATATAGAGCACACCTGTCTCAAAACCGGTGAAGCAAACAACCCTCTTACTGAGATTTAGACACAGCTATGGCGAACCTCCAGTGGCGGGCAGTGGGGTCTTTGACCATATTGATGATAATCACGGTAGTCGGAACACCGATAAGAGGGAAGAGATTTGTAAAAGCACAGCACATAGCATAAACAAGACCAACTGCTACGTATGCACACATCTACCGGCATCATCCGTAGCACCAAGGGTGACTGTGGACCAACCCCCGGGAATTGGATTAAATGTGTCCTGGACTGTAACATGTGCCATAGGGCTCTCAACTCATACAGGAACACTTAAATACTTTGACCACAAAATCACAACCAGGCTAACTGCTACGAATATACTGACGGGAATAAATTGCACTGATTGACAAGGTTTATTACAAACCTCACCACACAATTTGAATACGCCCATTATGGTAGTACCATATACCCCGCATAAGGCCTTTGTAAATTGTGTACGAGGGAATGGAACAGTCCCGGTGGGGGACACATCCCAATGCAATGGGACAGTGTACTCCCGCTGTAAGAATAGAACCACTGGAGCGCCCTTGAATGGGACATGGTGTTCCGGGTTAGCGCCTACAGAAAACGGCACTAGGGCAGTGGATGGGTGGTACTGGCTTTGCGGACACAATGTGTACATAGCTCTGCCTAAGAAGTGACACGGAACTTGTGCATATGTGATGCTAACTGACCATACATGGGTAATAAGTGCTGAAACACAGTGTCGTGCAAAAAGATCCTTAGAGGATAAGCATGATGCAATATGGGGAAGTAATGTTCCAAAAGATCACAAACTTTGGAGTACAGGGAACAAAGTGGTTCTTAGTCTTTTTCCCCAAATGGGGGTGGGCAAATTAATGTTAAGGGTAGAGACAATAAACTACCGCCTGAGTGCATTGATCAATTTTACACTGAATGCAACAGAGAGTGTAAAAAACGAGTTAACTGCACTTAGATTAATGACAATTGAAAATCGTATGGTCCTGGACCTCATGACTGCCTCCAAGGGAGGAGTATGCCACATAATTAGAACTGTGTGTTGTACCTACATACCTGATAACGATGCGGATGGTAAAACCATAGATCAAGCTATGGAAGGTCTTAAGAAATTAGCCCTGGCTCAACAAAAAGACCTAGTGACTGATGAGTATGACAACCTAGATTCTGAATAAGGACAATCTGACTCTGGGAATTAAGAGATAATTGATCCTCCAGACTAAGACGATACTGCCATGGCCTTGCAAAACTTGTTTAAAGATGTTTAAGCTTCTGCATTGAAATAAACTTGCTATGTGAAATGGTGGCAGCGGTGGTCCCCAGCCTAAACACTATAACATAGAATGGCTGGGGATAGATGTTAAAAGAGATTCTAAATGTTTTATGACTATATGGGATACAATCATAAAAAGGAGGGATTGATAGAGAAATTCTGTGTTTGAGAATTGTTTTTGAGTCTCTTCTCACGCTTGCACAAGGTGTGGAGCTGTGTCAAAAGAGATAGGCAGCAAGCTGTCTGTTTTTTAGAACTGTTTCGCAGTGTCAGTGTCACCGCAACAGTCTCAAGGGCAGTGTGCCTTGCCAAAAGATTAGACTCATACGAGGTTCTCCCAGAGATGGGGAAAATAACTGTCTTGTGACTGTTATATGGGCGAGGCTAATGCATCTGACAGGGAAAGTATTGTGTATAAGAAGGTGAATCTGCAGGAAAAGAGTTGTTCTTTGTCTGACAGGGAAGCATTGAACCCGGAATGCATTGGGTTAAATAAACTCTGCTTGATTTTGTTTGATTGTTCTGTTTCTCATTTGGTGCAAGTATTCTCTATCCTCTTTTAAGGTATTCTGAATTCGTGAACCTAACCAGCCATATTTGTGCACGTATGTTTAAACTTCTGAATTCAGCCAGCTACCTCGATCTGCTTAGTCCACACAGCCACAGGACCGGCTAGCTCAGCTAGTTTTGTTTTTAGGCAGCAAGATATTTTGTTTTTATATAAATGATAGTAGTAGCTGGCTAATAAATTCCATCTTATCCCCCTGAGGTCGACGGAAGCGTCGGCGCTCCCAGCAGCAATAAAAGTATATTACTATTTCTAACTTCGCGATATTTTATCATACACACGCGACAAAAACATTGACAGAAACCTTAGAATCGCAACTTTCCGATTTGAGCACTGGCAAATCAAATGGTTTTTTTTAAATTAGGTTAATTAGACCAAAAGTAAACCTTGCCTTTTACTCTCTTTTTTACCTGGAAGTAACGTCCCCCTTCTATTGACATGGTAACTAGGTGCTAGTTTCGGGGAGGTGCGTGGGGAGGGGCATGGGGCCATGTGTGAAAACGCTGGCGTAAACAACACATAAACTGTCCCGACAATTTGAAGCAAGATTTTATACAGACATACAATTTTATTCAAGATGGAAAGATTTTCTGCGCTGCAGTGTTTGAGAGCATTGATGGAAAGCGACGAGGACAACAACTCATCATGTCACGATACTGAAGAGGATTCAGATGAAGAGAGACAGCATTTTAAATTTAGAATTGATCCAGCTGAGGACCTAACTGGCGAAGAGTAAGTAACTATATTTGATTTGCCATGTTATCAAATACTCATATATATATATTCAATATATGAATTCCGCATCTTGTGACTACATATTCCGCTTGTTGCAACGTAACAAATTGCAATAGGCACACAAGATCTATGTAAGAATACTTTTCAAACAGCCTAAAATGTTATACAAAATCGTATGTAGCATCTTGTCTGTGTTTACTCTTGCGATCTGCCAGCAACAGTCTGTATGCTGATATTTATTTGATTTAGCTTGTTTTCAAATACTCGTGAAAATATATGAATTCCGTGTCTTGTGACGCTAAACATATTCCGCGTGTTGCAACATAACAAATTGCAATAGGCACACAAGATCTATGTAAGAATACTTTTCAAACAGCCTAAAATGTTATAAAAAATTGTATGTAGCATCTTGTCTGTGTTTACGCTTGCGATCTGCCAGCAACAGTCTGTATGCTGATATTTATTTTATTTAGCTTGTTTTCAAATACCCGTGAAAATATATGAATTCCGCATCTTGTGACGCTAAACATATTCTGCATGTTGCAACGTAACAAATTGCAATAGGCACTCAAGATCTATGTAAAAATACTTTTCAAACAGCCTAAAATGTTATAAAAAAAGCTATTCACTGTAATGCTCTGATGTAGGTGTGTCCTTACAACCTTTTTCTTTTTATGTTTACAGTGACGACGATGTGGAAGACAAAGCACCTACTCCTCCACCAAAAAAGCCATGCAGGACTCCTACACAAAGGTATGTGTCTTACCTCCTGAGATCCAGCCTATTCATTTGTGTCCTCTGTGGTTTTTAGTCTATATCGTTTTACTCATTTGAGCTACCCTATTAAGTGTAAATGTACAGAGGACATCCTGGCCTTTCCAATGATGTATCATGTATTAGGCTGGGATGAGGGAAACCCCCTCTTCCTGAAGAGCCAAAATGGCTGCTGCCACAAGAAGCGCTTGTCGTGAAAGGAGAAATGGTAACTCAAATATTGCTTAGCCATTTAAAATCTAAATTGTGAGTTGTTGTTTTAACTCTAAAGAGGCATGAAATCACAAAAAAAGTTTAATTGGAAGACCCTTTTCTTCCTTGGGTCTCAGGAGGATATTATGTGCATTATTGTTAGGCTGTATGACTTGTAATATGTGGCATTCCGCTGTATATACTGTAGTTTGTGTGCTGTTTTCAATAAATCTTCCAAAATGAAAAAAGCATTTTTTTTTTCTGTCTTCTGCATGGCTCACTGACTTGCTTACTCTGATGGCCTTTGAGAGAGAGATGGCCCATCTGACAGATCTTAGAGGTGTGGACAATGAATAATGAATATTCAGGTATTTAGCATTTAGCCCTCCCACAGCCTGAAATAAATGTGACCAGTTCTGATAAAAACAGGTTTTTAGCTATTTCGATCTCAGATGTGCTAAACTATTTTCACACCCTTACATAACCAAGACCTTGATGAACAAATGCCCATTGGCAAAACAATTCGTCACTATAGTTTAGTGTGTGCTTTCACAACTTTTGTGACGGCAGAAAAATTTACTATTTTTAACTTGTGTGTTTGTAGATCTATTTACAAGCTGCATATGATACTGACCAAACTATTGATGGCATACAAATGTAGCTGTGATTGTCCTTCAAATAAAAATATCAAACACTTTGGAGTAAGTGTGTGTTAAGTTGATGAAATTGAGATAAATATCAGACCATGCCAAAATCACAAACCATCTCAAAGCTTAGCATGGACCTCAGAGGGTTAAGCATGATAGGTAAAGGAATTATTAGTGGAATGTAGCCTTCACACCTAGCCTTAGCTGCTTTTTCCTGATGCATGTGCATTGTTCGTAATAATCTATATAAAACTGATTTGATGCTAGCTATCCTGCTACCGTAGCATCACAAAGGGGCTGCTAATTTTGGAGTTTTCTGCATTCACTGGATTTGGACTATTTCTGCCAATGTTGCACAGGACACATCTATCCAATGTTGGGTCTACGTTTGTTTGGTTTTTATCGTTGTTGGCCAACTGTGAACATAAATGGCAATGCAATTCATTAAATTAATATTAATACAACATTATTATGCCTCACTGAGAAATTAAAACAGTAGCAAAGGCACAACATACAATTTACACGTTTTAATGTTTTATCAAATAAACTAAATGCATCTTGAATTTTAAAGGTTTTCCACAAGAAGCATACGCCGTCATATGCTTCTTGTGGAAAAATCTTTAAAATTCAAGATGAATTTTGGCATTTTGGAGAGATTCCTGTATCCTGGTGTTATTTTAGCCGACTCAGAAAGCCCACACACCTTCAGGTTGGCCTTATCATCCAGTTCTCAGACCTGTACTGTGTCCTACGATGTAACATAAATGGCATTTAGCCTTTTGACAAGCAGAATTCAGAGCACAGCAAGTAATTATACCCTGTGTAGAGGTATTTTCAAATATATCCCTCCGGGCACCCGGCAGCCGCTCCTCGCGGTCTCGCCTCTTCTCTGTCTTGACCCCTTAGTGGTGGAACGACCTTCCGCAATCGGTCAGGATCGTGGGATCACTTGCGCAAGCGACTCAAAACCCACCTTTTCAGACTCCACTACCACTGAATTCTGTACATCTAGCCAATTTTAATCACCACTGCCTACTTGTTCAATACTTTTTGTATATGTGTCACTGCTTACTCATTTAAAAAATAATTTAAAAAATTAACAGTTACAGGTATGCAGCTGCCTACAACAATGTCTACCCTGTATTACTGCACTACTCTTGCGCAAACTATGATTGTTCCTACCATGTATTAATACACATCTTGTAAGTCTCTCTGGATAAAAGCATCTGCTAAATGCTTCAAATGTCAAATGGGATAGTTCATTCGCTTGTGTTGTGGAGTCTTTTTTTTAAATGATAAAATTTGCCATTTTTGAGCGGGACACCCTTCGCGCATTCAATGAATTTAAATCTCTCTATTTCATTTTTATCCGAAATTACGGTCAGCGATGAAGGCCTATGGGGTCCCCTGGCAAACAGAACTTCCTAAACATAGATTGCATGCTATCCTGGATAGACAATGTGTGACAAGGGGTTTGGTTTCCACCCTATATTCCTTTTTCCTTCAGGCCTGTTATAAACCCCCTGGAGCAGGGATTTGTCCATTGTCGACGATGAGATATCCTGGGACACTGTTTGGAGTAAAATCTTGTGCATGTGTCAGGAATCCTGATCATCAACTTATCCACTTTAATTTCCTTCATAGGACATACCTGACACCCAGGAAACATTATATTATGAAACTAGCACAATCTCCTAATTGCGAGGTCTGTTTGCAGGGGTCCATTGGCACTTTTTTACATATTTATTGGGAATGTCCTAATGTGTCCTCCTTTTGGAATCAAGTGGCATTGACATCATCCAATGTTTTGGGTAAGGAGATTCCATGTGCTATTCAAACATTACTTCTAAATTATGGCACTGCACTTAACATGTCTTTATTCCAGAAATATATGTTTTTTGCTGGCCTTACAGCAGCAAAAAGGATGCTTGTGCAACAGTGGAAGCCTCTGCGCTCATTGTCATGGTCTCACTAGCTGAACGCTGTTCGGGACATTGTCAGGTGAAGATCTTGTGGACAGTGGCCTGTTCCCTGGATGCTCTGGGTTAGGGTGGGTGGGCTGGGGGTGTCGCCGTTGGGGGGGGGGTGGTATTTGTATGTTTTTGTGTTGCATGTCTTGTTTTAAAATACAAATGAATTGCTCACAAAAATAAATAATCAAATTTGGCCCCATCTGTTGGCCACATTTAAACAAAAAATGCTGAAGGGAAGTATTGTAAACAGATCACAACCATCTGTATGGGACCATGAAGATCTTGGTCTTAAAAGTTATTGCAGTTAATTTAATCACTTTAATAGACTGGCTCAGAACTTGTTTGCCCCCAGGGTGTCAGTTAGGACACAATAAGCGGCAACAGGGGGAGTATTTTTGCAGGAGGTTTACTGAAGGTTCAAAATTGTGCAGACATGGGCTTGAGCTACGTTATACAGGCTGCGTGTATACGTGGTTTCTGTAAACATACAAAGAGGATGATAAGTACCAGAAGTGAGAAGTGCTGACAGAAGTGCTGATCATAGCTACTGACAAGATAGCAACTAGAGTGGCTGATCATATGGGGTCTCTTAAGGGAAATATACGCCCTCACTTAAGAAACCTAGGTGTCATCTTTGACCAGTCTATGCTTTTGGACAAACATGTCAATTCTCTCACCCGCTCCTGCTTCTTTCACCTCAGAAATATCGCCAAACTACGGTCCATCATTTCACATGCTGAATTAGAAACCTCTGTACACGCTTTCATTTCATCTAGACTGGACTATTGTAACTCACTGTTTACCTGCCTTGACAAAGGTTATGTGGACCGCCTTCAACTCATTCAAAATGCTGCGGCAAGGCTACTCACTAGATCTAGGAAGTCGTGTCGCATCACCCCCATCCTAGCCTCTCTGCACTGGCTCCCAGTACACTTCAGGATTCACTTTAAAGTCCTGGTGTTCACCTACAGAGCCCTCCACGGTGACACCCCTGCTTACATCTCCGAGCTTCTCCATCGGTACTCGCCCAGTCGTTCCCTGAGGTCCTCCGACTCGGAGCTCCTGGCGGTGCCCCGGACCAGGTTAAAAACCAAGGGGGACAGAGCTTTTGGGGTGGTTGCTCCAAGGCTCTGGAATGCCCTCCCCCAGGACTTGAAAACCTCGCCCTCTGAACCAATGTTCAAAAATCTGCTAAAAACCCACCTGTTCAGACAGGCATTTGACAATATTTAGCCTAGTTTGCTGCTGCTTGTAACGTTGTCACGTCTGTTGTCTGTATTGTATCGTTAAGTGTGCACTTTTTATCTGAGTACTGCTGATTTGTGTTTTAATTGTATTTTTTACTGCTGTGAAGCACTCTGTGCATTCGTGCTATGAAGGGCGCCAGGGCTCGAGACTAACACCGTCCCGTCGTCCCGGGGACGATAAAATATGTATTTGGGACGAACAGAAATCCTCCCCGGGACGCAGTCGGGACGAAGAGGATTTTTTTTTTCCATGTGTAAAATGTCAACTGAGCTGACTTTCAGTGCGCATATCACTGTCACTGGCAAACGGTGCGCGTCTTCTGAGTGCTCGCCTACTTGACAGTGGCATGAGACCACTGCACGAGACCCGCGAAAATATCAGAATGTTTAATAAAAGTTCCCGCGGTACTGGCCATTCTCTCAGTCAAGGGAGCACTCGCAAACATGTTGCGCTATTTGAAGAGGATAAACACAGCAGAAGAAGATGGAGAACAGACACAGACTGACCAACAGGGAACTGCATCCAACCCAAGTACAACCCCGAGTCTAAGGTAAGGACACATTTAAATCACAGAGGTGTAATGTTAGTCTATTGGAACTGTATACAGTAGTCAGCTGCTAGCTAGATAGCGGGCTGCTTGCTAGCTAACGTTAGCCCTGTGTGTGTGTGGCGTGTGTGAAAAAACGGTGTTAGCGCTTAACTCCGTGCTGAGTGCGAGCACCCAGAACAATTAGCAAGGCAACCAGCGAAGTGTAAGCTACATTTAGGCTATTTCAGTATATTATTTTTGTTAATTACACTAATTGGTTGATTCCGTGATGTTTTGGTTCATATTAGTTCAATTTTAGATTCACGCCATGGCCGGCAAATGCTTCACCACTGCTGTAGGCTGCACGGCAGTCACCAGAGCATTCAAAACAGCATGCACTGCATCAGTTCGCCAGTTGTCTCAATTCAAGCACAAGACAGATACATTGTGTATACCATTTTGCAACAAAGTAGCTACTACCATTGCAGGACGAGTTGATTGGCCTAACGTTACATTTATCGAAACAAAAGCGGAGAAATCCGTCAGGTTACTGACGCTACACTTCACTGCGCCACACGGTTGCTAGGGCCGCATTGACTGGCGGCAATCTGCCAGCCCGTTCATTTGTTCAGTCCACCACAGAGGTATTTTACAAGCGTCTTTGAACACACACAAAAACAATGATAATGCGAACCCGCGTTTCGGAGAAATTAAAGGTTTTTGTCGGACACAACGTTAGTATGAGTTACAACGTGGCATAACGTTACACAGCAGTAATAGCTAACAGTTGAGCAGTTGATTTGATTGTGAGTGTTGAACATTTTCAGTTTGTAATAAATATGTTTGAATGAACACACTCGTATTCCTTACAGTATCCATGAAATGCGACACTTTGACTCCCTTAGATATGTCAGATGATTTCTGTACTTTTCACTACATGTTTTATTAATTCATAAACTATCCTATCAGTCCTTAAAATAATAGAGTTGCAAATATCCATAATAATCTACAAGACATCATTAACACTAACTATATATATATATATATAAATAATCATAATGATTCTTGTGAAATCTTTCCACCTGGGAGCCTTTTGACTAAACCAATTTATTTTCTCTTTCTCTACAGAAACAAAGCTCTGGCCAAAAGGAAAAGAAAATTTATTCTAGAATGGAATGTTGTTACCTGTTGATCTAATGTGCCTATTGTTAAAAGAAGTAATTATTTCAAATAAAAATACAATTATTTATTTCCTAATCATTTGAATGGTGTTTTTATGGCAATAACAACTATAGATGACAAAACCAAAATAAAGAAACAACATTCTCGATTTTTGGGACAGTTTACATTCACTTTGGGACGGTTACAATTGTATTTCGGGACGGTGGTGAAAAAAGTTAGTCTGGAGGCCTGAAGGGCGCTATACAAATAAATACTTACTTACTTACTTACTTACTTACCAATGTAATAAATGTAATACAATGCAAAAGAGTATCTATAATATAATATTATATATATATATATACAGGCAGTCCCCGGGCTATGAACGAGATTCGTTCATAAGTCTGTCTTTAAGTCAAATTTGTATGTAAGTCGGAACAGGTACATACAGTTCTTATTAATTGTCATTTAGTCAAATGTTTGTCTTAGTATAGTATTCATTTTACCTTTCTGTGCATATAAAACACTTAAGAAAAACCTCCAAATACAATAAAACATCTTAAACATAACATTCAGTACATAATAATACTGTAATAATAATAATAACAATACTGTAATATTAATAATAATAATAACACAGTAATAATAAAAGTAACTATGTACATACAGTACTGTACTGTAAAAAAAAACATTAAAGAAACTGTTCTTAAAACAGTTTAGATAGAAAAAAGAAAAAAGATCATGATTAAAGGTTAACACTCATTTGATGCAACACTCAGTGTGCATCTGACCACGGTAAGAGTTATCTCGTTGCATTGCGTTCTAGTGCGTGTTGGTAACCCGGCGTGTTCTGCGTTCACTGCCTGTTTTCACCTGTTTCAGTAGCTGGTCTCGTTACTTTGTTAGTTTAATTAGTAGCTTATTGCTTTTGTTCCAGTTTATTAGTTGATTACTAGCTTCAGTCGCTGCTTAGAAGATTTAGTTCAAAGTTGATTGATACTTAGCGTTTCAATCAGTTTTGATTAACAGGCTTAGCACCCGTGTTTGCAGTTGATTAATGTAAGGAATTGGTAATTAGTCTCTATTGTTGTCAGGGGGCATTCGCCACATATAAGCAATCATAGTTGTGGATAGCAGCAGCTTTCCGTGGCAGCCTCACCTTCCTAGCCTCACCAAACGAAGACTCCGCGGACAAAGACAGAGGAGTCTACCTGCAGGAGTCCACCGAGGGGGGCCAGCTAGGGAGTGCTCGCCGCAAGGTAAGTATCATAGTTTTGTATCTCCCTATTCTACTTCCTCTGCAACTAACACTACATGCTTCCTCCTTATCCCAGTCCATGTCTCCTCTTCTAGATTGCCTAGAAGGAGAGATTCTACCCACACCCGTAATCTGTCCAACCTCATCCACCCTCCTAGATCTCCCGGTGTTGACGTGGTGGTAGCAGGCAGACTATGGAACTGCCAGTCTGCTGATCGGAAGGCCGATTTCATCTCGGCCCAGGCCTCACTACTCTCCCTGCAGTTCCTGGCGCTCACGGAGACGTGGATCACTCCACAGAACACGGCCACCCCTGCTGCTCTCTCCACTGCCTATGCCTTCTCCCACACTCCACGACCCTCAGGTAGAGGTGGAGGGACAGGTATACTCATCTCCCCCCTGTGGAGATTTGGTATTGTTCCTCTTCCTCACTTCTCACCCTCCTCCTTTGAATTTCATGCTGTCACTGTCACTGTTCCATGTAAACTGCACATCATTGTTTTTTATCGCCCTCCAGGTCCACTGAGGAGTTTCCTAGACCAGATGGATGCCCTACTCAGTGCCTTCCCTGAGGATGGTACTCCCGTCTTACTCCTCGGGGACTTCAACCTGCAGCTAGAGACCTCCCAGGCCTCTGCATTCCTCCCCCTGCTTCAGTCCTTTGACTTCACCATGGCTGAATCCCCATCCACCCACAAGGCCGGTAACCAACTGGACCTGGTCTTCACCAGGAACTGCGCCTCACCCAACATTACGGTATCACCTCTACATGTGTCTGACCATTGCTTTCTGTCTTTCTCCCTCCCCCTCCCCTCTGTGCCTAAACCATCTTCACCTGCTCCCACTGTCCTTGTCCGTCGCAACCTCCGCTGTCTCTCTCCCGCTGCCCTGTCAGCTACTGTCCTATCTTTCCTTCCCCCTACTGATGCCTTCTCTCAGCTACCTGCTGAGGTAGCGTCATCCACCCTACTTTCCTCTCTCTCCTCCTCCTTTGACTTACTCTGTCCTCTATCCGCTAAACCCGCTCGTCTCCGACCCCCCGCCCCCTGGCTAACCGATTCCATTCGGGCTAACCGACTGAAGCTGCGTGCGGCAGAAAGGAAATGGAGAAAATCCAAATCCCCTGTAGCTCTGTCTGACTTCCACACACTCCTGGCTTCCTTCTCCACTAACCTCTCCTCTGCTAAGTCTGCATTTTTCCTTTCTAAGATTCAATCTTCTGTTTCCAACCCACGTAAACTCTATGCTACGTTTTCCTCTCTCCTCACCCCTCCTCCTCTCCCACCCCCCTCCTCTATAACCGCCGATTACTTCTCATCCTTCTTTCACGAGAAGGTTGAGGTTATTCGCAACTCCTTCCCCCCAACCTCTCCCTCTCCCATCCCGCTACCTAAACCTCCCACTCCTCTGTCCTCCTTCTCAGCCCTCCCTGACTCAGACATCCTTCAACTTGTTCTCTCCCACCATCCCACCACCTGCCCTCTTGATCCCATTCCTTCCCCCCTCTTCCAGTCCATTGCTATGGACATCCTCCCCTTTGTCTCCAATGTCATTAACTCCTCTCTTTCCTCTGGCTCTGTCCCCTCCTCCCTCAAATGTGCTCAGGTTGCCCCCCTCCTAAAAAACCCTCTCTGAATCCTGCTGTCATCTCTAACTACCGACCTGTCTCTCTCCTCCCATTCCTCTCCAAAACTTTAGAGCGGGCTGTCTATAATCAACTGTCTGCTCATCTCTCACAGAACGACCTGCTTGATCCTAACCAATCTGGGTTCAGAGCAGACCACTCCACAGAGACTGCTCTCCTTGCGATCACTGAGGCTCTTCACGTCGCTATGTCCCGATCCCTTAGCTCCGTCCTCCTCCTCCTCGACCTGTCGGCGGCATTTGACACCGTGGACCACCGGATCCTGCTCTCATCTCTCGTCGAGATGGGAATCTCTGGATCTGCGTTGACATGGTTTGAGTCCTACCTGGCTGACCGGTCCTACCAGGTGGCCTGGAGAGGATCCCTCTCCTCTCCCCACACCCTCTCTACCGGTGTCCCACAGGGCTCAGTGCTAGGCCCTGTCCTATTTTCTCTGTACACCAAGTCACTTGGCTCTGTTATTTCTGCTCATGGTTTTTCCTATCACTGTTATGCTGATGACACTCAACTCTTTCTCTCCTTCCCTCCATCTGATACCCAGGTCCCGGCACAGATCTCTGCATGCCTGGCTGACATCTCCCCATGGATGTCCACCCACCACCTGAAGCTGAACCTGGGGAAGACAGAGCTGCTCTTCCTCCCAGCGAAGGGCTCCCCGATGATTGATGCGTCAATCACCATGGAAGGCTCCATAGTGTCTCCGTCCCAGTCTGCCAGGAGTCTTGGGGTAACCCTGGACAACCAGCTGTGCTTCTCGAGCCATATTGCAGCGATCACATGGACCTGCCATTTCTCCCTCCATAACATCCGGAGGATCCGACCGTTCCTCACCCAAGAGGCCACTCAACTCCTGGTCCAGGCCCTCGTGATCTCACGTCTGGACTACTGCAATTCCTTGCTGGCAGGCCTTCCAGCCTGTGCCATCAAGCCACTGCAACTAGTCCAGAACGCCGCTGCTCGCCTGGTGTTCAACCAGCCGAAGTTCACCCACGTCACCCCTCTACTCTCCTCTCTGCACTGGCTCCCCATCACAGCACGCATCAGATTCAAGTCACTGGTGCTTGCTTTTCAAGCAGCCAGAGGTACTGCTCCCCCATACCTCCAGTCACTCATCACGCCCTACACCCCGTCCAGACCCCTCCGCTCCGCCTCCGCCGGCAGACTGACTGCCCCATCCCTCCGGGCGCCTGGCAGCCGCTCCTCACGGTCTCGCCTCTTCTCTGTCCAGGTCCCTCGTTGGTGGAACCTTCTCCCGCAATCGATCAGGACTGCGGAATCACTTCCAATCTTCCGCAAGAGACTCAAAACCCACCTCTTCAGACTCCACTACCCCTGATCTCTGTCCATCTAGTTAAATTGTCTTCACCTCTGCTTACTTGTTCAACACTATACTCTTTAAAAAATAATAATAATGATAATTCACTAACCTTTTCCTTCCCGGTGTTACAGGTATGGTGTCTATTGCTGTATTCCTGCACTGATCTCGCGCGCTAACTATGATTATTCCTACCATGTATTGATGCACATCTTGTAAGTCGCTCTGGATAAGAGCGTCTGCTAAATGCTTAAAATGTAAAAATTTAAAATGTCATTTTTGAGGTAACATTATGATAACATTAATAACTGGATGATGCAGAAGATGATGGACTTGGAGGTGGACTTTCGCAGCACTAACATCTGCACTCACTGCTTCACTCTGAACTTTAATATTATGTACACTCAATTTTAAGCGATTGAACCAACCCTTACTCGCAAATTATTTGTCGCAATCATCTTCACTTGCTGCACGAGCAGCTTTTAAGTAATTGAAAAGGCTTCAAGCCTTTTCTTGCACTAAAGAAAGGCTAATAGACATATTATGCTGATTTTGGTCTTCTATCCAAATTATCAATAGCCTTTCCATCTCAATAATTAAACCACTGCATTGCTTGATAATAATCGTGGAATTCTTCGGGGCATGGCCTTTGATATGCTCCATTATTCTCCCTTTGTCTTATAAAATAGTTCCAGTCGTTAACCGACTGTAGCGTAATGCTTTCGCAATGGCTGATGGTGTTTCACCTCTCTTCGATCTCTTTATTATTTCAACTTTACTTTCCATAGTGATTGTTTTCCTTTTCTTTGATGCATCACCAGCACTTGCATCAGATTTATGCTTTGGAGGCATCGTCATAAAGGGTAAGAGAAAGAGAAAAACATGACCGTGATCTGACTTAAAATAACGGACGGTGATCTATGTTCCTTGAGCTGATGAACCGCTGAAACCGTGCAATGTTTTCATGAGTATCACAAAGTAGTGCGCGCGTTCTTTATTACGAACCATTGTATTTAACTCAATTTTTTAAATATAATAGGCCGTTCGTAAGTACGAGTTGTCCCTACACGTAACGTTTACCATTGTCAGCCTCAACCAAAACATGACCAAAGACAATTGGAAGGCTTAAATGTAGACAAAATAAAATGATGTAGGAAAAATTTAGGACATAATAAATTAAAATGAATGCTATGAATTATTGCTACCATAGCACAACGTCAATCGTGACACATGGACCTCCGATTTCCTCTGGAGCAATTTTGATCCTGACAAACTATACAATTAACATTAAGTACATTAAGACAATATATAACGCAGACATTTGTTTGCCCCTGTCCCTGTAACAGCCATATAGGAGCAGAAGGGCTTTAGGTTGGAATGAGGATTTGCACATTTATTTCAACCTTAGCAAAACTCACAAAACAGACATTACACCAGGGACGTGCGGTCAGGGGAGGCAGAGCCTCACCTGTCTTCATGAGAAGTAAAAAAAGAAATAATAAAATAAAATAAGTATTAATGTTTGTCCACTCGTCTGTGCTTTCAATGCAATTTCGGTGTGGTTCCTATAAGTTTTGATCGTTTTTATAGTCAAAATCGCTGAAATTCTGTATTTCCTGTTCAAATACAACAGAGAGACGAGAGGTGAGGCAGTGACGAGCCAAGCCTCTCCCAGATTGCGCAATCCCTCACAAACTAAATTGAGCGCGTGCAATTGGCGCGTGCTTGTTGCCATTTCTCTGTATGTTTCCAATATCATGTTTGAAGACACTTTTATTATACGTCTTAATTTCCATAGTGTTCGGTAATGTATTTCACGTATGTGTGTAATATTTAAGTCTTATTGATCTGACATAAATCCACAAGGAAAAGGCTTGCCTTGAGGCAGCCAGTACCTCTGGTTTTTAGTTTTGGGCTCGTTCCCCTTTCCTGATCCAGCAATCGGTAACACTACAGCTAGTACAAAGTTACTATAAATACTTGTCGGTAGCTAGGTCCCCGTGTGTATGGGTTTCTAAAGGCAAATAAAGTATGTGCTTTTTACTTTATTGTATTAATGGGAATACAGGGGCAATTCCTATGTGTATTACTATTTTATTTTCCTTATTCCCTTATCTAGGGCTGAGAGACTAAGAATATTTAGGGACTCACAGTGTTCACAGTGCAATTAGACCGGAACTGTCGTGGTTTCAGATAGACAATTTCTTCAGAGTTCTTGTGCAGAATTTCTTTCAAAGTTTTCAATAAAGAGGATTGAGTCTGAAATGATAATAGACTTTATTTTCAACAAGTAATCATAAAGCCGAGATATCTCTGCAGAGAGTCCAAATTACTCAACTGCTGCAAAGGTCTGTTATAGAATTCTAAAACAGGTTCAACTCTTTCCGATCCACCTCCCAATAGGTGTCTCTATTACTCATGCCAGAAGGGTTTTTGGAAATAAGTCCTGTTTACTCTAATATTATTGGTTGGTATTTAAACATAGCTTGACATTTGACCTACATATCATTCACCTTTGCAGAAACTCCCTAAAACTCCTGATCTTGGCGCGCCACAAGGGTTTATCATTCTTGGCCCTGATTCATCTATTCTTTCAACCATGGTGGTTTCAGCTGACCTATGCAGAATAAAAAATAATATGTTTATTACAAAGTGACTGTGTGAGATTACAGAGAGAGTGTGTATAAACGTGTGTGTGCGTTACAGTAGCCGTGCTATAATGTAGACATTCACTTATATCGGTTATATTGATCATAGTGATTACTGGTATGTTGTAATATCTTTCACAATTCAATGCATAACATCTTATCATCTTGATATTTGTCATAATGGCATGTTTCATATAATTTCCAACAAAACCTTGTCAAGTTTATAGCAATATGTATGCTAATTCTGTTATTTATTATCTATTATATATTGACTTTTTATATTCTATAAGCTATATTGTGTACACTATACATAACAAACATATCACATAGGCCTAACACAACAATACAACTCATGCACAGAAAGTTTTCAGAGACAAAACAAAATTGGGCTCGGAACACCGTTGCGAGCAAACATCAGTGCACTCTCTCTCACACATTGGCAAACAGCCAAGGTTTTCACAACTTACAATCTATGGAACCTGACACCCTTTGTCGGTGCCTCTTGGTCAACCACAGTGGTTCAATCAGAACACCGTCTCTTCTGCCCTCACCATGCGTTTGCGTACATAGTTATGCAGCGAGTTAAACACTCTCCCAAAAAAGTGCCCAAGACAGGAGCTGACTTGATGATTTTTAATGGAAGCAGTGTGAAACTGGAACAGTACAAAGACATGCGTACATTGCACATTATAAAAATATATTTCCATGAACATGAAATAGATGCATGAAAATAAGCCAATGAGTGAATATTGATTGCTGCTGAAAGCATTACACAATGCTGTACTAACCAATATGAGCTATGAGATGCTATGATATGCTGTAGCTATATGCTTATAAAGCAGCACTAAAATTAAATGGATACGGACACATAAGAAAATACTATTAACTGGTATGCATATACACAGCGACAGATGTATTTAAAATACTCGTTTACATAATAATCAACCAAATAAGGTCAAACATTTAAGTATTTAAGGTAAATGTATATTACTTAAATCAGAAGTAAGATTTACTTAAGACTGCGTGAGCTGTCGGCGGTCGCCATTGTAGCAGTTTACGTACCACCGAGTGCTAACGTGAAGGATAAAAGCGTCTGCTAAATGGCATATATTAAGGAGGCTATGAGCGAGCTCTACCACAACATCAGCTTGCAGCAGACGGCAAACCCTGACGCTTTCTTCATTGCTGCTGGAGATTTCAACCAGGCAAGTCTCAAGTCTGTGCTACTGAAGTTCTACCAGCATGTGAAATGTGCAACCAGGGGAAACAACACATTAGATCATGTGTATACTAACATCAAGAACTCTCATAGAGCAGTCCCCCTCCCCCACATCGGCAACTCTGACCACCTGGCTGTTATGCTGACACCTATATACAGACCTAGGGTGAAACAAAATAGACCAGCACTCAGAGAAGTCAGACTGTGGCCACAGGAGGCAATCCCATCACTGCAAGATTGCTTGGAGAGAACACAGTGGGAGATTTTCAGAGAGGCAGCAAGTACGAATGGCATCACTGATCTGCAGGAATATACAGAGTCCACCATTGGCTACATAAGTAAATGTATAGATGATGTGACTGTTGTAAAAACCATCAAGAAGCGTGCCAATCAGAAACCTTGGCTGACTGGGGAGGTCTGCTCACTGCTGAGGGCCCGTAATGCTGCTTTTAAAACTGGAGACACGGCAGCATACAGACTGGCGAGACAAAATCTGTCCCGGGGCATCAGGGAGGCGAAGAGGCTGTATGGGCAGAAGCTCAGCAGCCACTTCGAGGACAACCAAGACTCACGGCGGTTGTGGAAGGGTTTTAACACAATCGCTGACAACAAGCCACCACCCCCCGCAGGCGAGCCACACGGACCCTACATTACCTGACAGGCTTAATGACTTTTACGCACGTTTTGAGGCTAACAACAGCAACAAGGCACAGATGCTCCCACCATCACCCAGCGAGCAGATACCTCAGGTGACAGCAGCTGAGGTGAAAAAAGTATTCGCCAGCGTCAATCCACGCAAGGCAGCGGGGCCGGACAACATCCCGGGGCGTGTGGTGAGGGAGTGCGCCGAGCAGTTAAAATATGTTTTTTCAGACATTTTTAACATCTTGCTCACTCAAAGAGTCGTGCCCACCTGCCTCAAGAGTGCCACTATTATACCTGTGCCAAAAAAGTCAAACCCAGCCTGCCTAAATGACTTCCGCCCGTGGCTCTTACACCTATAGCCATGAAGTGTTTTGAGCGGCTCATCCTGCAGCACATCAAGGACCGCCTCCCCACAGACTTAGACCCTCTACAGTTTGCATATAGAGCCAACCGCTCAACAGAGGACGCCATCTCCACTGCACTCCATCTCACTCTGTCACACCTGGAAGAGAAAAACACCTATGCCAGACTCCTCTTCATCGATTTCAGCTCAGCGTTTAATACCATCATTCCACAGCAGCTGGTAGAAAATCTGAGGTGGCTGACTGTGGACGCTGGAACCTGCAGCTGGATCCACAACTTCCTGTCACAGAGGCAGCAGAGAGTCAAGGTGGGCAGTCTGACTTCAAGAACCATCTCAGTGAGCACAGGGTCTCCTCAGGGCTGTGTACTGAGCCCACTGTTGTTCAGCCTGCTCATCCATGACTTCACTGCCAGATCCAACAGCAATCACATCATCAAGTTTGCAGACGATAATATAATATACGCCATTTAGCAGAAGCTTTTATCCAAAGCGACTTACAGTAGTGAATGCACACATTTTCAGTATATGTGGCCCCAGTGGGGATTGAACCCACAACCTAAGCGTTGCCAATGCTGTGCTCTACCAACTGAGCCAAAGAGACGACACAACAGTGGTGGGTCTGATTAGCAACGATGAGGAGTCTGCATACAGGAAGGAGGTGGAGCAACTTACATCACGGTGCAGCTCACACAATCTCTTCCTCAACACCGACAAGACAAAGGAGATGGTGATTGACTTTAGGAGGGCCGGCAAGCTCCACCACATGCCGCTGACCATCGGAGGCACCGCGGTGGAGAGAGTCAGCAGCGTCAAGTTTCTTGGGATCCACCTGGCAGACGACCTGACCTTCACCACCAACACCACGGCCATCCTTAAAAAGGCTCACCAGCGGCTCCATCCCCTCCGGCGTCTGAAAAAGGCAGGCCTCCCGGCCCCCCATCTCACCACCTTTTACAGGGGCACCATTGAATCTGTCATATCTTATGGCCTCACGTCCTGGTTCGGCAGCTGCAAGGCACTGGAGAAACATCAGCTGAGCAGGATTGTGAAGTTAGCCAGTAAGATCATTGGTGCCCCTCTCCCGTCCCTGCTGGAGATCTACAACCAGCGCTGCACTCGCAGGGCCACCAGCATCATAAGGGACCCTCACCACCCTTTCCATGGACTGTTTTCCTCCCTGCCATCGGGGAAAATGTACAGGAGCCTCTGTGCCCGATCCCAAAGGATGCTGAACAGCTTCCTTCCGCAGGCAGTCAGGATGGTGAACAGACTGTGCCCTCTCCCTCTGACATGCCCCCCCCCCCCCCCCCCCCCCCCCCCTTACACACACACTACCTGCCTGACTGCACCGGATGTGACTGCACTACTCACTTTAAGACACTGCTGCTACTGAACTGAACCTGCACTTTACACTACACTTTAATATACTGTGTAATTTAATATGTGTAATTTGTGTAATTTAATATACTGTGCTGCCACTGGGCAGCTGCTGCTCCATTGTTGTTTTTATGTAAACTGTTTTATGTTTTTATATTTTAGCCTATTTGTGATTGTTGCCTTTTTACTGTAGTACTGCTGAGGGCTGGGGGGAACGATATTTCGTTTTTTTTTATGCACACAAGTGTACAAAGACAACGACAAATAAAGAAATCTTGAATCTTGAATCTTGAGAAGCTAGAGAAGCATGGCATGGTAGCATACTGTAGCATACAATGTCTAACATAACAAACATAAGTAAATACACATTTCACAAATGACTAATTGTCTAAATAAAGCTTGCATAAAATGTATAAAGTGCTTCTGAACAAATGTACTTACAGATTATGCTTTCTCAAGGGCGTAAACAAAGAAGATGGAGGAGGATACCGATAAGCTGCCTTTCTCATTGTGATTTCCAACAAAATGGAGGATACAAACTAAAACTTTATTAGCAGGCAAACTGAAATAACAGGAGACAGCACACATGTATCGCCACTAGAGGCCGCTGAACTGCACTAAGTTGCAGGAAGGACGGAACATCGTCCCTTTCCACACTTTCCTTTACAAAATAATAGGAGTCACTCCACTATTTGCTTCAAGGACAATCAACACCTAAATGAGGATGGTCACTAAAATAATACTCACCCTCAAGTTGATTATCGTTGATCAAACAGGGAGATGTTCCTATCCCATCCCCGTCGCCATGTCTGTTGGGAATCTTCTCACTTTGTGGAATCAAGTCGGGACCGGCGAAGTAACACACTGGTGACCACTTTCCAATTGAAAAGGTTTTAATACAATGTGCAAGGGGAGAAATGCCGAATACGCTGCGACAGCGTGTATCCAGCAGGTCTCAACTCAGTAGTTGTAGGTGAGGGGTTAAGTACCTGTGTCCGAAGTGTCACAGTTGCCCAGCTTGCAGTTCCCCTGGCAGGAAATACACATTTTTGATATTTTGGGAGATTCCAGATTAATATTAAGTGCTTTATATATGCCATTTGATATATCCGATTTAGCAGGCGCTTTTTTCCAAAGCGACTTACAGTAATGAATGCATACATTTTTCAGTATATGTGGCCCCAATGGGAAACGATATTACAATAAAAATATTAAACTATCACCAGGAACTTTCCCTCAACTTTTTTTGCACAAGAAAACACGAAGAAACAAATGAGTGATGAGTGTTTTGGTCACTAGGGGCAATTTCTTTAGTTTCAATCTAGGTAACCATCCCCATTGCAATTAGAACCATGCTACTGTAGGTGTGGTAACATTTACCAGCCAGGTGAGACCCATTTTTATTCTAGTTCTAATACTGAGAGGGAACCAGAGGCACGGGAAGATGTTTTGACATAGGGGTGCTGAAATCGTAAACGAAAAAATATAACGTTATAATAATACAATGGGGATTGAATAGTATTGTTTTGAATAGTGCTTGCACTGACCACTTTTTTCTCCACTGCTTTTACACAGGCATAGCAACAAGCATGGTCGGTTTCTTTGACATAATGCAACCACTTCCACCTATCAAACCAACCATAAAAAAAACTGAAAATTTGTTAGAAGAAACTTACATCACCATTTGGTATTATGATTTTTAACAGACAAAAATAGTGCACTCACCTATTTCAAGTGCAACTTTGACACTTAACTCCCTCAATGACTCATTGATGGGGGACAATGGGTTGGAATCACCATTGAAAGATCTCAGAACCCTCTATGTGCTGTATTAGGTGCCTTATAGGACCATATAAGCGGGGTGATTAAGGCAACAAAGTGCTCCATTTAAGGTGTGTGATGTGGTCAAATTGGGTGCTGTGCCTCAGGTTGAGGATAGAAGTAACGGTGTTGAGGATGTGATGGCGCTGCCAATGTCTAAAATATATATATTTTTTGTTGCAGGCTTGCAAGAATTTACTAAATATTTTAGACATTTTTAATAAAAATGTAAAAACACAACAGCTCAATCAATTAATTACACAGCATTTTGGAAAATGTGCTACTTCTGTTTACTTTTTGATAGCTAGCTAGCTAACTCTCTTGCTTGCATAGCTAGCTACGTTGATACAGATTTATTTTTCTTCGTGCGTCTATCATTTGATTGGTTGATCAAGTATTTTTTTAATAATTTTTTTTTTACATTCAGCATCTCCTGAAGCTCCATGCAGCACCTCCAGCAGTTTCTCGCCAATAATGATATACAGACACAGACGCAGACTAATTTTTGTCTTTATTTGAAATATGAAATATGAAATACTGCAGCAGCACCTGTAGCACCCCACATCCCATGCATATGGGGGGAACTGATGGTGCGAAGGATCAAAACCGGATTACACAGAAAGAATGTTCTCTCCAGCTGGGGTTCCCTCCTGTGAACTGCATATCCAAGACGCTGGACTCCGCCAGCGCACACTTTGCTGCTTCTGCTGTGATCACTGCCCCCAAGCCAGGACGCAGTGAGGCCAACAAGGACAAGAAAACCCCAAATGCCACTATTAATGGTGTCATACAAACTTCAGGTGTGGGATGATTATGTAACATATTACATATAAAGCAGAATAAGTCTGTTTACATTAGCTCTGATTCACCTACACCTGAATATGGTCTTTCTAAATTTAATTCCTTTTTTCATTTACATTAACATGAGACGTGCTGAGGCAGGGTCTGGTTTTTGCTGCCTCCCCATCCAATGGTTGACATTGCTAATTGTTTTGGTTTACACACTTGAATATGGCCTGTGCAAGTGCCATGTAAATTGCAAATGATAATCAGTCATGTGGCTTGGAGGAGCATGGACAGATGCATCTGAACATGCAGCCATCATCTTCTGCTTCTATTGTAATCACAGAGAAATGTGGGTTTGTGAAATTCCAATGTAAGGTGAATTCTCTCCAGCTGGTGAGAGCTGTTCCCAGTAGCAGCAGCAGCAGCTCTAACCACCTGCTACCTGCCCAGAGCCGGTGGCGCCCACCTCAGCAGCGTCAGTGTTTTTATATATATATATATACACATTATTATTATTATTAGTTTCCCAGGAGTTTCTGACAGGACGTAGACCCAATTCTAATGGGAAATAGCTTCCTTTATGAATACCATTATTTACCCTTTGTGGGAATTTTTTTCATTAAATGCCTATGGTTTCTATCTTTAATCAACAATAAAATCGGGTACATAATATATACATAATCCAGGATGCTACTACGTGATCCGTCAGTTATACCTTCCATATTAAATCAGCTTCGCAGTTACTATAATGATGCTTCAAAATATTACTGCTAGCTTAACTTAACCATTATTAAACCCAGCATGCTTTGTAGATTGAAGCTGATACTCGAGTTCTGCTTTACCATAGTGTGTGCGTCAAAACCGCACTTCCGTCATCATCCATTGTACGCATCTTAAATCACGATGGATGGTACTATGAGAGTTCACTCGGAGCACATAGTTAAATCTACTTACGGAAATGTTTTACCTCAGCAAATGTTAGGTTAGCTGGCTACAGGTTAGCGAGAATGATCAATATTGTTTATATCTTTACTGATCAGTAGCACAATGTTTAACTTTGAATAGGACTCTTCCGCCATTCGGGTTCACAACGCGCATGCACGGTTTTCCGGACCGCTCCAGGCCGACATTTACCTGAGCTGTCCATGACCCTTCTTCGCTCAGTGGTTCCATTCAAATACTTCTAAAAGTGGCAATGTCACAGCATTGCCACAAAAGTTATTCCAACCACATTTGTAACACCAAATGGAGAGGTAATTGTGCTACTGATTTATTGCGACCTAAGCCACATATAAATGTATTGATACAAAAAAATACCGCTCAGACTAGCTTCCAATTTAAATCACCGTTAGCCCAATAACCTTTGCTATAGAAGTACATTTAGCGTGCAAAATCTTAATGTCCCCACCCAAAACTGGATTGTGCCCACTTTCCACTCCCCCCCGTTTTCTTCCCTAGCGGCCCCCTCCCCCAATGTGTTCTGCTAGTAGACTACCTTTGGGAGAAAATAGAGGGGGGGGTCTTACCGCTCTGCTTACAGGAAGACAGGGGTGTCCAGGGGGTGGCATGTCGCAAAACCCGTTTCATTGGTGAGTCATAAACTGATTGTCCCGGCCGATCTGGGGGAAGGGATCCCTTTTGTCTGAGTTTCCTTTGAAGCTCCGCCAAAAGCCATATAATGGACATCTTCCTGATCGCCAATACAATGCTACTAATCTAATATTTTACACAAATCCTTGGTTTGAATAAAATACAGTTGCTCACTCCAGTAGATGATAAAAAGGTCCTACATTTAACCCCATTTGCCTTTGAAATGTAGGAGTGTAAGCAAACATAACATATCCCGTCTAATTGAACACCCCACAGCATGTGTTAAATCTATCCTGGGAATTGACTATTTTTCTCCTATTTCTATTTGTAGTTATTATTTATTATTACTTTAGACCTATACCTTATAATATGCAGATTACAATTTTCCTCCTTTTTATTCTGGGTTTCCTCACAATGAATAAAGATAGGGGTCATCTCCCTCATTGGGTTTTTCCCTGCCAACCTGGGGTAATCGTTTGTGCAAGGGTGGCCAGGGGAGGGTTCATTCCGCCTAAGCATGCATTCAATAGAGCGGCCTGCTGGCCAGGTGGGGCATTGTCAGGGTCGAACCCTGAATTCACCCTAAAGCACTCTGAGAATCGCCGGCAGTAATCTAGGACTGGTTCATCCTTCTTCTGTTCGCATTCATATATCTTGGACCAGTCTATGTAACATGGCCACTTTGTCCTCAACCAGTCTAATATGGTAGTTAAAGCTGCATCTACGTTACCCTGCGCGTCCCGCCAATCTATAGTGGTTCCGCTATCTGCGGCCGGCAACATTAGATCCCTGCTATCTGGTCGTGACATACATGCTCGTGGTCATGCACATCCGGAATGTTGCAATCATAGCACTGGACTATGCTTCTTATCCACTCCTCCCAGCGTCCCTGCCCCTGTCTCTGTAATCAGGCATTTTTTCCGTGTGGGCTAACATAGCTGAAGGGGAAAAAGGAGAATGCATGCGTACATGCTGCACTTCCGAACCATCACCAGCGTGAGCCGGCATCACAACAGGGATCCTGCGCTGAGGATACTGTGATGCCATTGCCTGTGCTTCTCTTGAATCTACAAGTTGTGTTGTGGGTTGGTATCCACCAACACCTTGATTCTCTGGTCGAGTTGTCCTGCCCCAGCTTGCCCCTGATCTGGTGAGGGAAGGAGACAATAAAACCTCCAGAGGAGGGGTCAGTTGGCTCTGATCACAAAGGGGTCGGTGAAAGGACCTGGTAGAGGAAGCAGCCTGCTCATAACCTGATTGGCCTGCCGGGTCATAAAGCGACTGATCTGGTTGGTCGGGGGAGGGGAATTGAATTGCACTACTTGAGTCTGCAGCTGCTCTCTGGGGGGTGTCACCTCTGGCCGGCCTTTGAAGTTCCGGCCTAGCAGCTGGCCTGGCTGGAACTCGGCCTGCGGCACCACCTATGGCCTCACTGCTGGAATTCAAATGTCCTGCTGCTATTTAAATTACCAAGTCCTCTTCTGTTAGGATAGAGGAGTCAGCTTGGTTAAATTGAGAAACAGTTTGGTTTGCTTCACTCAACAATTGCCTATATGGGGGAGGTGAAACAGCGGATGGCTCCGCCTGATTGTCCTTTGCCCTCGCTCTTTCTCGATTGCATTGCTGCTGCCTTAGTTTCCCCTCTGTATCTGTATAACTGCGCATGCGCGATTCATTCAAGCGCCTTAAGGCTTAATCATGCCAACAAAAGAATGCATCCCATTCCTCTTGGCTAGTACATCTGCCCCGCTTTCCTAACGCACTCCCCAAATATACTATTTTAGCCAAATCAAGAGATCCATTATCCGGGAATCAGAGATCAGGATCCTTGTGTGTATATTTATTCCCGCTCTTTAGTTGATAGCATGTTTGCGGATCATAGTGCGTATACATATAAAATGCCATGGTGCCTCTTAGCGGTGGCACGGGAATGGACTGCTTTCCTCCAATCCTTATTTATTATAAATATTATAGTTATTATTATTACTCTATAGTATACAATAGCTAGCAGAACCATGACTCAGCTACGAATCCTGATTCCGCCACTCCGATACATAACCTTCTGCGAACAGATTCTCACTCCCGTCCCATTGTTCTACAAACTTATTCCAAGAACTGCACCTGGCCCACGTAGAATGTTTGAGTAAACATTTGCAAATGGCCTGCACGTCCTTTGTCTGGAATTACTTTACGGGTGAGTCGAGGAGATGTCCCTCTTGGACAAATGACTTAGGGTTATTTTCCCTCTACCACCTGGACAAGTGCTCAACACCATGTGTCCACCTCCCAGCGTCCTGTGTTTCGTATCTATAGGCCCATCTTATTAACTTAGCATATGCGAACAAACAACAATCCCGGGTACACACAAGCACACAATTCTGTGAATCGCTTTTCTTCTTGCCACCGTAATAAAACCAGTCTAACGCTCTGATCCTTTTATGCGTATTATCAGCTAAATATTTTAAATACCTAATCCAATAATTGATCCACCGCTACCGACAATAATCCATTGCCCTAGGCAATCACAGAATGTGCCCTGTTGTTTTACAATGCATATGCGCGACAAGACAAACAACACAACATTCACATGAGATTGTTCATTCTCCATCCCGGGTATCAAAATAGCGACCCATTTCAAGTTATTGGCTGCGTCTTGCCACACGTAATTATACAGTCTACTCCTTGGTCCTTTTCTGCGTATTATCCGCTAATATTTGTATCCAATATCCTATCCAATAATTGACCCACCGTGACCGACAATAGTCCATTGCCCTAGACCAGGGGTCGGCAACCCGCGGCTCTGGAGCCGCATGCGGCTCTTCAGCCCCTCTGCAGTGGCTCCCTGCAGCTTTGAAAAATAATAATATATGGAAATAAATAACGGCTATTTTATTTAATTTTTTCTTTCAAAGGGAACACCTTATTTTGGAGATCGAGGTGATACTGTGACACTGACATAAAAAAAGCGTTTAATATTTCGTCAATTAAAAATGTGTCACATCCCCGGCGCCTCTCCCTGGCTCCCTGCCATCTGAAGGTGGCTAATCTTGAGTTTCCAACCCCCGGTAAGCTAACCATGGATAAATCCAAAAAAAGAAAAGTCTCAGAGGAAAATAGAGTTTAATTCAGCATGGACAGATTTATTTGCTTTCACTCCTAACGATGCGGGCTTACCTGTATGCTTGATATGTGGTGAGAAATTAGCAAACAACAAAAAATGTAATGTTGAAAGACATTTCCAGAACAAACACACAGCATTTGCTGAAAAGTACCAAGCTGGAGATGAAAGAAAAAAAGTGATTTCGGAACTGCTGCGGAAAGCAAACAAACAAACGTGAAATTGTTCAGAAAATTTGAGATATGCCTCTCTATGCAAAGATCGCCAAGGACAGGACCATTAAGATGGCAGAAAACATTACCAGTCAACAAATTGAGGAGATTAATTCAGCTCCAGCATACTCAATCGCCTGTGATGAGTCAAGTGATGTAAACGATATTGAGCAGACAGCGCTGTTATGCAAATAAGGGAAGGACTCAAATAGACCTGCATGGTTCTGTGTTTTATTTCAAAGTAGGTCTACACATGCCAGTGCTTTTTTTTCTCCTCTTCATAAGAGTTTGAGGTTTTCCTTTGTTATAACAGGTAAAAACAGCAATAAAATGTCAACAGTTTTCTTTTGTTGTTCTATAATTTCACAAATGCAACAAACTATAGTTATTTTACAGTGGGTGACAAAAACACACATATTTACACATCCACATTTTATTTCCTATTTTAGTTCCTATTATATGTTTTTTAGTTTTCTTAGTGATTTTTCCATGATATTATGGACAAAAAAATTGGAATTAATTAGTATCTTGTATGACCTCCTTTTGCCTTAAAAACTTGATAACTTCTGTCAAACATACTAGAAATAAGCTTTTGAATAAATTCCAATCCCTCTGTATATATAGGATAACTATAAAACTTTATACACTGTGTTATCTTCATTTTAAGGGTCAAATAGGTGTTGCGGCTCCAGATGAATTTTATGTAGTGGGACAGGGGCCAATTGGCTCTTTTGATAGTAAAGGTTGCCGACCCCTGCCCTAGACAATAACTTGATGGCCCTATATACGCGTAACTAAGGCGTAGCTAACACTAAAGCTACTGGAGTTACAGTATACGCAAAGCCTATGAACATATCCCTCTCCGCGGAGTTCCAACTAGACCTAGTTTTCCATGTTGTACAACAAGTAAAATATTCTCTTTTACAATGCGCAAGGCCAATGTAATATTTTACTTTCCCAGATATAACGGACGCCCACAACGACCTCTTTTCGACCTAACCTGCCCGTTCGTTTCGCCTACCGCATCACCAGATTTAGTATACTGTTTAAACAAACTCTCTCCTGTGTCCCTGTAATTGTGGAGCGCGAGACTCTCTGTTGCGTTACTCACCTTCACTGACGGGAACAGTCAAATGCCACTATAATGGGTTTTGAATAAGGCCCCAACCTTTCTCTCTATTGCGCAGTGGTGTATGTCTGCTCCGCGTCAGTGGAAGAGAGGCCGTTCTGTCGAGTGTCTGCAGTCCCGGGTTTCTGAACCAAAATTGTTGTGGAAATTAAAACTCAGTAGGATCAGAGAGAATTTCTTTAAACAGTATTAAAGCTTTAATTACGAGCAGCTGCACGGAGACCCGTGTCACGCAGGACAGCGAATCTCCCGCCTTCAAATTCAAATGGATATTTATATCCAACACAATGGAAGGGGAGGGAACAATCACAAGGGGGAAGTAACAGGGCGTTAACTTACAGGTAGATGGAGCTATGGGCTAACATGAAGATATAACAGTTTGTTAGAACAGCCCTCCAAGGGTCTTAAGCCAATGGGAAGGAGGTTTCCTGCCGTGGGGGAAACGTTACAAACGAACAAATATTCCTTTGAAGTTGTGGCGCGAAAAGCCTTTTGTCTCTGACCGGACCACTCCGAACTGCAGCGTCACACTGAGTTAATTAGTTCCTACATCCCCTGTGGATGTGGTCTAGCATCCCAACTCGATACAAAATGTCTTCCTCCACAAGTCTATTACTTAGTGGTAGCTAAGGTTAGCCACATGAACTGTTTGAATATTTAAGGCCAAGTTAGCTAACAAATGCTACTTTGTGTCTCATTCTACTACTGTAGGCAAGAAAAGTGAGAATTCTTTGTGCCTCGATTATGTACCAAGTCTGTTTGCTTACCTCTCATCAGGGCAATGCTAAAGAAAGATCAATAGCTTCAGGACATTTGAACAAACATAAGTTGTCAAAAGGAAGAGAAGTGGGACCCATGATGTTGGGGCAGTTGCACCCCTTGGTACCAGTACTGACATGGAGACTGACCACAGTGACAGCATCCCTGCTCAGGAGGAGAGAGGTCAGACTGGTGTAACAGCTACTGTAAAGATAAGAATAATAATAAAAACATTATGCACCTTTCATACAGAATGCAGTTCAAAGTGCTTTTACATTTAAGCACAAAGAATAGATCAAAACAGTAGTAATAAAATAAATAAATCACACAATCCAAATGGCATAGAGAAAATCATGTAAGTAAAGTAATAAAGCAATTTCAAATTAAAATAATAAAGAAATACAGTGTGGATAAAATAAATAAATAATATTATTAATTGTTGCTAATTATAAGATAGATTAAAAAGGTATGTTTTCAGTTGCCATTTAAAAATGTCCCAAAAATTTTTTATCTTACTTTTTGGTAGGGTGTTTCCCAATTTAGGTGTGTAGTGGATGAAAGCGGTTTCCCCAATTTTCTTTTGGGGGACCTTCTGAATGATTAAAAGACATGCTACAGAGGACCTAAGGGCTTGTGAAGGGACCAAAAAAACAGGGAGTAATTTAGTTACTGAATACTCCTAGTGTTACAGGTATGGTACGCAGCTGCCTGCAATTATGTCTATCGCTGTATTACTGCACTGATCTCTTGCGCGAACTATGATTGTTCTTATCATGTATTTATGCACAAGTCGCTCTGGATAAAAGCGTCTGCTAAATGCTTAAAATGTCAATGTAAATGTAATGAGTATTGTGTATAAGTAGAAGGACTTAAAAATCTATTCTAAAAGATACAGTGCAGTGTAGCCTTTATATATATATATACAGTATATATATATAAAATAGTTATATATTCCTTGTTTTAGGCACAAGCATTTATTGGGACATATAATGTGAGATCACACACACATACAGATATGGGACACCAACTATCTCAGTTGATTATTCAATTCTTGCTGTTCTTTTATTGTCTGTTTCCACTGTTCTTTACACTTATATAATCCCTGCACACTTGCACATTCCAAATGAATCAGACATATGCACACATATTCCATACACCAGCACCTTTACACATATACACATATCAAATGCAAATTCCTCACATTTTGAGGCAGAAGCCAGGCTAAGAATGTCAGGCTGGTGCGGGATTTAATAATCAACCAATAGTTGAAAACAGCATGCTAGAATTGCTGCCATTCTCTGCAATGATCTTTGAAAATGAATTCTTCTCTCAGTGCGGATAGCATTGTTGTAGGTAGCAATGTGCTCCTTAAAAATGCTACGGTCTCTAGTTTCGTTTTTCTCCATGCCCATCCAGCTGTTCTACATAGTCTCCTAAGCTCACAGATAGTGCTATTTATCCATGGTCTTCTTTTAAAATCTTAACTGGCACAATGCTGTTTAATGCATTACTTAAGTTGCTATTAAAGGCATCAACCATTTAGTTTATAGAACAGTGTACTATTATATGCATCAAACGACTTCGCAAGTACATAAAAAAACTTCTGTATATTTAAAAAAATACTAGTTTTGAATTTTAAGTTCTCTTTTGCTACTAGATGTATTTAACTGAGCATCAAAGAACACACAGTAATGATTAGAAACAGTAATGGCAAACACTGAAATGTTATTGATGCTTATCTCTTCTGATATTACCAAGTTAAGTATATTACCCTGTCGATGGGTTGCTTCAGTACCATGTTACATTAATCCTAGGCTGTCTAAGAGATTAATACATTCCATAGCCTTCGAGTCAGTACTGTTATTAAGATGCATATTCATATCTCCATTTAGAATTATCCGGTCATAACTACTAAGAATAATGGATATAAGCTTGGAAAAAAGCAATACTGAGGATTGCTTAGGTGGTTTGTATGGTGTTACAAGAAGCACATGTGATTCAGCCTTCAGCACAATGACAGGCTATTCAAAGGATGAAAATGTACCTAACTCAATCTCAGTACAACTAAACTGATTAGAGAAAATAGCAGCTATACCGCCCCCTCACTGTTATGTGCCATCTTTGGAGTGCCATCATTCTTAAGCAAGGTTTCAACCAGAAACATAAAATGCAATTTCTTATCAGAGATATCATTTATTTAAAAAAATTGTGAGTGATTTTACATAAAAAACTGCCATATTCATTGTTACTGATAGAAATAAACCTACGTTGCAATAACCAGGCGTACAATATCGGACGTAACCTTAAGCCACTTAATCAATAACCACAACCTGTAAGGAGTACCAGTGAAACAGTGGTATAGAAAGATTAATCATATATTTATTAATATGTATACATGTAATGATTATTCTCTCTAGCTATAACATGAAAATCCTTTAAAAGACAGAAGCAGGTTGCAAGGTTGCACTGGGGAGCCAGCTAGTGGTTCCAAACCCTCGAAGATGACAGGGGAGGTCTTCTCCTCAGAGTTCCCATAATGTATTACGAATAGCAATAATAATTAATTAGTAGCTAGGCAGTCAATCAGAGTAACTCATTCACAAAGCTGTAATTAACAATGTCGTAAATGGAACTGATGGCATTCAGGTGGCAACCACTATATATTGTCCCACATCTTTTTTTTAAACCATTGTCAACATCCGCACAACATGTCTCCTCAGTGATGTAGCCAAGCGATGTCCAGCCGCATCTTGTCTCGTCACGTTGACTGGAGGGTTCCCCTGGAAACCACGTGCGTCCTCAAGCAGGTCCCAGCAGGGCAGTGACATCATCTCCACCTAAAGGGGAGAAATCAAGGAAACACAGCAGCACACAAATCCAAAAGGATACACGAAGTAGTGCTAATACAAAGTAAAGGGACGTAACACCCCCACCCTTAAGACAATAAATAAATTAAACACTTAAACCCATATTGTATGTGTATATGAACATATTTACAATCAAGGTCTGAACGTGATAATTTATTTATTGTAACATTCGTACGTCCGGGACAAGGCATCAGCGACAACGTTATCCCGTCCGCGGATGTGTCGAATATCTAGATCATAACCCTGTAAAAATAAACTCCACCTCATGAGACGCTGATTGTTGTTTCACATGCGGTTAAGATAAACAAGTGGGTTATGATCAGTCAACACCACTAAGGGACAAAAAGTGGAGCCTACGTACACATCAAAATGCTGTAACGCAAGGATCAGAGCCAGTGTCTCTTTCTCAATTGTGGAGTATACCCGTTGATGTCGATTAAACTTCTTTGAGAAGTAGCAAACTGGATGATCAACCCCAAAAGTGTCTTCCTGTAAGAGGACAGCACCGGCACCGCACTCACTTGCATCGACGGCAAGTTTAAATAGCCGTGCAAAGTCAGGTGCAGAGAGAACAGGCGTGCTGACCAGCAGAGCTTTAACATTGTCAAATGACCGTTGACATGTCGCTGTCCAATAGAAGGTGTTTTTAGGACTGAGGAGGTCTAATAACAATAATAATAATATACGCCATTTAGCAGACGCTTTTATCCAAAGCAGTAGTGAATGCATACATTTTCAGTATATGTGGCCCCAGTGGGAAATGAACCCACAACCTAAGCGTTGCCAATGCTGTGCTCTACCAACTGAGCCACAGAGAACCAGGTCTGTCATCGGAGAGGCAACTGCGGAAAAGTTTCTGCAGAAATTGCGATAGTAGCCTACCATCCCGAGAAATCTTTGCAGGTCGCGCCGGGTCCTGGGGACCGGAAATTGATCAATCGGCTCCACCTTTGCATCCACTGGTCGTACTTGTCCCCACCCCACAACTTTCCCTAAATAGGTGACAGTGGCTTGGCTGAATTCACACTTAACCAAATTCACTGTTAAGCCAGCGGCAGACAAGTGATCGAGAAGAGCTATAATCTGTTCTACGTGCTGGGACCAAGACTCACTGTAGATCACAAGATCATCTAGGTAAACCTCACAACCTGGCAACCCAGACACCACGAGATTTACCAGCCGCTGGAAAGTGGCAGGGGCGTTCCTCATCCCGAACGGTATAACAGTATGCTGTAGGAAGTTATCCGGTGTCACAAACGCAGAGATTTCCTTAGCACGCTCAGATAGGGGAACTTGCCAATAACCCTTAAGAAGGTCGAATTTGCTAACAAAGGCAGCAGATCCCATGTGATCCACACAGTCATCCTTTCTTGGGAGAGGGTAACAATCAGGCTTTGTGATTATGTTAACCTTCCTATAGTCTGTGCAAAAATGAAAGGTTCCATCAGGTTTGTTAACCAACAGACAGGGAGAACTCCAATCGCTCGAACTGGATTCAGCAATGTTATTCTCCAACATGTAAGCTACCTCCTTCTTCAACTGTGCACATTTCTCTGAGTTCACGTGATAAGGATGAGTGTGACTGGGCACATCAGAGAACAGGGACATGTGCGTAAAAATAAGTTTAGTGATGTTGGCTCTTTCAGAGTTTGACAAATGGGACAAGTGTACCTCCAAATTTTCCAGAAACTCTGAATTCCGCAACCTCCCTTCTGTTACACTCTTTGGGGGCATAACCACATCCCCGTCTCCCTCATGTTCATCGGAGGGAGAGGTAGGAATGCAAGACAACACCACACCCCTCACCTCATGTTTTTCTTCGTCATGACGGTCCCAGTAAAACTTAAGCATGTTGACATGACAAAGGCGATTCTTCTTCCTGCCGTCAGGAGTGGTAATGGGATAGTCATGGTCACCCACCAGACGCTCGATTATGTATGGCCCCGTATAGCGAGCCTGTAACGCAGACCCTGGGACAGGCAATAACACCAAAACCTTATCACCTGGCAAGAAAGTATGCAGTGTGGCACCCCAATCAAACCAGGATTTCATCTTTCTTTGTGAGGACTCGAGATTTTCCCTAGCAAGCTCATCAACCCTATGCAGTTTAAATCGGAAGTTGCACACATAATAGCAGATTAGTGGCACTTCCGTCAGCAAACTACTTTTCTTTAAGGAACTTCAAAGGGCCGCATACCGTGTGTCCAAAAACTAATTCAGCAGGGCTGAAGCCAAGGGATTCCTGAACAACCTCCCATACCGCAAAAAGCATTAAATGAATGCCTTCGTCCCAGTCCTTTTCAAATTCCAGGCAGTACGCACGCAACATATTCTTGAGTGTCTGGTGAAAACGCTCAAGTGCACCCTGTGACTCGGGATGATAAGCACTCGAAGTACAGTGTTTAACCCTCTGAGGTCCGTGCTAAGCTTTGAGATGGTTTGTAATTTTGGCATGGTCTGATATTTATCTACATTTCATCAATTTAACACACACTTACTCCAAAGTGTTTGATATTTTTATTTGAAGGACAATCACAGCTACATTTGTATGCCATCAATAGTTTGGTCAGTATCATATGCAGCTTGTAAATAGATCTACAAACACACAAGTTAAAAATAGTAAATTTTTCTGTTGTCACAAAAGTTGTGAAAGCACACACTAAACTATAGTGACGAATTGTTTTGCCAATGTGCGTTTGTTCATCAAGGTCTTGGTTATGTAAGGGTGTGAAAACAGTTTAGCACATCTGAGATCTAAATAGCTAAAAACCTGTTTTTATCAGAACTGGTCACATTTATTTCAGGCTGTGGGAGGGCTAAATGCTAAATACCTGAATATTCATTATTCATTGTCCACACCTCTAAGATCTGTCAGATGGGCCATCTCCCTCTCAAAGGCCATCATATTACAAGTCATACAGCCTAACAATAATGCACATAATATCCTCCTGAGACCCAAGGAAAAAAGGGTCTTCCAATTAAACTTTTTTGTGATTTCATGCCTCTTTAGAGTTAAAACAACAACTCACAATTTAGATTTTAAATGGCTAAGCAATATTTGAGTTACCATTTCTCCTTTCACGACAAGCGCTTCTTGTGGCAGCAGCCATTTTGGCTCTTATTTTATTATCCACAAACGTAGGCAAAACAATGTCGGAGGCGACACGCAAATAACTCACAAAACAAACCAAAATAATAAACGAACTGGAACAAACAAAGCTAACTAAACAGCAAATCCAAAACGTAATCCCAAACACGGATTTAACTAAACAGAAGCACTCTTATAATAAACAAAAACAAGAATCGATTTTACAAGGACGTGAGATCATGAAACCGATCATGCTACATACGATTTTTTATAACATTTTAGGCTGTTTGAAAAGTATTCTTCCATAGATCTTGTGTGCGCCTATTGAAATTTGTTACGTTGCAACACGCGGAATATGTAGTCACAAGACGCGGAATTCATATATTGAATATATATACGAGTATTTGATAACATGGCAAATCAAATATAGTTACTTACTCTTCGTCAGTTGTTGTCCTCGTCGCTTTCCATCAATGCTCTCAAACACTGCAGTGCAGAAAATCTTTCCATCTTGAATAAAATTGTATGTCTGTATAAAATCTTGCTTCAAATTGTCGACAGTTTGTGTTGTTTACGCCGGCGTTTTCACACATGGCCCCACGCCCCTCCCCACACACCTCCCCAAAATTAGCACCTAGTTACCATGTCAATAGAAGGGGGACGTTACTAACAGGTAAAAAAGAGAGTGAAAGGCAAGGTTTACTTTTGGTCTAATTAACCTAATTTAAAAAATCCCATTTGATTTGCCAGTGCTCAAATTGGAAAGTCGCGATTCTAAGGTTTCTGTCAATGTTTTTGTCGCGTGTGTATGATAAAATATCGCAAAGTTAGAAATAGTAATATACTTTTATTGCTGCTGGGAGCGGCGCCGCTCCCGTCGACCTCAGGGGGTTAATCGCAAGCTGCTCAAGAACTTGTGCAAAGATCTTAGACATGAAGTTTGATCCCTGATCAGACTGAATAGTCTTAGGTAGCCCAAACAAGGAAAAAAATTTAACGAGTGCTTTAATGACAACCGGCGCCGTTATCTTCCACAATGGACTCACCTCGGGAAAATGGGTAGGCGCGCACATTACAGTGAGCAGATACTGGTTACCCGTTCTAGTCCGTGGTAACAGACCAACGCAATCAATAAGTACCCTTTCAAACGGTTCTCTGAATGCCGGAATGGGGTACAACGGGGCTGGGGGAATTCTCTGATTCGGTTTCCCCATAAGCTGGCACACAGGGCAGGTCTGGCAGTATCTGACAACGTCTTTCTTCAACCCAGGCCTAAAGAAGTGCTTCAGCACACGGTCATAGGTCATAAATGTCCAGCAAGGCAGCTATTATGAGCAAGGCCAAGTATCTCCTTGCGATAAGCAGACGGAACCACAATTTTATGGACAGTGCGCCAGTCGTCGTGAACTGAAGCATCAACTGGTCTCCATTTATGCATCAGTACTCTGCCCCTGACAAAGTACCCAGTGGGCACTGATGCAACTTCCACCTTGGGAATTGTACTCTCAAAGAGAGAGGAGATATCTGTGTCTCTCTTCTGCTCCACTATCAACTGTTCTTGCACCAGAGACAGCTTCTTGAGCTCGTCGACACAATCAGCCTTCCTGTCCACATCTGCAAGCACTTTCTCATCCCCGTCTGCCCCAGTAGGGGGTGTCTGCACTCCATGCTCCAGGTTCCCAAAGAATGAGTCACTTAAGTCATAAGCGTCCTCTAACATGGGAACATCACGAGACTTCTCATTGTCATTCTCAGATCGCTTAGACATGGCACGGGTGACAGCACAAGAGGGGAAAACATCAGGAAATTTCTGCACAAGTTCATCAGGGTCATTGACAAGAGGGACAGGAGTTACCTCAGGACTAGCCAAAACTCCTAAATTGTTCCCCAGAATGAAGGACACTCCCTCCACAGGAAGACTGGGTCGCACACCCACAGCAACGCGACCCGTCATGATATCCGATTTTAACAGAATGCCTTGTAACAGCACGTTAAGGTAACCCATTTCAAGACCCCGCACAAGGACACTTGTGCCTATGGATTACCTCTCAGACAGGGGCAAAATATCCTCCAAAATCAACGACTGTGCCGCTTCGGTGTCTCTCAGTATCCTAATTGGCTTTGAAACCCCAGGATCGTCAGCCAACAGCACAGAACCATCCATAATGAACAGTGCAAAATCCTTAAGAGCACTATCCTTATTAAGGGGTAATATACCGCCAAGTTCAAGCTCAGGCAAAGACGTTTTCACAAGAGCAACCCTTTTTGAAGATTCGTTTTTCCTCCTCAGGGCATAACAATCACCCACGACATGACCTGGCTTCTTGCAAAAATTGCACAGAAACTTTGATTTACCCTCCGAATCCTCCAGCCTTCCACCAGAAGCGGGGGAACTGGGTTTCGACGGACCGGCATAGCCATTTGGGGAATTCCCCCGGGGAGTGACGTAGTTATTACGCAGTGGAGATTTTTCCCCAAACACGCCCCGACGTGTAATGGTAAACTCTTCTGAGTTACTCTCTGTTCACTCAGATAGAGGGCAACATGCTCAGGCACACAATTCCTAAACTCCTCCATGATAATTAAATCACGTATTTGCCCAAACATCCCATTCCTCTCCAAAACACTAGAGCGGGCTGTCTATACTGTCTGCTCATCTCCTACAGAATGACCTGCTTGATCCTAACTAATCTGGGTTCAAGGCAGGCCACTCCACAGAGACTGCTCTCCTTGTGGTCACTGAGGCTCTTCACATGGCTAAGTCCCACTCCCTTAGCTCCATCCTCCTCCTCCTCGACCTGTCAGCTGCTTTCAACACCGTGGACCACCAGACCCTGCTCTCATCTCTCTATTCTCCCTGTACACCAAGGCACTTGCTATCACTGTTATGCCACTGACACTCAACTCTCTCCTTCTCTCCATCTGAGACCCAGGTCCCGGCACGGATCTCTGCATGCCTGGCCAACATCTCTGCCTGGATGTCCACCCACCACCTGAAGCTGAACCTGGGGAAGACAGAGTTGCTCTTCCTCCCAGCAAAGGGCTCCCAGATGATTGATGCTTCAATCACCATGTAAGTTTCCATAGTGTTTCCGTTCCAGTCGGCCAGGAGTCTTGGAGTGACCTTGGACAACCTGCTTCTCGGGCCACATTGCAGCGATCACACAGACCTGCCGATTCTCCCTCCACAACATCCAGAAGATCCAGCCGTTCCTCACCCAAGAGGCCACACAACTCCTGGTCCAGGCCCTGGGGATCTCACGTCTGGACTACTGCAATTCCTTGCTGGCAGGCCTACCGGCCTGTGCCATCAAGCCACTGCAACTAGTCCAGAACCCCTCATGAATCAGTGAGAGTGTAAAAAGATGCTGTTCCATGTTCAGGATGGAATCTGCATTGTTCCTCCTGGATCCAAGATTCAACTATCGGCTGGATCCTCCTTTCTAGCACCCTGGCATAGGCTTGGAACACACCCTTCGGTCCCCCTTTTTGAAAATGGGAACCACCATCCCTGTCTACCAATCCACTGGTACTGTTCCCGGCACCCACTCAACATTGAAAAGGTGTGTCAGCTATGACAACCCCTCAACATCCAGGGCCTTCAGCATTTCCGGGCAGATCTATTTTGGATACCTGATCTCATCCAATCCTGCCACTGCACAGCTTCTGAACTATCTCCACCAAGGAGATGGGCTCTGACCCCCCAGAACAATCCAGCCCTGCCTCCTCTACCAAGGGCACTTCTGTTGGGTTTAGAAGTTCCTCAAAGTGTTCCTTCCACCTCCCGACTGGCCCTGCCAGTATCTGTCCGCCATGAGAGAAACTCTTCTGGAGGTGGGAACTGAAATTGCTCCAGACAGGGTCTGCTACAAGTCATTCCCAGAAACCCTCACCACATGTTTGAGCTTACTAAGTCTGTCCGGCAGTATACCCTACCATCTTATGCAGCTCACCACCAGGTGGTGATCGGTAGGCATTTCTTGTCCTCTCTTCACCCGAGTGTCCACAACGTATGGCCTCAGGTCTGATGATACAACTACAAAGTCGATCATCGACCTTTAGCCTAAAGTGCTCTGGTACTGGGTACACTTATGAACCTCCTTGTGTTTGAACATGGTGTCTGTTATGGACAGTCCATAACTAGCACAGAAGTCCAATTACAGAACACCACTTGGGTTCAGATCAGGCAGACTGTTACTTCCAATCATACCCCGCCCAGGCGCCTCTCCCCCTGTGCAACTCCAGAGTAGGAGAGTCCAACACCTATTCAAGTGTTTGGTTCTAGAGGTCAATCAATCAATCAATCTTTATTTTTGTATAGCGCCATTTACAAACAGGTTGTCACACAGCGCTTCACAATTGGCATTTTCCAGAGGGAATCAAAAAACCAGAAAACCATTGGAGCCAATGTAGGAAACTGGAAAATTATTCCCTGACCCCTTAAAAGGCGGTCGAGATGAACTCCTGGAAAATTGTGGGATACAGAGAAAAACAACACAAATAGTCCTTGAGGCTCATGTGGCTTAACAGACCACTGGAAGGGCATTCTAAGTGTAGGAGTGGGGTGGACCTCATCCCTCCAGATACCAGGGCAGGGCGTGGGATGGAACCAGCAGCTAGGGTCTGGGCCAGCGGCACCCGGCTAACACATGGCAGGGGTGGGGGGTTGACTCTGGGGCAGGTGAGCTCCGGGCAGGTGCCACGAAGCCGGGGAGAAAAGAGGAAAGGTGCAATTATGACTATGATAAATATCACACCGGATCAGGGGGAAGAGTAGTGATAACACTTTTGCACCAGCAGAAGTAATCTAGGGCAGCATAACTAATTAGGTGAGTGGCACAGGGAGCACGCAGCCATGAGGGCAGTCAGAGACCATCCCACCACATCATCAGCAGTCCTGATAGGGGCGGATCATCACTTATGATTGGTGACAGTAAGGATAGCTCATTGCACCAGAAGGCTCTATTGCTACGCCCCCTCCACATCTGCACCTAATGACTATAAGAGAGACTAAAGAGATGCGTTTTTAACCTAGACTTGAAAATTGAGACCGTGTCTGACTCCTTCACAGAGATGGGTAGACTGTTCCACCGTAAAGGAGCTCTATAGGAGAAAGCTCTGCCACCTGCTGTATTTTTTGATATTCTAGGGACTACCAAGTTGCCTGCATCTTGTGAGCGAAGTGAACGTGGGGGATTGTACGGATGAAGTAGATCCGTCAAGTAAGAGGGTGCAAGTCCATGCAACACCTTATAGGTTAAGAGGAGTACCTTATAGTCTACACGATAGTTTATAGGAAGCCAGTGAAGTGACGCTAACACAGGACTAATGTGCTCATATTTCTTTGTTCTAGTCAGGATCCTTGCAGCAGCATTCTGTACGAGTTGTAGGCTCCTGAGTGAGGCATTGGAACAGCCAGACAGTAATGCATTGCAATAATCTAATCTAGATGTAACAAAGGCATGTACCAATTTTTCTGCATCTATTAATGACAGGAAGCCCCTAATTTTGGCAATATTCCTCAGGTGAAAAAAGGCTACTCTGGAAATGTTTTTGATGTGACTATCAAATGAGAGACCAGGATCTATAGTAACACCAAGGTCTTTTACCGCCAAACTTGCAGCAACAGAGCAACCATCCAGATTAAGAGATAAATCAGATAACCCTCTTCTGAGGTTTTGGGCCCCAAGACCAACATCTCTGTTTTATCAGTATTCAGCAATAGAAAATTATCTGACATCCAGTCTTTTATGTCTTTAAAACAGGCCTCCAACTGTTCGAATTGTCCTTCGCCAGGTTTCATTGATAGGTATAAATGTGTGTCATCTGCGTAGCAGTGAAAATGTACGCCATGTTTACGAATGACATCACCAAGTGGCAACATGTAAAGGGAGAACAATAATGGCCCCAAAACAGAACCTTGAGGGATACCATATTCCACCTTGATGAGAGCAGAGGGCTCGTCATTTAACTGCACAAATTGATATCTATCTGATAGGTAGGATTTAAACCAGGAGAGTACCTGTCCACGCAGTCCAACTAGGTTTTCAAGTCTGCTCAGAAGAGTTTGGTGGTCTATTGTGTCAAACGCAGCACTTAAGTCCAAAAGCACAAGAATAGAGACACATCCACAGTCAGCTGATATCAGTAAGTCATTGACAACTTTAATAAGAGCAGTCTCAGTGCTATGGTGTTGCCTAAATCCTGACTGAAAAGTTTCATAGATGTCATTTGATGTCAGGAACGAAGTCAGTCTCTGAGCTACAGCTTTCTCTAGAATTTTTGAGAGAAAAGAAAGATTAGAAATTGGCCTGTAGTTACTGAGATTTTCTGGGTCAAGGTTTGGTTTCTTTAAAAGTGGCTTAATTACTGCCACTTTTTGAGAATTTGGCATATAGCCTGATGAAAGAGACAGATTAATAATGTCTAGCATGGATTGCCCCATAACAGGAAGAAGTTCTTTAACAAGTTTTGTTGGGATTGGGTCTAATTGACAAGTAGATGGTTTGGAGGACATAACCAATTTAGAAAATTCAGTCCACTCCAGAGCACTAAAAAACTCAAGAGTAGCCATAGGACCCCTGTCCTGGTAAGCCTGTGCTTTCTGATCAGTGTCCGCTACAGCAGAAGGTGCCATTTTAGAAATTTCATCTCTAATTTTCTCAATCTTCTCAGAGAAAAAGTTAATGAAATCATTACTATTATGGGCTGCCGGAGGCTTAGCATTGATTTCAGTCTGGTTCTTTGTCAGTTTGGCCACTGTATCAAAAATAAATTTTGGATTATTCTTATTACGCTCAATCAGATCAGACAAATAGGTTGACCTTGCGGAGGAGAGAGCATATTTGTACTGTACCAGACTGTCTTTCCAGGCAGAATAAAATACTTCTAATTTAGTGGATCGCCACTTACGTTCCAACTTGCGAGAAGCTTGTTTAAGAGCACGTGTGTGGTCAGTATACCATGGTGCAAGCTTCTTTTGGCTAGTTTTTTTCTTTTTGAGAGGCGCAACAGCATCAAGTGTGTTGCGCAGGGTGTAATTTAGATTGTCAGTCAGCTGATCAATAGATTGTAGACTAGTGGGATCCTGATTAACAGTAAATGATTCTTGGAACAGGCTGACAAAGTTAGGTATGGTAGAGGAATTTAGGGAGCGACTAAAGTAGAACACTGGTTTTGATCTAATAGCAGTGGTAGCATGAATTTCAAACGTAATAAGGAAATGGTCAGAGAGCACAGGATTATGAGGAGAGACAACTAGATTGCTAATGCTAATACCATAGGATAAAGCTAAGTCCAGTGTATGTTGATGACAATGAGTCGGCCCAGACACATTTTGGACAAAACCAACGGAGTCAAGAATAGAAGCAAAAGCCTTCACTAGAGAATCATTTCCATTATCAACATGAATATTAAAGTCGCCTATAATCACAACTTTATCTGCCATAACTGCTAGGTTTGATAAAAAGTCAGAAAACTCTGAGAGGAAAACAGCATAGGGTCCAGGGGGTCTGTAGATAGTAGCTAGTATAAAAGATGAAGTAAATGCAGATCTATTATCTACATTAGTCTGTATGGAGCCCAGGGAAAGCACTTCAAATGAAGGGAATGTGTTTAAAGATTTCTTAGTAAGGCGTAGTCTAGTGTCAAAAATAACAGCCACACCGCCACCTCTGCCTGACTGTCGAGGGTTGTGACAACTAGAGTATCCAACTGGGGTAGATGCATTTAATGCTATGTACTCATCAGGTCTAAGCCAAGTCTCCGTCAAACTTAAAATGTCAAGTTTATAATCAGTGATCAGTTCGTTCACAAGGGCAGCTTTAGGAGCTAGTGATCTTATATTTAGCAACCCAATTTTAAGGAGAGTTCTATCGAAATTAGGTTTAGCATTTGCATTACGATGGTTCGTGTTGATCCTTATCAGATTATTAGAAAAAATCCCACGGGGAGGTTTGAGTTTCAATAGACTACGGTTTTCTCTACGTGGAACAGACACAGTCTCAATTATGTGGGAACTGGGGTGGAAACTAGTCACGAGTTCAGGGAAACTTGCAGACAGTTGTTTAAGACCGTCTGTCTGCTGCCTGGCTGTAGCTCTTGAATGTCAATTTCGCCGATTCAGACTATGGCCTATGTTATTAGATAACAGAAGAGCACCCCTCCAGCTCGGGTGGAGTCCGTCTCTCTTCAGTAAACCAGGCTCTCCCCAAAACGTAGGCCAATTATTAATAAACCCTATGCTATTTGATGTACACCACTCAGTCAACTATGTCTAGTTGGTACCTCTCAACCTCCTGCACAAGCTCTGGCTCCATCCTCTCGAGTGAGGTGACATTCCACACTCCAAGAGACAGTTTTTGTTGCTATGGTCCAGCACATCTAGACCCACTCTGCTGATTGCTGCCCGATAGGCATTGCACTGAACCCCTATGATTTGCCTTGCAGGTGGTGGGCCCACAATGCAGTGGCCCCACATCACTTCTTCGGGCTGTGCCCAACCGAGCTATACGGATCACCCGGTCACCAGGTGCTGGTCTGGCCCCAGGTTCAGTGGGGTGCACAAATCCCTCCAACACGTTAACCCTCTTAAGACCGACTGTGGCACCGGCGCCATGAAAAGCACTCCTCTTCTTCAAACTCTTATAAAATAAACACATTTTAACCTATCTTTAATCTGAAAAAGGCATTTAAAAGCTGAGATTCTTGCCACGTGTTCGCATTTTCCCATTCTTTGGGTAAACATAAGCAGAGATTTCCGCATTCAAAATGGGGTGGGACTTACTATAGATCTGCCAATAAAACATGAAAATGAAAAGGCACTCCTTCCATTCTTTGGTCCGTAACTTTATCATTCATCGTCATAAAACCAATCGGAAAGTGTAGCTAAGAAGCTAAGAGGTTCCGCTTCAAAACAGTACCTTTTTCCTGTTCCTTGGCCAATGGGGGGGGCTGTGAAATCTATTATGTATTACAGAAAACGCCTTCCATTGTTTGACGGACATTATCGTAGAACCAATCGGAAAGTTGCATTGAAGATAAGCACAAAAAGGCCACAACAGACTGCAGGAACTGTGAACACTGGGCAGTGGTACGTGCAAACCCCATGAATGTGCCTGGACTGTCAGATGCCTCTCTGTCAGTGGCGGGCCGTGCATTTCACACCTAGGCCTTCAGTAGTGCTCCGTCTGAATCAATCCACCCCTCAATAACTATTTTATGGCTATAAAAGCCATCTTATTGTTATGTTTTGAGTGTCTGTTCGGTTTGTTTTTGCACTTTGTTTATTTATCTTTCTTCAGTCATGTTTCATTCTCGTTCTGTCATGCCCTTCAGGAAATTCTATGTTTCGGTTTTTCCATCTTCATTTCTAATCTCGTTTGACTTCCTTCTTACTTTCTAATTACACTTTGTATATATTAGTTAGATGTATATAGTACTAACCAACTAATCTACTAACATTAGGGATTTAGATTAAGTTACTAACACTACTAATCACTAATTATCTCAGGCTTCTAACTATCGCCGTTATTCTCTCTCGTCCTATCTCTGTACGCTTCTCACGTTCCGCTTTATTCGCACGCAGATTTCTTTATGCATTCCTCCTCCTCCCTAAAAAACCGAAACATAGAATTTCCCGAAGTGCATGACAAGACAAGGAGAGGAACTCGAACAGGAACAATGACAGACGTGGAACAGAACGAGAATGAAACATGACTGAAGAAAGATAAATAAACAAAGTGCAAAAACAAACCGAACAGACACCCGCTGCCGTTGCATCGAAGATAGATAACTTGTGTATCCAGAATAAATGCCTTTACTGAAGAAACAAACCCAGGGTGCTACAGCTGTGACACACATAAAAAATCATCAATAATAACCTCATAAAATTGCAATATTATTTAGGAAAATAGCAACATTTTACTCACCAAAAATCCTTATTATTTGTACACAAAATCCATCCCCCTTTCTTTCCTCAAAAAGAGTTCAATTACTCTGTCTTACAGATTATCCGTGTGTTTCAGTTCCATCATGAAGTCCTTTTCTATCGCCATCAAAGCTAATGCTGAAAGTCGAGCCTGCCCTGTCGTATTTCTGGCATAAGTTTTAATTCGCTTTAGGGCTGAAAATGTCCGCTCAAATGTCTGAATCACAGACTGATGTTAATTATATTTTGTCCATGAATACTTATTAAATAATTCAAAATGGTCTGTCTGCTTCCTTTCAAAGCTTTTCCCCTGATTGCGCTGCTTCCAGACTTGTATTTTCATATTAAAGCATTTAACCAATCACATTACATCATAGTCAGACACTCTCTGACTATCCAATCAAAGGGTGTGAATACGCTGACGTTACCTAGGCCTTCTAGAAGGCCTTCGTGTCCCCAACTCAAAATCTGATTGGTTGAAGCAACAGTTTGATCAACACTTATTTTATGCTACAGGGCCTGCAGAACTGATTGTGACGGCCTCCAGGCAGATTTCTTTGACCCTGGCAACAAATGATGGCTGAAATGTGATTGGTTAAATGCTTTAATATGAAAATACACGTCTGGAAGCAGCGCAACCAGAAAAGCTATGAAAGGAAGCGAACAGACCATTTGGAATTATTTAATAAGTATTCATGGAAAAAATATAATTAACATCAGTCTGTGATTCAGATATTTTTTAGGCCAGCAGAGAAGGCCTTGCAAGCCCTGACGGCCCACCACTGCTCTCTGTATAGTACTGGACAGAGACCCTTTTGCAGCCTGGCATAGCTAGGCTAGACTGCTATGATATATAGCACATGTATATCATTTTTGACTGCATGTATATAGTTAAATAATAATAATAATAATAATTGTTTTATAAAGTTTTTATGGCCAATGTACATATTTTATGTTTTATATGAAGTGTGATGTTGTTTTAAAAAATCATTTTCTCATACCAAGACCTGGATGTGACAGAAACAGAAATCAAAGGTCTTGGTACACATTGTGTGTTGGCTGTGTGCAATAAAATACAAGAATATAATTTACCTTTTTGTTTTTTGTGGGGATTTTTATTGCAGTTCAAATACATATAATACAATGGAATGATTTTATATGATTTCTATCATGTAGCTGAGACTGTTCTGAAAAAAATTAGGTATAGGACTTGATGGTAACAGGTAATGGTTGAAAACAATTTAAAAAAAAGTAAAAGGAGGGAAAATCAGCCCAAATAAGCTTAGGTCTCTGAAGGTTCCGATTCCATGAGGGGTATTTTTTATGATATCTGATATTATATTTGATCAATTATAAGAATATTTGTTATTGGGTATCAGAGGTAACAACTAGCTATTTAGCTAGCAACATTTAGGTGTCTGTTTATAAGTTATATATTTTCTTTTTGACGTTTTCTAATATAATTTTTGATGACTGGAGAAAAAACGATTACTTTTTTGGCTGACAACTTGTCTGCCAGTGCATCCTTATAGCTAGCTACATTTAGGCATCTATTTATATATTCTATGTTTTCTAGAAATAGTAACCTTTCTGATTGTATGAGATAAATGAAGAATCTGATATTATGGCTAGTCTTTTTAAAAACTCAGGCTGGTGGTTTTTGGTTGCTACATGGCACTAGCTAGTTCAAGTTTGAGACTACAATAGTCATACATTACCATACTATTTTACTTATGTTATCAGTTATTAAATGATGTACATACTTTCACAAATGCAAGTTATAACATATCTTTGAGTCTAAAATGTATCTTCACCTTACAAGCAGATTGAATGGTAGTTATATAAACTAGACTATTCCTTATTATTGATTATTCCCTTTTTATTTGCTGGAGTAAGTTTTAATTTAAATTTTGGTGAATTTGAGAAGTGGATCAGGGAGACCCAGTTAGAGCACCTGATGCAATCATTGAGCAAGAGGACTTTGATTCCAGATATATATTTCTTGAATTCATGTTTTTTATGATCGTAGTAAAAGATAGTGATTTAACCTGCATTTTGTTTTCAGGTTTTAATGAGACAATGTAACCTCCTAATTTGTAATCTCATATTGCTTGTGTATGTATTTTATTATCATATGTAAGATTAAATGTTATTTGTATGTTATATGATATATAGACTAAATGTTAACACCATCAGTCACTAAAAAGCCTGTTACACTGTAAAAGGTATTTCTATTCTGATTTCAAATTTTAAATGTATCTATAGTCTAGACTCTAGAGAGTGTCCAGCACTGTAAAGTAACATATATGTCAAGGATATGCTAATAGATTCAGGGACACAAATAATGTACTGTATTTGCTTTCATCTTCTCAATGACTTCCTCATTGAGGAAGAGGAAGTAGTCTGTGGTGGTGCACAATATTGCGTGCTAATCGGTGTGACAAAAGCTTAAAGGTAAATTACTTATGATACTCATTTGCAAGAGTGGGTCAGTGTTGGGATTTTGTCAGAGTATTTACCTGGACTTGCTCTACTTTGAAAGAACAGGCTGAAGGAATACTGCTTTACAAAACCACGGTTGTCCTTTAAGGACCTGAATCTTATCCTAATCATTTAGGATGACACTTGAATATATTCAATACATTATCATTTTAACAGAACTGAATTTAATCTACAGATTTTGTAAATCCCAAAGGATATATTTACCACAGGAAGTGCATTACCAAAATATTTAATAGTTTTTGCCTGTATATTTGCCAATATTATGAACCATATATTTTTAAGAATAAATATCTAAACTGAAAGGCATCCTGTGATGTTACATGTGGGTGAAGGGCGTTTTGGCGTCCCCTAGTGTTTGTTTTGAAGATTGCAGCTTTAAATCTCCTTTAAATCTTTATTGGTTATTTGTGATCACATGGGAAAGGTCATAGTTTGAGACCAGCCATTTTGTGTTGAGATTCTGCACAGTAAGGTGGTCCAGAACCGTCTGTTTGATCTTTTGCATCCACCTGTGTTGAGCCTGAAGAAGCTTTGTTTGTAAGTTTATATTGCATGTTTCATCTTCATGTGTGGGGATTGATGCATATTTTGTTGTTGTGTTTTATATTTGGGGAGATTTGGGGATGATTGCTTAGGCTCATGTTTTGCCATGCCATGTGGTGTAGCCACTAATTATAGTAGTATATGCAAGTATTTACATTTGTACACCCTTTTTACTTTTATTAAGAATATTTTCTTTGTGTATTTATTTTCAGTTTCACAGAGTTTCTGGGAAAGCACTGTAAGAAAGAAGTTGACAAAGATATACAAGTAAACAACACTCAACTTTACTTCCACGTCTGAGTCATCATTTAACCCTTTCAGTGCCTACTAGTTCATCTGTTTAGCTATCTGTCACTTCGTGTACAGCCACGCACGCAGGGGATAGAAGACATCCTACCCAGAATATTATGTAATGTTTATGTGTCCTGATATGCAAATATCTACATATATAAGGAAGTATAAACCAAAATGTCTCAACAACAAAAATTTCAAGTATGAGTGACCAGTTTGACCAGTTGTAACTTTGGTGTAACATTGTTTAAATGTTACTTCACTGCATGACCTGTAATGCTCACAATATTTACATTAAACTGCTGCTTACAGTCATACATTAAAAAATGTATGAGTGTACATTTATAGACTCCAAAAGTATAGACTCCATTAAACACCCACAGCAATACTATCCAACCAATTAAATCAAGTGCACAACAATACTTTATTAAGTCTAGTGTTGTAAAGTATGTATTTGTGAGAAAATATAAACTTATCTAGTTACATGTTGAAGGGACAACATTGACATCAACAACAAAAAGGGTTTTACCAAAAAAGTTATGAAAAGCAAGGGACAAAAAAGGCCTAAGTCTATAGTCACACGCATACAGACAAGTGCACAATCAATTAAAAATAATGTGATTAGACATACTCATCAGCTAAACAAGGTGGTACAAACCAATGGACAATTTTTCAAGATTTGAAACAGAAACACACCGACTTTGACAACAAAAAGTGAAATAAAACAACAAATCATACAGATGTTTTTACATGGGACTGTGGCAGGTCTCCATGTCATTGCATAAAGGGCAGAATTAACTTTACCAATGGGACTGAAGTGTCTTTCTCTTGGATATGGTCATGTGATGTTTGGCGAGATCTAAAAGGTGCATCATGGGAGTTATTTTAAAAGCACTGGCCAAATGAGTGGAAGTGTAATGGTCACTGATTAGATTAAACATGATTTCAGTTTCCTTGACTAAGATTAGGTTTAAATACAGTTTGTGCATTTACACATTGGTGTAATGGATAGGCCAGGTGTCAGGTGTAGAGTTAATCATGACCTTCACAACAGTCTCCCCTTAGTCTACCCCTCCCACTCCCACAGTTGCTTTTAGAATGTTAGCATTTATCATGTCATTGTTTTGTGAGGGCAGAAATCACAAGAAATCACACACATCCATTACTGGGCAGACACAGGAGCCTCACTCGAATGCATGTCTGTGTCACCGATGCCCTGTTTGGCCTTATGACACAACCAATTTTGTATTATTATTGGCCAACAGAAAGGTTCTACACAGGTCTCTACTTCTATTCTCCCTATCGCCTGCCCACTCACACATAAAAGCAGGCCCTCTGCCCTTGACAGGTGTTCTTTTGAACTTTATTCTGGATTAGTGTTTTTGATACACCTAACCACCCCCACCCCATCCTCACAGCAGCCTCCTCTTTGTGTAGAGCAGGGTAGCCCCACTAAACCAGCAATCACAGTCGTGACATCAATCTACGGACGCCATGGGATGTTTGTTTCTTTATTAATATGAGGGGCCTGGCCAGTCTTCCTGAGAGTAAAACGCACTGTACTGCATGCTCACCCTCAGTCTTGCACTGCCATTTACACAAACCCAAATTCTTTGCAGAGTATTTGTCTATGGCAATCTGCAACTTCAATCATTTTACCCCCTTGTTAACCCCATCTTGTAGGTTTATTGTTTCAATACCATCAACCTAATTTCACAGATGCTTCCAGAGTGTTAAGCCTGTCAGTCCAGCCAGTTTATAGAAGACTGCACCCTAGTAAATAACATGGTCTTCCTGAGATGGAGAGAAAGATCAGTATTCTTATGGAAATCACCAGCTGCATTATTATGTTAGTCTAACATAAAATAACAATCCTGTAAAAACTGAAAAATGCAAGTACTGTATTTGTTCAAAAAACAGCCAAAACAATTCAATAAAGACAACATATATTTATATTTGTTAATGGCTAACTGAATAATAGGGTGTTCATTTTGTATAAGAGAAAAACTATACTCTAAGGCATTTTAGTTTGCAAGTCGTATTAGTATTATTGCCAGCTATTATAATTACATAGCTACAAATAAATATGAAATACATTAGTAATTTACAACAATAATAACAACACCAATAACAAAAACAAAAACAATGAAGGTCTCTAAATAAAAAATAACTAATCCAGCCCAGTGATTGGGCTATGGCAGCGGGGATTCTTGCACAATGATATGAGGCTTATGTCATACCATCTTTATTACTTATTTCGGTAGCTTTTATTACACTTTAAAAACATAAATTGACCTGCATGTTATAACCTCCCAGTATTCATTGTATTCATTTTTCTTTGTTATTTACAATCACAAAATGAATGTAAAATCTACTCTGGGCCTTTCAACCATTGAATTCAGTACATTAAAGGGAATCACCATGGCTAGCATGTAGAAGCTTCAGATGATAAAGATAAAAACTTAAATGGTGTAGTTTAAAGGGTAACTTGCACTGTAAAGGTAAAATTGAAAGTTGTTCCTTATCTTTACTACAGTGCATAGCCATACTGAAAAGCTCTTCATTTGTGTTACTAATAGGGGTGCACAATATATCGGCCAACTATTGGTTTGGCTAATATTTTCCTCCTTGACTGCAATCGGTTTATTGGCTAATAAAATCGAATTTACAGATGGCTGTGGCCGATAATTTTCCATCAATTTCTGTTGCTTCAATCTGGTCTAAATGTTCAAATGTGAATGGAACGGCAGCATTTTGTATTTACAGGCTAATCTGACTGAACCCACACCTAATTTACTCCTCCGAAGTTTGCACTTTGCCTAAACAAATACAAAGATGTATATATATGGCTGGCTTTTCGTGTCTGCATGATTTTTTGCTTGCCTCTGCCTCTTTTTTTTCCCATACATTCGTCATATTCCTTTTTGTGATAACTTCTCAAATGATGGAATAGATAAGACATATTCCCATGTACTGCCGGGACCGCTTTGTTACAGTCCTTGCAGAACACCCCTTTCTGCTTCGTTGGCTTGTTTTTAATAACCCCTTGCACCTGACGTGCAGCCTTTCTTAGGGACTAAACTCGGTTCGTCTTCAATCTCGTTGTCACGTTTTGTCTGGGCCTACCCTAGTTAGTGGGTTTACCGACTGAACAAACTCACTCCATGCTTCGCTAGCTCCGAGTTTGGTGGTTTGATGATGCTATCCACTGGCTTCACTACAGTGAAGTTACACTTCATATCAAGCCTGGCTGTGATTGGCTGTGTTGCTGTGTTGTGTGTTGGTTGTTGTGGATGGAAAAAGGCCAAATTGAATGCAGGAACTATTTTCCTCCATATAACAATGTTATAGCCTAATTACAATCAACTGAAATTACGATAACTGTAAAATGTGGTTATTCACCAAATCTAATGCACACTGTTCTCATTGCTTTCAGACCTACTGTTTTTGTTATTTGACAATAAATAACAAAATATTGGTATCTGTATATGTATCGGCCGATTGTGTTATTTGAACAATCGGTATCTGCAACGGACCAGAATTTTCATATCAGTGCATCCCTAATGAATAACCAAGAACATAATTTGAAATCCTTTCATAGTTTCATAACCTACATCAGGAAATCTAAATATCATTCAAAACCCAGAATGCATTGCTCCACCTCTCCTCTCTTGCTCTGTGGATGGTAGCAAATAAAGTTTGTGAATTCCATAGCTATTCATTCTTTAAAAAAAGTTATTGAACACTTAAATGGATAAATACACATAAATGGACTATGTACACAGCAAGTCCCCCCCTTTGTACAAGGAACAAGGTGTCTGCCCACTCTATGAAATTTGAATTCATAACCATTTCAGCAGTGCACTACAGTAAATTTGTGATAATGGGCAGATGGCACACCTCATTCTGTGCAGTAGAGGCTGACACGTATGAAGTGAAATGAATAACACAGCAAACATTTTAAGAAATTGTCACAATTGTTACAAGAAAACGGCTTCATTATTTAAAGACACCACCTATACATGCATTTCAGGCTCAATTTGAAAGGATAACCTTTTGTAGGGAGTTAATAAATCAAGAGCCTATTGAGGGGCTAAAAAATCAAGAGCCTTTTCATGCTAGACAAGACAAGAGAACGGAGGTGTCCCATTGATATTAGAACCCGCATATACTGTGAAATGATTTTTTTTGCTGCAATACCAGTACCTTGCATTTCAAAACACCAACCTACTCAACGTTAAGGTAAGGAATATCATATTTGAGATTTTCAGTGATGTGATCCTTTAAAATTATAGCTCTCCATTGCTGACACTGTAAACATTAATTTGGGTGGCCAGATAACCAAATAACAACAGAATATAAACACCAAATAATATCAATTAACCTGTTAAGTTTAGGACAAAGACAAGGTCAAGTCAGTTGTATGCACAGGTCAGTTGACCTTTAAATATTTAAACTTCCTCTACTAAAAACAGATGCCTCTAACATCTGTAAGTCCTTTTTGAAAATGTCCTATCTGATATTCATTGTATCAAAAATATTCAAGCAAAATAAGTGATTTCCTTTTCAGATAACTGAACATACATTTTTTTCAGCCTCTTCCTTTGCATGGCTTTTCCTTCTCTCGAGTAACATGCAAACAGTGTGAGTTAAAAAATGTTAAAAACACTATTTCAGAAGGTAAAGAAAGTTAAAGTGTTAAAGTCTTTTCATCTCATTAAGCTGAAGGTGCACAGCATATGTCTTGCATGGCGTAGCCCGCTCGCTATGCTACCATATATGTGTCATATTACAATACTCCATAGTTTCTGTGTTGTGATGACCGGTTTCAAGAGAAACCCAGAAGTACTTTCAGCTGGTAAAGTTAATTCTGTTTAGACACACATGAATGAACACTTACTGGTGTGCTGTGTCGTTCATACTGTTTAATACAAAAACAGCATTATTTCAACAAAATCATATAAAGCTTTAGGTTGTATCTCTGTTTATTTATCCCATTTACACTGGTGATCATATTGAATGCATACTGAATAAAAACCAAATAAATCTGTACACTATTTTCTCCTTTGTTTCGTACAATAAAAGATAAAGTGTGCATTAGGTACACTTGTGTATGACAATATTGTACAATATTTACACTTCTTCTCTGAATATCACCATGACATTTCTGCATTGTCTATATACATATTGAAAATGTATCAGAAATATTTGGACTGTCTATTTTCTCTTATGGAGGATTTTCTTTTATATATATATATTTTTTTTTTAAAGAAGAAGTTCTTCAGCAAGTTGTAGACAATGGCAAACTGTCATTTACAGTTTTCTGATTGGCTTTCCCAGCACCTAAATCTGTCTTTGGGAGGATGGGTTGAAAAATACTGTACCACTGTTTGATTGTAGCACTGGGAATGGGGGCAGGGAGGGTGTGGTTGCTAAATTGTTAAGACTCCATATGTACACAGTTAATGTGTAGTTGCTGATGACTGATGACCAACACATTCAATGTTATCTGGAGATCTTCCTCCTCTTGGGTTTGGGGATCTTGATCTGTCTGTCTCTCGGTGGCATCTGGTGAACCTGAGACCGATAAAAACTGTAAATACTGAGACACAACACAAGTTATTTTTTCTCTTTGGCCCAATTTAGTAGCCAATTATACCCTCTTTTTCATGTAAATGATCTCATGTAAATGATCTCTTCTAGCAATATTGAGATCTTGCTGCCATATTCCTGAAACCGGCAGTGACATGCAACGGATCACCACCTTCTCTGAGCTGGAACCCACCAAGCCGTTACCATAACTCAGGTATGCACACAGGGCCACTCCTATATGCAGCAAGCTCATTATCGCCTCACCCTTGGGTAGACAGCCAATTGTTGCCGATTTTCTTTCAGTGTTTAGCCTATTACTCTATTTTCCTTTATCAAAAGGTATCAAGGCTGGCTGTGATTGGCTGCTGTGTAAAAGTTCCAAAATTTTAAAAAGAAATAGTGCCAATAAACCTTCTGTGTGACATCTCATTCATCCTTGATATTTGGGGAGAGGAGTTCCCATCTAATCACAGCACACAGGGATATTCAGCTGCTCACTGCCAGCATCATTCATGCAAAGGACGTGACCCAAAGGGATGGTAAGTTAAGACCCAGAGGTGGTGCAGTGACCACACGGTAGTATGGTGTGGAAGGAAAAAAATTGTCCTGTTTTTGTAATGTTGAAATGCTATAGAAATATCCACAGGGAGACACACCTGTTCTATATAACTCTGTGTGATGCTGCAGTTCTTCTTTCATGGCTAACAAAAGGATCTTTGTGCCAAAACTTCAAAGGAACATCTGTTCCTTTATGACATTTTCTCACCTCAGAAAACCTCCATTCCGTTGTCGTAGTAACTTACAGGTTACTAGGACTACTGGTTTACTTTTGGTGACGCCTACATATCTTTTAAGCTTAAGTTAAGGCCCTGTTACTTCCCCATTTATCTGGTTCCTTCCCTTTCCGGTTTGTCGGATAAATATGGCATTTAAACCCGAAGGCGGGAGATTCGGTGTCCTGTGTGACACGGGTCTCTGTGCAGCTGTGCGTAATACAAGCTTTTAATACTATTTAAGGAATCCTCTCCAATCCTACTGAGTTTTTTTCCATGACAATGGGATGACAATAGGGGCCACTGGAAAAGTAACCAGGTTTTGGGTCTAATGCCAAGAGGGCCATCCTTGCTGTGCTTGAATTGCTCCAGGAGAATGAATGCTAATGCTAATTCAAAATTATAGGTACTGGTCTTCATACCACAAAGGATGGTGGTGAATATGTTTGTGGCTTTGGTAAAATTCAAAAATGGACTTTCATAGAAGGGTAATAGAAGAATGGGTACTCACACTGCCTGACATTTTGTCCAGCTCACTCATTGCCTCTTGTATAGCAGCTTCTAAGTGATTATTCAACTTCCCACCTCTGTACAAAAGGAAATGAAAATAAATAAGTGACGTTTCCAACTGAGTAGAGTTGGTGCAACATCAGTCAACAAGGAAATCTTCATCTCCTAAAGTAGGATTTGAGCCATTCCAGGTGTTAGTGGCAGCAGGCTGGAGTAATCCTCCTGTTGGTAGCTTCCACTCAGCAAAATGACCTTCTTTTAGCAATATCTGAAATGGCTCAAGCTGGTGTGCATTGGGAGTGCCATCTCTACCCCTACAGATGATCTGTATACAGCCGAATTTGAGCTTGTAAATGGTCCGCCATGGAGATCTGCAACAGAAGGTATCAATAAACACACAGAGTCCTGCAGGAAAGCAGGAGCTTTTATTACAGGTTTGAAGGGAATGAATAGGGGCCGTTTTAATCTTGGGTGGAGATTATGCTGTGTGATGGCTGTTGAGGGAAAGCAAAAGTCATAGTCGCTGGAGCGGCCTCACGGTCACCGTCATTAAACAAGCTCTTTTTCCGGTTACTTGGATTACATTTAATTTGCAGAGTGAACCGCTCAAGCCACTATTAGGTATATCACAGAGCATATACCAATGGCACAAAAGCAAATGGAAGATTAGGCTGCATGGTGTTTATAATACTGCTTGTGAGGATTACATATAGATCCAACTTGCCATCATTGGATATCACAACTTTGACTGCAGAAGGCAGATGCCTATTCTTCATGCTTGTTTCTTTCTTGTTGTTTAAGAAAGACTATAATGTATTACTAAGAGCAAATATTTCAAAATCATAGGAATATAGGCCACGCAGTCTAGTGGATATTGGCAGTAAAAAAACAAGCAAAAAAAATAAAAATAAATGGAAAGTAAATGAGTATAGCATTAAGATCATAAGCAAGGCAAATTACTGGAGTAGCATACACATTTCAAACCGTGCATCCCAAATAGACATAGACAGTAACTTACTTTCTCTTCCTCTTGGTTGCACCGTTGAGTGCCTGCAGGTCTTCTGTTAGTGTTTTGAGCCTCTCTGGCTCCACCTGCACAAATGCACAAACACCAAACCACATTACCCATGACTCTACATGTTTCTTCATTACTTTTACATATGATATTTAAATTTCTAAAAAACATCTGCTCTGCGGGTTGAGAGCATCAATAACCTGAAGTTCAGATTGATTACAAGAGACTGGAGTCTTAATTTACACACAAACAACAGCTAGTTAACATATGGTGGATAAAAAGTTAGAGAATCTGCAGTTAATAGTTAATAGAGAATCTGCAGTTGTAATAATTACAAATAGTCAACAGTAACCTATAAATAGGGGAAACCCTGATGGGCACTCATTTAGGATATACAATTAGGTGTGGTTGACTGAAAAAATCTGCATATGTACCACTAATGCATCTGCCGCTAGCTGGCCCGCGTTAACCTATTGGGCAACATGGGCTGCAGCCCAGGGCCCCGGCCACTAGGGGCCCCCGGGAATAGCAGGTTACTGTAGGCCTACATTGACTTTTTGACTGCGGGTTTATGGTGTTTTGACTGTTTGGTCCACTTTCCCACCTGTAGTAGTCCACATTGTCCTGTCGCAACAATCAGTGTCAGTGAGAGTGTTGTCTGTTCCCTTTTGCGTAAGGATGGCTTTGTCTCGGGAGCTCGATTCTACAAGTGGAAATCGCCGTCGGTCCAACTCGGTGTGTCGGAGGACTTTCATCTGTTGCTGTAGCGTCACGAGCAGAGGTAAACCTGTCGCGCGGTGCAATCACGTCGCTACATGTATGCGCACTGTCGTTCTGCTTTAGTGAAATTCGAAAATGACCTATGTCAATTTCACGTGCGATAACATTTTGATACTTTAGTTGCTGAAATTGGCGAGAGAAACACACTTAGCTAGAGCTATAACCTGAGATGTCCAACCAGAAAGTAATAAATTACTATTTATAACGGGGTTTGCTGCAAAAAACTATGTTGTAGCCTATTTCCCCCCCAAGCAACCACCATTTTAGAACTGTCAACAAACTATTTCAGATAAATTCATCTGAATTCGAGTTCGACTGAAGAAAACGAAGTGGGCTAATTTTGCATGACCGAATAGCTTAGTTGTGTTGCTAAGTAAGTAACGTTAGCTAGCTGAACAACAACAACTACAGAATAATTACAGGAACGACAAGTAAATTAATGCATTTTGAATAAAAGTCACCATTGACAGCCACCTTTTAATATAATTATAAACCACCAGTGGTGGGCCGTCAGGGCCTGCAAGGCCTTCTCTGCTGGCCTAAAAAATATCTGAATCACAGACTGATGTTAATTATATTTTGTCCATGAATACTTATTAAATAATTCCAAATGGTCTGTTGGCTTCCTTTCATAGCTGTTCCCTGGTTGCGCTGCATCCAGATGTGTATTTTCATATTAAAGCATTTAACCAATCACATTTCAGCCATCATTTGTTGCCAGGGTCAAATAAATCTGCCTGGAGGCCTTCACAATCAGTTCTGCAGGCCCTGTAACATAAAATAAGTGTTGATCAAACTGTTGCTTCAACCAATCAGATTTTGAGTTGGGGACACGAAGGCCTTCTAGAAGGCCTAGGTAATGTCAGCGTATTCACACCCTTTGATTGGATAGTCAGAGAGTGTCTGACTATGATGTAATGTGATTGGTTAAATTCTTTAATATGAAAATACACGTCTGGATGCAGCACAACCAGGGGAATAGCTATGAAAGGAAGCGGACAGACCATTTGGAATTATTTAATAAGTATTCATGGACAAAATATAATTAACATCAGTCTGTGATTCAGACATTTGAGCGGACATTTTCAGCCCTAAAGTGAATTAAAACTTATGCCAGAAATACGACAGGGCAGGCTCGACTTTCAGCATTAGCTTCGATGGCGATAGAAAAGGACTTCTTGATGGAACTGAAACACATGGATAATCTGTACGACAGAGTAATTGAACTCTTTTTGAGGAAAGAAAGAGGGATGGATTTTGTGTACAAATAATAAGGATTTTTGGTGAGTAAAATGTTGCTATTTTCCTAAATAATATTGCAATTTTATGAGGTTATTATTGATGATTTTTTATGTGTGTCGCAGCTGTAGCACCCCAGGTTTGTTTCTTCAGTAAAGGCATTTATTCTGGATACACGAGTTATCTATCTTCGATGCAACGGCAACGAGTGCCTGTTCGGTTTGTTTTTGCACTTTGTTTATTTATCTTTCTTCAGTCATGTTTCATTCTCGTTCTGTTCCACGTCTGTTATTGTTCCTGTTCGAGTTCCTCTCCTTGTCTTGTCATGCACTTAGAATTTCCCGATGTTTCGGTTTTTTATGGAGGAGGAGGAACGCATAAAGAAATCTGCGTGCGAATAAAGCGGAACGTGAGAACCGTACAGAAATAGGACGAGAGAGAATGACAGCGATAGTTAGAAGCGTGAGATAATTAGTGATTAGTAGTGTTAGTAACTTAATCTAAATCCCTAATGTTAGTAGATTAGTTGGTTAGTACTATATACATCTAACTAATATATACAAAGTGTAATTAGAAAGTAAGAAGGAAGTAAAACGAGATTAGAAACGAAGACGGAAAAACCGAAACCTAGAATTTCCCGAAGTGCATGACAGAACGAGAATGAAACATGTCTGAAGAAAATAAACAAAGTGCAAAAACAAACCGAACAGACACTCAAAACATAACAATAAGATGGCTTTTATAGCCATAAAATAGTTATTGAGGGGTGGATTGATTCAGACGGAGCACTACTGAAGGCCTAGGTGTGAAATGCACGGCCCGCCACTGTAAACCACCCAATGGGGGAAGAATGATTACCCGATGCTTCATATCATTTCACTCTCAAATATGTATCACTTAATATTTTCTTTAATGATTTTAAGTTATTAATATTTTATTATAGCAAATTATTATTATTATTATTATTATTTATTGGTATCACTATTACCATTATTATTAATAACAGACCGTCTGCAGATGTGTATTAATAGGCCTCTCCTGAGAAGTTGGGAGGTGTGACTCACCTTGTCCTGCTCGCTGTTCTGCATGTCAGGGTTGTGGACCTGACATGGGGGAAAGCCCTTGATTTGATGCCAGACCAGGTCGCCCATGTTGAAAGTCAGAGGGCGGTATTGGAGGAGGTTGCTGGAGGGTGAGTCCAGGTGTCGCAGGTCTTCCTCGCTGCTCAGACTCTTGGTATCGGAGGGGCTGGGCATGCAGCCGTTGTAGTACCCGTTATAGTGGACAATGTCCTTGACCAGAGGGCCCTCCAGGCTGGTGGAGGAACTGGGGGACTGGTCCTCTGCTGTTAGGTTCTGTCTGGGGGGGCCCAGGACATCCCCATAGCCCCTGCCCATGATATGAGGTCGACCATTCATGTGGGCGCAGTGCTCCACTGTCTGCTCCAGTCGCTCCTTGAAGTTGAGTGCCACCTGCTTGCAGTTCTTGAAGCGGAAGCCCTGGTCCAGGAAGGCCGCAGGTGTGAGCGGCAGAAGCAGGGGCTCGTATTCATGTGGAGACTCGGTGGGGGCCAGGCTGTTGGGCCTCTCCACCTGCAGGCTGCTCCGCACATGGGTGGAGCACTCCAGGAACTCGTCCCCCCACCAGAGGGCATGGCCATTTGCCTCTGGTTCCACCTCCCACTGCCTCTGGCGGGTGCCACTCCCAGGGGACCTGAACAACTTGTGGGCCTCCCCACCTTCGGTGGTGCTCTTGCCCTGCTCACAATCCTTCCGAGGGCGGCCCGACCAAGGTGGCTGGGGACAGGGCTGCGGCTCTGCCTGCTGGTGCAGGCCCCGGCAGCTGTGGATGACAGCATTGATGGCGTGCGGCAGGTTGATGGGCTTGCCGATGGAGGTGGTAAAGGCACTCATGGCGCTCAGGGCTGGGACAGGGCTGGTCTGTGTGGTGCCACTCACCATGGTGGTGATCACCACATGCATACTCTTGCTGGCAGCATCCACCATGGCCCTGTAGATGGTGTCCACTGATTCACCCCTGCCCCCTGGGAGGCCCTCAGACCCATGGAGCCCCGCACTGGGGCCGAGGCCCTGGGGTTGCAGCTTGCATAGGCCATCCTGTAGCTGCAGCAGGGATGCCATTCCCGACAACTCGGGAAATGCAGTCATCCCTGACTGAGTGCTCATCTGTTTGTTGGGGTCTAAAATGCTCTCAGGCAGACTCACCTGAAAACAACCAAAAAAGACTTGAGTGCATCCTCTATTTTATAAGAAACCAACAGAAAATCCTAAATAATAATACAAAAAAATCATATTGATTGAAGAGTCACAAGCTTTGCTCTCAAAAAACAAGCTGTGGTACGATTTAAGCATCAACATGTTAAGCTTTTCCAACTGTCATGCCAAAACTCTGCAGAGCAATTAAAAAGCACATTTTGTGTAAATCCTTCTTTTTGGCAAAAACTATTGCCATAGCATGTATAGAAGTTGTGTTAAAAAATTATAATCCCCAAATCCACAAAAAAATTAAAATATATATAATTTGGGGCTAAGTGAAATACCATTCTCAAGACCCTACTGAAAGGGGGTGAAACTGGATTTTCGGCAGGGTGACATCTCTTGTTTTTTTTTCATAATTACTACCCTCCCTGAAAGGTTGGCTCAGCCCTATGGTTCAGTTAAATAACTGCCCTGAAGAGCAGGATGTATACACACCTATAAACCTATAAATCCCAGTGATTACCATAATTCTACCTCTTTGAAACTGGACGAAAAGCTATCTTAGACCTCCCCAAACTCCCCATCACCCATCATATTCTAGTATATCTAGCAATACAGCATTATCAAAAGTATTTTCAGTATTATGCAGACAATGCCATCCATTCATATATGCGTAGTTCCAGGATGCATATCTTCGAATGGTTTCCCTGCCTATGGATGCTGCCATGCTCCTCCAGTGGTTAGATTTGATCAGTCTGGACAACCTGACCTATGCTGATTCCATGGTGTGCAATGCTCCCTTTTTTTGCACATTATTTTGCTTATTGCAGACTGTATCTTGCTTATGTTACCTAACATTACTTAGCCAGCTAGCTAGCTAACTTATAGCATATATGCTACAAATATATAATTTTAAGGATGAATGGAGGTGAATAAATGAAGGCCAGACAAGGTTATGTGTGAATTAAATAGCCATACCAATTCATAGTTAAATTATTATTCAAGTTTATTACAATTGACCTTTCACTGAACCACGCCCCCCTTAGTTACTGTTGCTAAGTCCGTCAAGCTTTCGGAGCCAGCATGGCGCTCCCACTGTCGCTAACTGCACTCCCTGGAGAAATATTGTCCAATTTTTGGAAAATAGAAAAAGCGATTTCAGATAGAAGCAGACAGAAGGGTCTACAATATACATCTGAAGTTTATATTCAAGATATCACACTGACTCAGCAACAAAATGGCGTAAAAAAAATTAAGATGGAAGCGAAAGCCTACAGATCACAGAGTAAAAGTGAACCACCGCATCACCTGGCGATTGAGACAGAGGACAACGACATTAAGGAGCAACACTGTTCCTGTAAAGCTGGGTAGGTCTCTATTCACTATTACAATAATTAAAAAGCAGAACGTAACATTAGTAGCCTATAGTGTGCTGTAACGACATTACTCTGGTTAGCTCCACAGGTTTCTGCGCCCATCTCATCGGACTTATCCATACCCTGGACCTCTGTAAAGCAAAAATAGCAGTGTGTCAGCCCAGTCCTCCACAAGATTTGGGTACTGGGACTGGGCTTCCCATTGACAAAGTGCTGAAATAGTAATGAAAAAATAGTATTGACATCAAGGTAACGTTACCCACTTGGTTTTCTAGAGCTTGACTGTAACATCTTAACGTTAGCAAGCTGGCTGGATCACGAATAACAAAGCTAACATTTAGTTTAACTTTACCAACGTTGCAACCCGGAGCTGTATATCCAGACCGTAGCCACGGTAGCTTAGCTGGCTAACACTTTTCAGGATTTGATTTAGGTTTTGGAAAGGGAAAAAAAACGTATATCTCCTTCCAACCTCTCCGGGTAACGAGTGTCACTGTTACAAGTGCCCCAGGCACAACGTTTAACCATAACTAGCTAAAAATCCACAAAACCAGCTCGAAAATGAAGAAAATCTCAAATTTTTCCGTCAAAGTCAACGGAGTGCTGCCATAAACTGTCGGACCTCTGTCGGAGCCTGTCAAATGCTGCGTTGTGATTGGCCAGTCTGCGTTTCGGGGCGTGGTTTAACAAAGGGTCAATTGCATAAATGCATGTAAAAAAGATACTTAGGTAATTGTACCAGCCAGACACATCATCCCCTGTCCAATTTTCTCTACCTAAGACAGGAAAGAGTGAAACATGGAAGAGTGTTCTTCAACCTAAAAACTGCACTCAGTCCAAAGGTAGCCATGCTAGCATTGCTGGATTCACTATCACTGTCGTCCATGATTGATAGGTATGGAAGAGTTACTGATACTTGGCTAGATAGATTTGTGAAAATGAAATGATAGCAAGCTGTCGAACACAAACTCTGCAACATAGCGGGTCCGTCTAGACACCCCATTCAAAGAGATCACACATCATGTTTTTGGAGCATCATTTGAACAGAAATGGAGCTGGATTTCACCCTGAAAGTCACTCTTAAAAGAGTTAAATCGGGACTATGATCATTTATAGTGTACCAGCTTTAGTCTCGATGGACTCACTTGGATGTTCTGGAAGAGGCATGCCATGGGGCTGGAGGAGTTGTTGGAGAATGGGCTTTCGGGGAAGGCATGGGGGTCCTGCAGGAGCTGCAGCTGGCCCATTTGATGGAAGATCTGGCTGCTGTTGGGGGGCTGGAGGTTGCCCAGCTGATGCTTGCTCATGCTGCAGTTCAGAGAGTTGCCTGTATAAATCCAACGAGAGAGAGAGGGGGTGTCAGGACCAACTTCTTTTTACGGTTTTTTCCCAAGCAATTTTTTTTCAAAACTGGGTCATTGCAGGGAGTCTGTGCTCAGCTGCTTCCTGTCTGTAGTTTATTGTGAAAGCACATTTTCACATGGCAAACATACAACCATATATATCTTTCCTAGGGTGGAACCTCTTCCCTCTTTATATCACTTCAAGTTAAAAAAGAGAATACATGTTATTTTAAATACAGTATACACTTAACAGTGGGGACTAATGATCTGGAAACTCAGAGTAGTGTGCATTAAAAAAAACAGCTATTTCCAATTAGGGCTGTGATGGTATGAAATCACACAATCAAACACATGAAAAAAGCATCCCACAAAGTTTACAACTTGATCTGTTTATTGGCTATTTAAAGATTTATATACCATTTTAATTGAAAAATAAAAGAGAAAATGCAACTGAATACAGTTCACTCCTTGTAATTGTATGTTTAAATCAATTTAAATCATTCACTTTAAGCAACATTTTGCTTTATCGAGTTGGATCTAGTACTATTTTTAGCTACTCACTTGTACACAATACACCTTCCTTCAGTTTCTATAATCAACTCAAACCCTCTTCAGCCTCTCTCTGATGCACCCACTACTACAATTCAGGTGCTACCTAAATAATAGGAGCAACACTCACTTGAAGGGAAATAGATGTTCTATCACATGAGGGCAATAGTAATCATGTATTTTATAAAGACTGAGTATTGCTGCTTTCATATTTCCTATACGTTAACTCATGTAAATAAACATATTGTAGCGAGCATGCGCGGTGGGGTGCAACAAGAAGACAAAGGGAGTCAGGCAGCAGTTTAAATGTGGCTACGAACCATAGCCACTTTAATAATGAAGGTGACAATATCCGTGCCCCATACACCGCACGACCCTGGATATCGTCTCGAGAGCTTTCTTTGGGTACAGGCGCTTCCTTAAAAGGACACGCCGGGCCATCAGCCTCTTCAACTAACTAGTACGTCAAACAGGAAGTACTCTTAGTCAATGAAAGATCTCTCAGTCAACGAAAGAACACAAATATAGAAAATCACAGGCAAAGGTACTAAACAGTAAACGAACATCAGTGGCTCTACCTTTTGGCTCACCGCGACCATCAGTTTCACATACACAAATGATAATAAACACACACAACATGATTTAATAAACATAATTCTAATTAACACAGCGGGGGAACAACAAACATGCAACAGTGTTCCCCCACAATGCCCCGCACACACATTTCCATGCAGTGACCCACCTGGATCGCTACAATATTTTATCTTCGATTGTTCCTCAATTAATCATGCATGGTTGATTCTCCCCATCCCCTCTCCCCATGTTAGCTTGCTCGCTTGCAAACGACCTAGCTAGGTAGCGTTAGCATTTTTTTTGACTGACTGGACACATTTGCTATCGTAAATTGTTTATTATCTTTCGCCTCTTTGACGTGTCATTAAAGTTTGACCAGACGATTCTCAACCTGTATTTACAATGAACTGATTCAATTGATCCATTCCCAAATATTTATTCCAGGTAAGGTAAACATATTATTACATCAGGAGGCTTTGTTTTTAACAGTTGTCTTACAACTACTTTGTAATTGGATCTGTGCATTCACTTCTACGTCATTTGACATGCGTCTGTCTATTTTGAAAATCAACCTGCACCTTCGTGAAAATCATATGGAAAAATTTAGTTAGCATTTTTTCTAGGTTTGAGTTTTATATTTATTTTCAGCCATGGCAATACAAAATCTAAAATCTAAAATATTTTCTTTGATATTCTGCAGGAGGGAGCTAGGGACAAGTGGCATGTCCAGGATTTTCTACATGTGGTGGAAAAGTGGGGGGCAAGAGCACAATAAGGGGTGGCACCAGCTAATTATGTATAGGATGAAATAACATTGCATATGTGATTGGATACAAACAGGATATGTGATTTACAACTCTGAGCAAAACGAATGGCCAGATGACATATTATTATACTGGCCACCTACTAGTTCTATAGTCTGTAATACTTGAGAGCTTTGGTCACCATACCGTATAAATTCAAATTACTCTGGAATGATGGTGAATAAACATGAAAAGCTTGATATGATTCAGTTAGCCTATATGAAATAGCATGCGTGTGTTACAGGCCTCTCAATTGAGATTTTAAAATCTGCATGACCCATATAGAATTAATCCAAGTTACAAATGTTATTGAAAATATATGATTCATTTGCACATAAAAAATGCACTGAACTAAAAAAAAAGTATCCTTTTGCAAATACAAAAATGTGTTCCAGTTCAGAAGAGTTGGATACGGCAGTTGCCATGCTGTCTAGTAAAGCATTTTACAAATGAATTCCCTTTTGTATGCTGGGATCAAATGATAAATATTGCTAAATTACTCGCACGCAGAGTGCTAACTTATTTCTAGCCACTTTCATGGCATGTTCATAAATTTATTTTTGCAGCATACCAATAGCCTTGAATTTGTGACTCCGCCGGATCGCCACATAGCCCCCTTGCAAGCGGGTCAGTCGTCCCCGGCGACCCCATTGTCCAATACAAAGTCTCTTAAATGTGTGGGCGCTCGTCGCGGCCGCGGTCTTCACCTCCGGTCTCCTCCAGGTGCACTAGGAGTCTCTGGGGGTTATGGGTCTGCGCGACTCACCTGCTGCCTCGGCCGCAGCCTGCACCAGGGGGTGGTACGGGGCCAATCGGTCCTGATGCAGAACCACCTCCCGGCCCCAGCCCCAGCCGGGCATGCGAATCCGGTAAACGACAGGACCACTGCAGGACCTCGCCAGGCCCACACCACCGGCTCCGCAGCTTTGGGAACACTCCCTTGGTCCAGGAGGGGCAGAAGACCCACACCTGGTCACCGGGGGCGAATGCCTGGCCCCGGCACCGGTGGTCAGAGGCCCGTTTCTGTTTCACCCCCACCTCGGCCTGGGCCTGGCGAGTAAAGTCATGGGCCACCTGGAGGCGCTCCTGCAGCCAGCGGAGATAGTCGAGTTCGGGCCCACCCTCCAACTCAGGCTCTGGAGGGGGCCCGAACACCAGGTCTATGAGGGTGCTAAGCTCCCAGCCAAATAGGAGGCTGGCCAGCATGCAACGGCTTGATTCCTGTACAGCAGTGTGGTAGGCCCACAGGACCAGAGGCAGGTGGCGGTCCCAGTCCCGCTGGTGCTGGCTGGTTAACCCCCTGAGGTCGACGGGAGCTCCGACGCTTCCAGCAGCAATAAAAGTATATTACTATTTCTAACATCGCAAGATTTTATCATACACACGCGGCAAAAACATTGACAGAAACCTTAGAATCGTGACTTTCAGATTTGAGCACTTGCAAATAATATGAGATTTTTAAAATTAGGTTAATTAGACCAAAAGTAAACCTTGCCTTTTACTCTCTTTTTTACCTGGAAGTTCCGTCCCCCTTCTATTGACATGGTAACTAGGTGCTAGTCTCGGGGAGGGGCGTGGGGCCATGTGTGAAATCGCAGTGGTAAACAACACATAGCTACAATGTTCCGACATTATGTAGCATCTTGTCTGTGTTTACGGTTGCAATCTGCCAGCAACAGACGGTGTATGCTGATATTTATTTTATTTACCATGTTTTCAAATACTCGTGAAAATATATTAATTCCGCGTCTTGTGACGCTATACGAAAAAAATCTGAATCATTGCGGACTGCTGCGAATAATTAACGGGAGGATATTTAACCAGCTGGCATTCTGTTTCGGCGCTTGGACATTATCTAGCTTAGCTTGATAATACCTATTGTGATTAATGTTTCTTGCCTCTTGAGAACTTGTTTGTTTGTGTGCTTATTGTTGTTTAGATTCCCAGCGTTTAATTTATTCCAAGATTTTGGCCTGTAGGTTTGGCCTGCCAACCTGTTGGCTCCAGTAGCTGCAACAGGTTGGCCCCCCCGGCCCGGGACCCGCCACCGCCGATAGAGGATGCCATCCCACACCTCTAGGCTAGCCCACTGGGAGATGCTCTCGTTTCCGTGTCCAGGGCGGCCACGTCCGGCCACTCCAGCCGCTTTCCAGCCAACTCTGCACGTGAACGAGCGCCGCGTCGCGCTCCTGCGCTTCTTGGACCTGGGCGGGGGAGAAGGGAAGGCAACCAACCTCCCCATCGACAGTCCTCAGGGTGGCCACCGTCGGGGCCAACTGGGCCTGGGCTTCCTGCTGGGGACAGTGCTCGCAGCCAGCCACTGTGCATGGCCGCCGCGACAGGGCATCCACATTGCCGTGCTGTCGTCCCGGGCGGTGCCTCAGCTCAAAGTCATACCCCTGTAGCGTTTCCAACCAGCGGGCCACCTGGCCCTCTGGGTTTTTAAAGTTCAAGAGCCAAGTGAGGGAAGTATGGTCGGTCCGCACAAGGAACCTGGGGCTGTGCAGGTAGGGCCGGAAGTGCGATGACAGCGAGGAGCTCCTGGCGGGTAACGCAGTAATTCCGCCCCATTTTGTTCAAAACAGGGCTGTAGTATGCAATCATCTGCTCTCCACTGTCACTTGGCTGAGACAGGATGGCGCCGATGCCCACGTTGCTGGCATCTGTGTCCAGGATGAATGGCCGGTTGGCTTCGGGGTACACCAGCACAGGAGCCGTGACGAGAGCGGTTCGAAGGGTGTTAAAAGCCTGGACGCAGGGGTCGTCCCAGACGTACGGCTGGCCGCGGTCCGTTAGGCAGTGAAGCGGCCTGGCGATGGTGGCGAAGTTCCGCACGTAACTGCGGTAGTAGGAGGCCAGGCCCAGGAAGCTCCGCAGGTCACTGATGTTGGTGGGGGGCAGCCAGTCACGGACAACAGTGATCTTAGCCGGGTCAGTAGCCGGGTCAGTAGCCATGCCGCCGGCGCTCACCATGTGCCCCAGGCGAGGGCAAGCCGGTAGGAACGCAAACGAATGGGTGGGGCAGAGTCATTGTCTATGCTGTGTTGGACCAGCCCCGTGCGCTTGCAGTCCTCATCTCTGGCGGCGAAGCTGTCGGTGTGATGCTGTGGGCCTGTAGCTGGGGAGCGGCGGCGGTCGGTGTGATGCTGTGGGCCTGTGGCCGTGGCCTCGCCCAGCGCACCGCTTGGGGGACATCCACACACGCCTTCCATCGTGTCATCAATCCAGGCCGATGATGCATGGGTCGTCGATATCGGCCAGCCAGAACTCATGCGTCGCTTCCTGGTCACCGAGGCAGACGTGCACTTCTTCTTTCCCCGCATGCTAGCTCGCTCTCCGGTCACGGACTGCATCAGCTCGTCAGTGGGGGTCCACTTTGGGGGTTTCCCTCCGTGGCGGTGGGGTGAGGCCTAGGAGCCCGTGCCGGGCAGTCCCGTCCGATGTGCCCCAGTTCGCTGCAGCGATAGCATCGGCTAGCAGGCCCGGGTCGACACCTTCAGGATGGCGGAGACTGGCGTCGAGGGGCTGGGTGGACCTGACGTGCTGGTGCCGCTTCTTCCGTGTCGCCGTCTTCACCGGTGAGCGTCCTGACCCGTGGGCGGCGAGCCGGCGAGCAGGCGCGAGCAAGGCTGTAATGCTGAATAGCTGCACCCCCTCCAGGGCTAGGGCTAGGTGAACGGCAGTGATGGTGTTGCTCCATCCATTGTAATCCGCTGCGAGCTGTACCTGGGCAAGGTACGATGTCAGCTCCGCTGTTCCCGTTATATTTCAGCAGCTTGGCGAGGGGTCGAAGGGTTGGTGGCAACGCCCCTGGGCTCCGACGCGGTGCGGCGTGGGCGGCTGACGCTAGCCCCATCCGGGCGCGCTTCTGCTTCTCCAGTCTCCGGCCTTCCCTCTTCCTTCATTTGCCACATCTGTCGGATAGCCTCCTTCATCTCCGCGCACGAACGGGGGTGCTCGGCTGGTTCCATCCCTCCCTCGAGCTGGCGCTGCATTCAGAGGATATCGTCGCTAATGGCTCTCACTTCCTGTTGATACATGCTCTCTTCTGACACCAATGTGGCGAGCATGCGTTGGGTGGTGTATCAAGGAAGGAGACAGAGTCCAAGTAGAATGCAATACTGGCTACATGGGCACCTGTTTTAATAAAGAAAAGTATAGTTACCCATACTCCGTACACCACTCAGTCATGGGAAATATCTGCTGCTAGCTCTCGTGTTCCCTACACCGCACAACCCCGGAAGTAGCCTAAAAACCAATGGAGGTTCTTGCCTGCCTAACAAGTCCTTAAAAGGACACGAGAGACCAATGAAACGCCTTTCATAGAAAACACAGCCAGTCAGGAAGGTACAGTCCATTCCACACAGGGCACATTGACACTCTCCCTCTGGAACTTGGGAGACGGCATTATTTACATAACGTGTTCCGGTCGCGGTGGTCCAAACGGCACCCACTATGACCAGCTAGCTAACACAACACAGTTTAACTACACAATACATGCAAACACAGAACAGAACAATTTAACAGTATAACAGGGGGAGATGCTTAAGTTTACAGCAGCGCCTCCCCCAGAATGCACCGCGCACACATTTATTCAGAGGCGACTCCGGATTGCCACAATATGCTAAAACAGCAATGACCAGGCTGTGCAAACAGCAGTTGGAATGGTCTCAGTACAGCTAGCCAGCCTAACATTAGCATTAGTACAATAAAGGACATGTCTGTTTATTAGTGTTTTCTAACGTTACATAGCTATCGAAATGTTCCATTGTGAACAAAGTTATTGTACTCTTTCACAAATAAACTTATATGGTGGCAAACGAAGGCACATAATTTCAGAGCACTTAATTAGCTAACCCACCTGTGTGCAAGCAGAAACCAAGGAGAGTGAACATTTAAAGCTGACCGGGGAACCGAGTGTCTGAGCGAATCTGAGCGAACAGTATTTGCGCATGGAAGTTTCACGCATACAAATTTAGTCAGATTCCGTGTCCCATTACGATAATGTACGATGTATAACCGAAAACACTTTAAATACTATTTTACCAATATTTTGATCAACAACATTGTGAGGTACAAAACAGATTTTTTTTTGCTTGGAGTTGGGATGGCAAGTGGGGTAGCAGAGCTTATTTCAAGGGTGGCAGCTGCCACGCCGTGCCACCCATATGGCCATACCCCTGCTAGGGACATACAAGCAGTAATATAATGATACAATATCAATCCTGTATACCAAGCATTTAGAGCCAATTTATGCCTGTAAACAGCAGAAAATATAGAATGGATGCAAAAGATGTGCTGCTCCAGAAATGCACCCTGCTTTTTGTGCGTAGTTCACAATCAAACTAATCTTTTTGAACGAAACAGTGAAGTGAACTGGGTATACTGAATCACTGATCCTAAGTGATTCGTTTCTTTCATTCACCAGGCAGGTGGTGGGTAGCGCCAAATTCTTTGCTTTGCGAGATGTATATTGCCTGTACAAATAATTGAAATTACCACTAAGCATCCTATTAGAAATGATACTGGACATCCATACTAGATCCACATACTGGATTTCCCTATTAAACTGAACTGCGTTGACTGGACGAACTGAAGAACTGTACGAAGAACGAATCAGTGACTATAGTGTACTGCTTTCTGATACGCTCTCTAAAGACCGATGGCAAGATGTCGAAATGTCAAGATGTCGCATCGCAGTGCCGTTGCAGTCGCGCAAGCATGTATAGGCCTTAAGCAGTTTGGTCATCCACTTCCATTACGTTTGCAGTACAGTAATACAGCGATAGACATCATTGTTGGCAGCTGCATACCATACCTGTATATATCTACGTTAACGTTAGCTAAGCAAAACTATCGATATCTATCTAGCTAGCTAGCTAGCAACCTGGTATCACAACCAAACAACGCTCTCTAACAGTAGCTAGATTGGCTGAGGAAGTATGAAGGTACAGGAGTTTCCCTGCTTTCATGAAAATTTTACCGACCTTGTTCAATACTTTGACACCTACTAGTGTACACCATGTTGCATAGGTTGCACAGAAGTATAAATTGCTGAGTGCTTGCGACATGTTGCATTGCACGAACCGCAAAGATGTCGCACACGTTATGCAGAAGTATGTAGGGGCCTTCAGACGTGAGATTAGATGAAATTGAAAAGTAAAATTAATAAAATAAGATGTATTTCTAAGATTATAATATGCAATATTATTGTCATTTTGTGGGTATAATAAAGACCACTGTTTATCTGTCTCTCTGTAATCGTTTGATAATCTTAAAATTAATCGATTTTATGCTTTTATATTTGGTTGGGTTATTATTAAATGTATTTATTAGGTTGTTAGTTGGAGCGGCTTTGTTGCTGTATGACACTTAATCATTTTGCAAACTACGCGCAAATCTTCAGCAATGCACATGCATCGCCAGTCATACCCAACCCTAGTCACATTATAAAACCAAAACTGGAAGCCAAGTATACTTGCAATCGGATGTAAGGCAAATGTCACTGAAACACCATTTCACTCCTTCAGCATTGTTAAAGGGAGGATAAAAATAAAACTGAGAGAAATTTAAGATTAATTTACGCAGTCACAAACTTGTTCTGCTGTAATTTCTGCCTCACAAGTCATTTTTGTTTGTATTTAAAAAATTGCCTGGGGCTTAAAATAGCTCCCTTTAATTTAGTGAATTTGTCAATTTTTGTGAATTTGAGCTGAGAAAACATTTTCAGTCCGATAGCTCTATGATGATATGAATATTTACAGTGTACAGATATATATAGTCAGGTCCAATAGTATTTGGACAGTGACACAATTTTCATCATTTTGGCTCTGTACACCAGCACAATGGATTTTAAATGAAACAATCAAGATACGCTTTAAGTGTAGACTTTCAGCTTTAATATAAGGATTTTGTCAAAAATATTGTATGAACTATGTAGGAATTACAACCATTTTTATACATAGCCCCCCCAATTGTAGGGGCTCAAAAGTAATTGGACAAACTAACATAATCATAAATTAAATTGTCATTTTTAATACTTGGTTGCAAATCCTTTGCAGTCAATGACTGCCTGAAGTCTGGAACCCATAGACATCACCAGATGCTGGGTTTCTTCCCTGGTGATGCTCTGCCAGGCCTTTACTGCCGCTGTCTTCAGTTCCTGCTTGCTCTTGGGGCAGTATGCTTCGGGTCATTGTCCATCTTCAATGTGAAGCGCCGTCCAATTAGTTTTGAAGCATTTGGCTGAATCTGAGCAGATAATATCCCCTTATAAACTTCTGAATGAATCCTGCTGCTTTTGTCAGCAGTCACATCATCAATAGATACAAGGGAACCAGTTCCATTGGCAGCCACACATGCCCATGCCATAACACTACCTTCACCATGCTTCACAGATGAGGTGGTATGCTTCAGATCATGAGCAGTTCCTTCCCTTCTCCATACTCTTCTCCTCCCATCATTCTGGTACAAGTTGATCTTTGTCTCATCTGTCCATAGGATTTTGTTCCAGAACTGTACAGGCTTGTTTAGATGTTTTTTTTGGCAAACTCTAATCTGGTCTTCCTGTTTTTGAGGCTTACCAATGGTTTACATCTTGTGGTAAACCCTCTGTATTTACTCTGGTGAAGTCTTCTCTTGATTGTTGACTTTGACACAGATACGCCTACCTCCTGGAGCAGGGGTGCCCAACCTTTTTTGAACCAAGATCTACTTTTACATTTGCCAGCCAGCCAAGATCTACCAGCCCAAATATGGAACCGTATTACTGTAATACCCATTCAATATGCACACGACAAACATAAAATAATACAGACATTATACAATATAGTTCTCTGTGTTAGAAAAGTATAAATAAATGTTATTCTCTACCTTAGTGGGACCGCTGGCACTGGGAGAAGGAGGCTAGTTTCTCATAGTCAGGGTTGTAGCAGCTGGTTACAAGCCTTAGGCAGGCCACAAGGTGGTCATCTGTCATTGTGGATCTGTACTTCGACTTGATGATCTTCATGTGAGAAAAAGCAGATTCACACAGGTAGGTTGATCCAAAAAGTGCTGTGAAGTTCATGGCACATCCCCTGAGGTTGGGGTACTTTTCCTGCAGCAGTAGCTCTCAGAACGCTCCCTTCATCCCTTGTGTTGCCCTGGATTTAATCTCAATGTCATTTTGAAGTGTGATGATTTCATTCTCCACTGCAGGGCTGTTCAGGTGAAACAGTGATGCCACTTTGGAGGCAATGTCATCCACATCAATACTTCCAAATGGAAAACACAGATAGCTGGCAACAGGTTCAATGGATGCAAAGTCAGTAAAGCGCCTATCAAACTCTGACAAGATGCTCTGAACTTGCTCCTCATAACGTGCACTACCAAGCTATGCTGTGTCGTTACCCTGACGTTTAAGTTCTGCCTGCATATGAGGAAAGTTCCGCAGGTCACTGCGTTGCAGCCTACTTGACAACAGTTGGAGCTTGCTTTTAAATGCGTTCACTGAGCTGATCATGTTTATTACATATTTATCCATTCCCTGCAGCTCTACATTCAGCTCATTCAGCATGCTAGTGAGATCGGTTAGGAATGCCAAATCCAAAAGCCACTTGTCATCCAGCTGTGTATATTCGGCATGTTTGGCGAGCTTGAGAAAATCTTTGATTTCAGGCAACAACTCACTGAATCTCTCCAAAGATTTACCTCTGCTCAGCCACCTTACATCCGTGTGCAGCAGCAGGTCTGTGTGTTCAGCTCCTGTCTCCTCCATGTGTGCGCGAAATAGCCTCCTCTGTAGGCTCCTTGCCCTAACCGAGCACACAATCTTCATCGCAATATCCATCACTTCTTTCATGTTTAAAATCTTCCCACACAGCGCCTGTTGGTGAATTATACAATGATAATTAAGGAAGTCCGGGAAAGAATCACTTTGCTTGCACAATGCAATGAACCCATTAGTACGGCCTACCATAGCAGGTGCGCCATCAGTTGTAATGAGTTTATAAAGGGGCAGTTTGTTGTAGTTAATGAATTCCATGAAAGCTTGAAAAATATCTTCGCCTCTAGTTTGTCCTTTAAGTGGCAAAATGGTGAGCATTTCTTCTTTTGCACTCATGTCTTCAAAAGCCAATGAAAATGCATAACTGTGCCACATCTACCATATCGGTTGACTCGTTGAACTGGAGGGAAAAACACTCACATGCGTCAATGTCCTTCTTCAGTTGCTCGTGAAGATTCTCGGCCATTTCCTCAAAGTGCCATGTAACAGTATTGCGGGATAGTTGAACGTCTTTAATGGCATTCACAATGTCTGTTTTATTCTTGAAATCACCGAAGAGCCTCAATAAACGCCTGTTTTACAACTTCGCCGTCTTTGAAAGATTTATTATGCTTAGCAAGAACATGACTGACGCGATACGATGCTATCGTTGCAGCCTTACCCTTGGTGTTGGGTCTCGTAAAAATTGACTGTTGTGCTGCTAATTGAGACTTCAATTCCTGCACCTTTCTGGTTCATAGAGCTGTCTTCACTGGGAAATCTGTGTCATAGCATTTGTGCAACGTTTTAAAATGCCGCTCCAAATTACCCTTCTTCGGAATAGCCACACTAGCATTGCAGATCAGACAGATTGATTTCGCAATGGAATAAACAAAAAAATAATCTTCCTCCCATTCATTGTGGAAACGATACGTTTTCGATCTTTTGGCCTCTGTCATTTTTGTTCTTTTGTTGTCTCCGAACACTCAAAAGAAAATTAGATAGTCGACCTCGTTAGTCACTGCTCTTGTCTCCTCTTCTCCACTTCTCCACTTTGACACTGAACGTAAGGTTACGCCTCCATACGTCAAATCTTGCGAGTGAGATAATTCGACGATAATATCTTGATTGACATTGAATCTGACTAATGCAGGCCTTGCCTCTTAACCCCCTGAGGTCGACGGGAGCGGCGCCGCTCCCAGCAGCAATAAAAGTATATTACTATATTCTATTCTAATTTCGCGATATTTTATCATACACACGCGACAAAAACATTGACAGAAACCTTAGAATCGCGACTTTCCGATTTGAGCACTGGCAAATCAAATGGGATTTTTAAATTAGGTTAATTAGACCAAAAGTAAACCTTGTTTTTACTCTGTTTTTTACCTTTTAGTAACGTCCCCCTTCTATTGACATGGTAACTAGGTGCGAGTTTCGGGGAGGTGTGGGGAGGGGCGTGGGGTCATGTGTGAAACGCCGGCGTAAACAACAAAAACTGTCCCGACAATTTGAAGCAAGATTTTATACAGACATACAATTTTATTCAAGATGGAAAGATTTTCTGCGCTGCAGTGTTTGAGAGCATCGATGGAAAGCGGCGAAGACAATAACTGACGAAGAGTAAGTAACTATATTTGATTTGCCATGTTATCAAATACTCGTATTCAATATATGAATTCCGTGTGTGAAATTGCAGCGTAAACAATGTCCCGACATTATATCGGATCTTGTCTGTGTTTACGGTTGCGAGCTGCCAGCAACAGACGGTGTATGCTGATATTTATTTGATTTACCATATTTTCAAATACTCGTGAAAATATATGAATTCCGCGTCTTGTGACGCTATACGAAAAAATCAGAATCATTGCGGACTGCTGCGAATAATTAACGGGAGGATATTTAACCAGCTGGCATTCTGTTTCGGCGCTTGGACATTATCTAGCTTAGCTTGATAATACCTATTGTGATTAATGTTTCTTGCCTCTTGAGAACTTGTTTGTGTGCTTATTGTGGTTTAGATTCCCAGCGTTTAGTTTATTCCGAGATTTTGGATACGTTTTGTTTGTTCCTGATCGTTGGTTATTTTGTTTTGTCTTGTTTATGTCTTTCCGTGTCTTCGTAGACACGGATTTTGCTTTCGTTTTCCTACAGACGTTTAAAGATGAATATCTTAAACTTTTGATCATGTGCCTGTGCCCAATGCCAGACTTTGGATGTTGTCAAACTGGCTTCTGTTGGTCGCAAGAAATGCGTAGGCTACTCTGCAAGATGTCTTTGTCTGATGGCCTTTGACCATGATCTTTCAGGTGTGGATCATGAATATTCAGTAAATTAGCATATAGCCCTCCCACAGCCTGAAATAAATGTGACCAGTTCTGATAAAAACAGGTTTTTAGCTATTTAGATCTCATATGTGCTAAAACATTTTCACACCCTTACATAACCAAGACCTTGATGAACAAACGCACATTGGCAAAACAATTCGTCACTATAGTTTAGTGTGTGCTTTCACAACTTTTGTGACAGCAGAAAAATTAACTATTTTTAACTTGTGTGTTTGTAGATCTATTTACAAGCTGCATATGATACTGACCAAACTATTGATGGCATACAAATGTAGCTGTGATTGTCCTTCAAATAAAAATATTAAACACTTTGGAGTAAATGTGTGTTAAATTGATGAAATTGAGATAAATATCAGACCATGCCAAAATCAAAAAACATCTAAAAGCTTAGCACGGACCTCAGAGGGTTAATGGTTAGTCAGATTCGATGTCAGTCAAGATGTGAACACAAAGGGACTGCCGAAAATATAACTTTTTTATTTTTTTTCCAAAATCATCTCGCGATCGACTGGTTGGGCACCCCTGTCCTGGAGGGTGTTCTTGATCTGGCCAACTGATGTGAAGGGGTTTTTCTTCACCAGGGAAATAATTATTCTGTCATCCACCACAATTGTTTTCCGTGGTCTTCCGGGCCTTTTGGTGTTCCTGAGCTCACCAGTGCGTTCTTTCTTTTTAAGAAATTGTCCAATTACCTTTGGTCCCTTAAAAAGGGGGGGGGGCACATATAAAAAGTGCTGTAATTCCTACACTGTTCACCCGATTTGGATGTAAATATCCTCAGATTAAAGCTGAGAGTCTGCACTTTAGGGCAGTCATATATGCTGAGGTAGACAGCTAAAATAACAATAACTTTGTCAATGTCCATATATTTATGGACCTGACTGTAGGTCTATGTATGGACATACATTTTGCAACCACTTTGATTGTCCCTTTTTAAAGTCAAGGGCTGCTGTATTTATATATAGAGAGCAAACAAGATAGAGAGGGAGAGAGTGAGAGAGAGAAGATGTCTCCACTCATCTACCTCTCAGGCTCATTATTTGAGTGAGTCTCTCAAATATGGACTAATCCACAGGGCCACAGAGACTGCCTTCTTCACACCCTTTCATTAGCTGTGATATCCACACCAAAGACACTGGAAGGGAGCCCCATGAAATTCACACAACATGATGTCCCTGGCATGGTAACAATGTGTGAGCTCATTAATATAGTGCACACTGCTTCTAAGAGTAAAATCGTGTTGGACAAATGGAACCCTTATAGGAGAAGGGCATTTTGTTGCGAGTTGTGATAGGGCAGTAGTCATTACAGTTAGGACTGAGATTTACCCATCTAAAGTCAATAACATTTACTTTTATTCATAATATAAAAAATCTATTTGTTAAATGGGCTTTAATGAGGAGACTAAAAATGGTTCTTCAGGTAAATTCCAGTCTATAGTTTTGATACATGGTCCCATTGATGTGCAGTCCTTAGGAGTCAATACGTTGTGAGAATTTGGACCATATTCCAATGATGGCTCAACCATCAAGCTGACCATAGATCAATTCATTACATGGCCACCAAAAGAGCAAATCAGCTACAGGCAAAACGCAATTACTTAGAAAACCGGGGGCGTCACAAAAATGTGAAAATCGTGGATTTGAGAATGCAGAGGGCAACACTGCATTTGCAAAGTTTCTTGAAACTATGTTCCCAATCTGGGTGGACTTTCCTACAGATTATCCATCGCTGGAAACTGAGCGAGCACACAGATCTTTTTCTCTACCATAGGCCCAAACAGTTCACCAAGATGCATACTGGTACATTTTTGGCGATTTCCCAACAAAGAGGCTTAGAGTTGCGCTGAAGAAACATGATAATTCACAATGGTTCACATCTGCAATTCTACCGGACCTGTCCGTGTAAGTTTTGTTGAGATGGCGTGAATTTGTTATTGAAGTTATTAACAAGCTATCAGTTTAGCCTATTATTATGTTACTCTGTTTTCACAAGTGGGTTCATAGCCTGATGTAGTATTACTATTACCTAAAAGGGGTACTGCTTTCTTATACACAAGAATATCCCATTTATTCTCAAGCATGAAGAATATGATCCTGAAGGCAGATTCACACTTGTCACAGGTTTTATTTTTTGTCAGCACATCACTTAAATATTTATGCTCCAAACAACAATTTTATTTAATATGTAGCCTACTGCCAGGGTTGTGGGGTTTTAACCACCAATTTGAAATGTCAGCTATGTCAGATAGCAAACTGGACAAATCATCCCCTGTGCCAGGAGCAAATTCGAAGTCATCCCACACTCTCAGATACATGTGTAACAATTCAGCCCTAGTACATGTATGGTGAGAGTTTTCTCCCACAACAAGAGACTATATATTCTACTTCAGAACCCATATTTAATATTCTAGATTGGATTTTTTAAATCCCCACTAGTCTGATGCATGTGGTGAGACCCTGTCACACAGGTCCTGTTACACTATCTGATCATGGCCCATTGTATTTAGATGTTGATCTCAACATAGAAGTTCAAAGGTTAACTTATTGGAGATTTAACTCCTCATTTTGAAGTAATGATACCTTCCGTGCAAAAGTTATAGAAATTATCTCAATACTGGCAAGACAATCAACACACGGTTTCATCTGCAATCAGATGGGATGCTGCCAAGGCTACCCTACGTGTCCACCTCATTGCCTATACATCTTCACAGAAAAAACCTGGAACAGCAACATAAACAAACACCAAGTCAAACTAACTGGAATTTATTGGTGAGTACTAAGGCAAAAGTCAACATGAATCACACAAATTATTATTTCGCACTCAACAAAGATACTATGAATTCAGGAATAATAATTCATTTACTTGCTCACCAGTTGAAAATATAACAGAATGACAGATCTATGAATGTAATAGCAACGTCCTTGCGTACTACAACATATGATCCGCAGCCCATTAGACTTTTATAAATGTCTTTACACCTCTGAGTACAGTTAATGACATAACAGCTTATCGTGACGGTATATCCCTCCCTACTATCTCAGAGGATGACCGAACTGTTTTAAATGCCCCGTTTACACAAGAAGAGATGTGGGAGGCCATTAAATTGATGCCCTTTGGAAAAGCACCGGGTCTGGATGGATACCCATTGGAATTTTACAAAGAATACAATTAAATTACAATGCTCATTCTTCCACCCAATCAGTTTACTAAACGTAGATTTTAAGATAATAGCCAAATGTCTAGCCAGTAGACTTTAAATGGTGCTCCCAAAAATTATTAAGACTGACCAGACTGGTTTTGTCAAATCTAGATATGGCTTCAATAAACTGAGGCGTGTCTTGAATATTGTAAATGCCCTGAATGGTAGGAAAGACCCTGCCATGATAATTTCTTTAGATGCCCAAAAGGCCTTCAATAAAATAGAATGGAGCTTTTTATTTGCCGCCTTGGAAAAGTTTAACCTGGGTCCTAATTGTATTTAATTAGTTAAAGTCTTGTATTCCAACCCCAATGGCAGTGGTCAATACTAATAGCTTATTGTCTGACAAATTCTCAGTGGGTAGAGGCTGCCAATTTCTTTCATTTTCATTAGTAATAGGACCTCTGACTAAATCTATCAGAACCAATGTGGGCATCTCTGGCGTAGGTGTGGGAGAAGAGGAACACAGCATATCACTCTATGCTGACGATGCACTGTTATACTTTACAAACCAGAAACGTCTGTCCCAGCTGTTTTAGATGTGATATCCCAGTAAAGCTGTCTCTCAGGTTATAATATAAATCTTGGAAAGTCTATGGCAATGCATTTAAATATCCCCTCAGCTGACATAGGCTTTACATATTTGGAAATATTAGTTACTCCTGACCTTAAACAGCTGTTCAAGGCAAATTATCCACCTCTGATTAAGAAAATTAAACATCATTTGGCTATTTGTTCAGCCCTGCCTACCTAATGTTTTGGCAGAATCCATGTTATTAAAATGAACGTATTGCCCCAACTAAATTATCTGTTTCATATCTATCTCCCCTGCTATCTGCCTGCTGAATTCTTCAAGAAGCTTAATTCCTCCACCTCTAGGTATGTCTGGAATGATAATAGGCCATTAATCAAATTCTGTAAGCTCTGCAGGCCAAAAAGGTTGGATGGGGATACTTACCAAAAATTGAACTTTATTACTATTGGTCTGCACAGATAAAACAAATGATGAGTTGGTTCCTGACTAAGATCCCTAGTAGGGTTTTCCCTAAATGTACCTCTGTTAATGTACATGAGCAAAATGTTTCTTACTCCTGTTCGCCTTCATAAAATATATCCCAACCTCCCACTTGTTGTCTGTTTTCAAAGATTGTAAATCCTTGAAAACTTCAACACTGATTCAATGTGACATCAATTCACATGAAACTTGATGGGCACTAACGTAATTAACACATCTTTCATTTCCTCAAGCTTTTTATGTAGTTATGTGAAAACCATGATCTCAGTGGTCCTGTAGAAACCTGGACTGTACTGTTGATTTCATGTATCAAAGACAAAATTGCTCAAATGCATTGGTATGCAGTCAACTACATTGGTATAAAATGACAAAAAATGATTCTATTGAGCATTAACCTTTTATCTTGAGTGGAGTGTGTCAAATGAGGCAGTTCAATTGATTTTGTGGGAAAAACAATGGCTCACCAGGCTCAGAGATGGTTTGAGAGCAGATCCCCTCATTGCTGTTAGGCAAGGTGGATGCCATGTTGACCCGCCCCAGGGTGTGAGGATGGCCCTGTGGCTGAAGGTGGTAGTGGTGAGTGAACTGATGCAGGTGGGGGTTAGGGTGGCCTGACAGGGGGTTGCTGAGGGATGCCGGCCCCAGGGGCCTGCAGTTCCCCATGGCAGGGCCCTGCATCTGGTTCTTCAGACCTGCACCGTGCACCTCTGCCCAGCCAGGAAGCCGCTGCTGGGCCTGTATGCTCTGCATGGGCCCCTCTCCAAACTGCAGTTGGCCCTGGGCAGGCCCCATGCAGGCTGATGCATTGCCCCTAGCCATGTGGGAGCTCTGGCAGCTCATGGACTGCAGCAGCTGGGCCATGGAGGTGTTGGGGGGGAGACCCCCAGGCTGGGCCCCTTTCGTCAGCTGCTCCCCAGGGCCCGGGTGCCAGGGGCCACCCAGTTGGGACTTGAGCATGCTGAAGACCATGTTGCTTCTGCCACCGCCACCGCTGTTGGGCTGCTTGCGCTTGTGGAGGGGGTCCCTCTGTTGGGCCATCAGCTTGTCCTGCAGAGCCACCCGGCAGCTCTGGCTCTCGCTTATGGTCAGCATTGTGCTGGGGTTGGAAGGAAACATGGGGTTTAAAGTGCTGTGCCCATCCGCCATGCCCCCGCCACTGCCCACCAGACCGGGGTTGCCGGCATTAATGCTGTTCCCTCCATTCCCACCACTGCCGTTGCCGCTGGTCTGTTTGTTTTGATTTGCTAGCTGTGCTTTGGCTGCTGCTGTCAGTAAGCTGCTCGCCGGGAAGGAGGCAGCATTATGCTGATTCAGGATCTGGTTGAGAGGCATCCCCAGCACGCCCGGGTGGCCCTTCTGGGGCCCGTTCCCTGCCGAGCCCAGGAGGAACATGGAGCTGGGTTGGCTGCCCAGTATGTTGTTCATCCCCACCATCAGCTTGTTGGGGATGTCTTTGTACTGGTGGGGCGGATCAGGCTTAATGGAGGGGCTGGAGGGCAGGGAGGGGCGGGGGGACCCAATGGCAGCCCTAGGTGACCTGGGCGGGGCCTTCATGCTGCTACAGGGGACCTGGGCCCCCAAGGGCATGACAAAGCTCCCATGGTCGAAGGATGTGGAGGACGACCGTGACCGCTGGGGTGATGCCTCCACCCTGCCCATGGAAGGCCCAGGCATGTGCACAGGGAAGGTGATAGGGGAGGGGGAGGAAGCGTGCTGGACCCGTTGTGTTTGGCTGCCGTGGCCCACGGGCCCGGACTTGCCCGTCGGCAGGGGCAGGTTGCTGGTCAGGGGGACGATGGCTGGCGGGATACTTACATTCATCATTGGTACCTGAGAGTGGTCGTTGGGTTGGAAGGTAGACGAGTTCATCGCTATAGCATTCTGGCCGACCAGCTTCCTGGGTATGGGGTCCAAGATGCCCAGTGGGTCTTTCTCTGAAGACAGCTGCTTCTTCTGGAGCATACAGGAAGCGGGCAAGGGTGGGGGGGGTGGCGGGAGCTGAACTTGGGGTCCGGTCTGGGACTTGTGGTGAAACACGGACCTCTGTATGTCCACCCTGGCTGGTAAGCCACACACAGGCTTCTTTATGATGGAGCTTTTGTCAGCAATTGTGGGGGAGAGGGGAATGTTAGTCCTTCCGACCATGGCGCAAGACAACTGGGTGGCGGATGAGCTGTGGAGCAGCATGCCGGGCGGCAAGAGCGGTGTCCGGCCATTGCGGTGAATGTGGCAGGCAAAGGCTTCTGAGCTCCACAGGGGGTCAGTCCTGGGAGACAGCAAGCTGTCCCCATAGGAGGCCTGGCTCAGCATGCCGCCATGCCTGCCATGGTATGGGGCCTTCTGCCCGTGCTCGGTGCTGCCTAGCCGCAGCCTGGCATAGCCACCATACAGCTCCTGCTGCTGAGCCATGCTCAGCTTGGCCTGGTACTGCCACTGGCCAGACACCATCATCTGGAAAGGGTTCTTACAGTCAGGGGCTACAGAGTTGGGCAGGTCCTCTTGCAGTTTATTCCTTATTGCTTGTGGAGTCGCTGAACGTGAGGGGACCAATTTCATCGCACCTGGAACGCAGTGCAGAAGCGTTAAGAAATCACCCTTTTCCCACCCTCGATAGCCAATGTCAAAATTACTGCCTCTTCCCTTGATCGAGCATTATTATTTCCTTACATCCTTATGTCGATAGCACACTATATATACATATTAGTATTCTAGTAACCGAGGCTTTGCAAAATACTGCAATGGTGTCTTGTGACATTGAAGTCGATGAGCATTTAAATGCAAGCGAAAAAAATGCATTCCAATCAACAATCAAAATCAAGCACACCTGGAAGAAGGGACAAAAAAGGTACACAAACATGTTCAAATGTATACAGTTTGTTACAATAGGCATGGGCAGTGCACTTCTGTAGGTTATTTATATTTTTCTAATGATGTTGTTTTCCAGTATATACTGTACATATAAGGGCCTATTGTACAGACTTGCTGACATAGCAGAACACAATGCAATGTGGTATATTACAAAGGCATTGAACAGCAAAGTACAATGTGAGCACTTAGAAAGTTGATCTCAATCTGTCAAAGATAATGATATTAATTTCACTTCTCCATATGGGACAAATCATGCAATCCAGCCAATTCTCTTATCTGTGAAACAATAAGGTTACTTAAACACACTTGAGAAAAGTAACAATTCCTATTGATTACAGGTAAAAGTAAACCCCAATTTGCCTAACCCCCCAACCCACACCATACATACTTGTGCAACCCCCTGAATTGGTCAGAACTAGAGACGTATGTGGTGATTCCATGCTCTTGTGCAGGGTGGCCACAGCAATGATCTTTCTCTTGTGGTTGCAAAGCTTGGTGACATCTTCATCAGCCTTCACGTCCTCTGCTGTTCTCTGCTTGATGGCGGTCCCGGGATCGAAATTAAACACCTGGCAAAACACAGGTCTTCGCTCAGACGGTTTTAGCAGTAGATTGGCCACTCGTGCCTCTGAGAAATCATGCATTTGCATTTGAATGCTTATTCTCTTTGACCTTGCACATTAATGCAAGCCTAGGACCCACTTACTTTCATGATCGTACAAAACAGGACAAGGAAAATAAATAAGGCTCTGTGAGGAACAGTATAGAGGAAATGACTGCTTCGAAAAAAGGGGCCTTGCGTTTTGCAAGATACCATACAGAAAGCTCTTAATACATTTACAATCATTCTAGACATCATTTTTTTATTAAACTTTTTTCTGCTGAGGAAATGACATCCTGGCACAGCAGAATAAAATGTTATTGTTTTATTTGAACAATAGTAACATATATTTGGAAATATAACAAGCAATGTTTGGTCTACTTAAGATTCTTCAACAATGAGTTACTTTTATAGTTGCTCAAGACATACTGTTCATAATACACCATTAGTGCCTAAATCACTGTTGGAAGCAGCAGATCACAGGAGACACACAGACCACCAAACTTATTGTGTATTTTGCCCCACTATTAACCAATCATAATGACAGGGAAATTTGTTGTGTTTCATTTCCCTAAAGACCCTAAATTAAGAAAATTTTGGGAGAAGCAATGCATGCCTGTGCAGTTAGATTAGCAAAAACATTTGTTACTGTAATGTATTGTATTAAGTTATGATAATATTCTATAACTTCTAGCTAGTGCTAGCTAAATTCATGTTAATTCACTACTAACGTTAGCTCAGTTAATTTAGTGAGTCAATAAGGTGAAAATGTTAACACACTGGAAATTAAATTAAATGAACAGTACTAATATTACCTGCATCGTACGTCATTTGAGCACGCATTATTCGTTTAGGCTCATCCTTAAAAAATGATAAGACTAATGAGAGGCACCATTGTATCTAGATTTTTTGTCTGCAACCAATTGTTTTTATGCCTGATACCAAGTTGATGGTGCTCTAATTTCATACCATATATATAACAAAAATAAGTATATGCATGCATGTATACACACACACACACAGACAAAGATACACAAAAGCAGGCATTCACTCACCTTGTGGAGGATGAGGGGACATTCCAGGCCACACTTACAGGTCCCATCCGCCAACAGATAGGTCTCTACCTGTTCCAGGCAGGACAGCACAGAGCCACTGGGACTACAGGAGTCAAGGGGATATATGAGTACGGATTCCCTTTATAATGACCACATTTAAAAAAGGCCTAACAGCAACACATTTAATTTTAGTGCAGACCAGGCTGGCCAGCAGTCCCGCCAAGAGGTGCCTAATGGCCTTTTTCCACCACGCAGTACGGTACGACACAGCAACCAATCCATGCTCCCATGTCTTGACACTTTTTCCACCACCGAGCTAACCATACCGAACCTAAGTACCCGGGTTGAATTTAGCTACTGCTCTGTTTAGCTACTAGCGAGCCAAACAGGGACCAAAGGGTGGAACTAGCTATACTGCAGACCGATGATTGGTCAAGTGCAATCGTCACAGAATTGTCACAATAAATCTGGCTCAGATACAACCGTCATGTTTTTTTTAGCTTCACTTCGATTATTGCTATTAATTTAAGAGTATTATATAGAGTTTGGCTTTATTGTGAGGTTTGCCTGATTCTACGAGTTAGGTTTGTGTTATGTAAACCGAAATAAATCTGAAAGGACAACATATAGTATTGTCATTTTCATTTTCATTAAGGCAATTAGTATATACATACCGATGCTCGAGTTACACCCAGGCCTTTGAAACAAAAGGATATGAACAGGACAGTGTCAAATGGCAAAGTGTTTGAACAACCTTGCACCTCCATAAATGTAGGCTACAGATGTAAGAACTATGATGTGATCTGTGATCTTGTGATAAATGTGATCTTCGTAAATTGCAATTCATTGGAGAACCAATGCCAAATAATAAATATACGATACGATATACTTTATTTGTCCCTGTGGGGAAACTTGGATATATGTATATATGTATATACATATATACGTATAGCCAAATATGAAAGATGATATAGGCTAGTGTGAAGTTACTGTATGGTACTCGCTGCCCCTGACATGACTCTTAAACCTAAATTGTAGCTAATATTATGGGGAAAGCTGTGTTCTGCTTTTATGAATTTTAGCTGGAATGTTTACAATGCCAATGCTACTAATATCACCAGAGATAGGTTAGGTTTGTGTTACAAAAACTGAAATAAACATGTTTTCTTTGAAAGGTATAGTGTTGTCATTTTCATTTTTATTAACGCAAATAAAATATAAATTTTCCTAGTACAACATTTTAATTTGTCACATAAACACATTTTTAGAAAGATATAGGAATCACTTCAATGGATTCCATTGCCAGAGTTAAACCCAGGCCTTTGAAACTGAAATCTGAACTGGACAGTGTCAATGTATAAGTGGAAATTGTACTGGGAAATGTAAATGTGATCTTGATAACTGCAATTCATTGGAGGACCAATGCCAAATAATAAAGATAGGATACGATATGATATACTTCATTTGCAAATATTTACACATGTCGTATGCTGATGTACGCATAGGTGTTTGCCAACATACTTGCATGTAACGTTAACATGTGCACAAGTGTCAAATTTACTAAACTAAAGAATGTACAGAAAAGGAAGAAGAAACCCAGAAAAGGGAAATACGTTTTCCCCCCGGTGTAAACAAAGGCTGTAGCTGTGTCTCAAATTTCATACATGCGGTGCATCCTGCGTTCTCGTGTACTTGTAAGAACACTTCCAAGTACACTGAAAAGAATGCTCTACCGAGAGTGCAAGAACGCAAAGTGCTTAAAATCCATTACATTTGAAACATACTTGTACTTTGACATCACCACTCTTCTGACCTTATCAAGAAAAACATCCGGCGCAGTTTCCATTGAAGCAACGGTGTTGGTGGAACTTGCCCGTGAGCTTATTATATGGTTCTGTGGTGAAGGGTTGTTGGTATTGACATAGAAAGTAAACAGAAAAAAATACCTATGTGTATTTTAAGGTTAAGATGCAATTATACATGGTTTTCATGGCTAATGATATGCCATCTCCAGTCAGTAACATATGTTCATAGTTTTATGCAGTTGCTGAGTTTTATTTAACATTACATTATCAAGTGCTTTGTTGATGTTACAGTAAAGTATTTAATTTTAAGTTGAGCTAAAATAGTTCACAAGTTGCAATGTAGCTTTGTTTGTATTTCTTGAGCTTACCTAGCAATAATACTTCATTCGCTCCAAATATTACCCTGTACATTACCTTATGTTGTTAATGACTCTGTTACCCAACGTCAACAATAAAGTCCAATGATATTTACAGTGGCAGTCCTGGCTCACTTGGTGCCCTAGGCAAGACCAGTCAACCCCCAACCCCCAAGCCCCAGGGAGGCCACACAAAACAAATACCTATGTTGTAACAAGGCACAATAGGCACCCCTTTTATTTGAAGAAAATATACTAATAAAATAAATACTGAAACATATTGCACACAAATATTAAATTGTAAAAATCCAAGATATATACAAATAACAAATTAGAATTAAACAATTAATAACAATAAATAGATCAATAAAAATAGTATGCTTCTTTTAAAAGGAACAAAAATAAGGAGGTGCTGTCAAAGACAGTAAATAAGAACACTGAAACATATTGCACATTTGCTCATTTAAAAATTGGGTGCACACAAATAAAACTAAATTGAACATAGCGGAGTTGCACCTTTTCAATACTGGCTGACTCAATGTGGCTGAAAGTTAATTATGCACAAACCAGACTTAAGATAGCTTCTGCTGTTTTGCTACTAGTTTAGCTGGACTATATGCATGTTAACTAGCTAGTAGTAAGCTCATAGTGATGCAGTTTAGCGCTATTATTACCCCAAAAAATTCACAGAAAAACTTCAGCATCATTATAGCCAGTGTAATGTTAGCTAAATGCTTGAGCTACTAACTAGCATTAACTTTAGTATAGCAATTGATGCAATACCTAGCTAGCACAATTATTTACTAGACTACTTCAAGAAACATAATGTTCATGATGAGATGACATAACACATACCTTTATATTTGCCCCGTTTCTCCTTTTTCTAAATTGAAATCCCAAAGGCTTTGATCTTTTCATTTTGGCATCGTACCTCAATGTGTGTGACAGGATTATTTGTGTGACTAAATGATTGCCCATCAATGCAGAGTCAAGAGACTAAACCATTTCACCTTGGCGGGGTAGACTCATTTTCATTTATCATTATATTTAAACCAGGCAAAATTGCAGCTGTATATCAGTAGCTATTGAGATATTATTTCCATTTGCTTATGTTTTGCTTATGTGTGTTACGTGAGCAGGGGCGCATTTGGTTGCAATACTATTTTGTGATTTCATTGATTGACTTGTACTGTACAGTGTGAGTTTGAGAGGCGCTATTTACCTCCACCCCTCCCCCACTTCGGGCTTCTAGCAGGTGAGGACTAGGAAACTTCATAGGCTGACAGACAGCAGAAGCAGTGGGATGAAAAAGTGCCTGCCCGATGCTAGCGTAGCACTGATGTTGTAGGTTATTCCCCAAACACCTGAGTAGTCTTTCCCACTTTCCCTATGTAAATTTAAGTAGGAGGTAACTGACGTTAATTCTAGCTATTTATTAAATTAGTCAACGTTACTATCGACCCGATGCTAGTATATCTCTGTAGCGCAGTGCTGAGCACAGATGAGTGAGACTGAAGTGAACGAACATCTGTGCCTGTATATAGAGAGATGTGTGTGTGCACCTATGCCAGAATCCGCCACATATTTACAACAACATGTACTGGGTTTTATTTATCCATGGTAAGTCAGCTTCTTGCTCGTGACACTGTTGTTGGCTTCAGTCAAAGGTCTAGATAGCTGCTGCTAGATAGACATATAGTCATTTAGTCAACGTTACATCTGATACATAGCTATACTGCTGTAGTTAACGTTAGAATTTCAGCTAGCTGGCTGTGTTAGAGAAGTTACAACTGAGCTACAGTTAGCTAGTTCACTTCCCTGCTCAACTAATCAGCATTTGTATGACACGCATGACCACAGTTACGCACACACTGTTGAAAATTTGGAGGTGTGCATGTTGGCTCCTCTCTGAGCCTCTGCGGGCTAAGGTTACCCATAAACCCTTTCTGTGCGTAGCTACGCAGAAACATTAAAGGCCTCTACATGCTTCTGCATAACTTGTGCAACATCTTTGCGGTTCGTGCAATGCAACATGTCGCAAGCACTCTGCAATTTATACTTCTGTGCAACCTAAGTGACATGGTGTCCTTACACTTCTGTACACTAGTAGGCGTCAATGTATTGAACAAGGTCGGTAAAGTTTTCATGAAAGGAGAGAAACTCCTGTACCTTCGAACTTCTTCAGCCAATCTTTCCTGAACCATATTCATTTTATACCATGTCGAACAAATTATGCTAGCTATCTATATCGTTAGCTACTGTTAGTGAGCATTATTTGGTCGTAATACCAGGTTGCTAGCTAGCTAGCTAGATAGATATCAATAGTTTTGCATAGCTAACATTAGCATAGGTATATACAGGTATGGTATGCAGCTGCCAACAATGATGTCTATTGGTGTATTACTGGACTGATCTTTTGTGCAAACTATGTTTGTTCTTACCATGTATTAATGTATATATTGTAAGTTGCTCTGGATAAGAGTGTCTGCTATATGCTTAAAAAAATGTATATGCACCCTGCTTTTTCTTTGTTTTGTTAGTTGAATATTCTGCGCATTAAGGTGTTGTAGTGACATGTTACATTTATATGTAATCTAAAGCACAACACAAAACATCTGGATATTTGCAACCTTAAATATATCATTTAAAATGATGTGAAGACCACAGTCAATCCTTCGTTGTTTGCAGAATCTCCGAGCTTAATATACCTTTATAGCATTAAAATAATAGAGTAAATTCATGTGGAACAAAGTGGGTCGACTCTTGAAAATAATGTTAATGTATTAAGGGAAATGAAGGATGGTCAACGGCAACGGATGAAAAAATGGCACAGGGACTCGACCCGTGAAGGGGACAGTTATGGGGACGGATGGTTAACATGCCATGATGTACCGTACTGTGCGGCGGAGAATTGGCTACAGTGTCAGCCAGAGAGGGGGGGGCATGGTTCTCATTGCACTTATCTGCATCTCATTGCATGCCAGCGATGACCTCTGGTTGATCAGGGACCTACAGTCTGTCTGCGCTAGCTACACATTAAGCATACTCTGAAGCAGAAGCTGCTGGACTGCTGGAGTGAAAAGAAGCAGCAGCTGGCAGAATTAACTTCAGAGGACTGTACATGCTTGACGGCATTCCCCCAAACTTATGGAGGACTTTGTAGTGATGACAGGCCTACACCATTTTACATTCCAAACTCTGAGAAAAACGAGCAAGACGGGGATAAAAAATAAGAATATATATATTTTTAAAATAATAGACATAATGAAAAGCATTTTTGGATGGCACTTCTTGGATATAATTCTCTGCATGACAACATGATAGAGAAGGGAGAGCACAGGAATTATGATGCTATGAACAGTGGATGCACAAAACTTTTACTGCAAATACAAATACATTTTCTGAAAATAAAATTTTCTCTCAACACAACTGACACAAGGTTCAAATATAGCCCATCCCAAGGCCACACTTACAGTATGCCATTGCGACATCGGCCCAACAGAAAATAAGTATTCTTTGCACAAAGCACTGTAACATTTGACACTGGAAAGCATTTTGCTTGACCCATTCCAGTACTTAAATGTTTTTCCAGGAGACTTCCTTTCATTGCTATTGCCCTGCACCAAACATTCTTACCTAGGATTTTCTCCCTTTACAGTAAAAGTCAAACTTCAGGTGGTCAAACGCGACAGATAACATACTGACACATAACAGAACCCATGTCCAAAATGAAAATGTAGCCAGGATGAAAGGGAAGCAGAAATGCTTAAGATAATTTGACTGAACACTTATGGTGAACGTAATAAATATATATATATATATACACTGCCCGTCCAAAACAAAAGTCACACACTCTAATATTTAGTTGGACCGCCTTTAGCTTTGGTTATGGCACGCATTCGCCGTGGCATTGTTTCGATAAGCTTCTGTCACAACATTTATTTCCGTCCAGAGTTGCAAAGATCTTGTATTGATGATGGGAGAGTCGGACCGCTGCGCAAAGTCTTCTCCAGCACAAAGATTCTCAATGGGGTTAAGGTCTGGACTCTGTGGTGGCCAATCCATGTGTGAAAATGATGTCTCATGCTCCCTGAACCACTCTTTCACGATTTGAGCCCGATGAATCGTGGGATTGTCATCTTGGAATATGCCTGTGCCATCAGGGAAGAAAAAATCCATTGATGGAAAAACCTGGTCATTCAGTATATTCAGGTAGTCAGCTGACCTCATTCTTTGGGCACATAACGTTGCTGAACCTAGACCTGACCAACTGCAGCAACCCCAGATCATAACACTACCCCCACAGGCTTGTACGGTAGGCACTAGGCATGATGGGTGCATCACTTCATCCACTTCTCTTCTTACCCTGATGCGCCCATCAGTCTGGAACAGGGTAAATCTGGACTCATCAGACCACATGACCTTCTTCCATTGCTTCAGAGTCCAATCTTTATGCTCCCTAGCAAATTGAAGCCTTTTTTTCCGATTAGCCTTACTGACAAGTGGTTTTCTTAAGGCTACACAGCTGTTTAGTCCCAATCCCTTGAGTTCCCTTCGCATTGTGCATGTGGAAATGCTCTTACTTTCACTATTAAACATAGCCGTGAGTTCTACTGTTGAATTTTTACGATATGATTTCACCAAACGTTTAAGTGATCGCCGATCACGATCATTCAAGATTTTTTTCCAACCACATTTCTTCCTCGAAGATGATGGTTCACCACTATCCTTCCAGGTTTTAATAATGCGTTGGACAGTTGTTAACCCAATTTTATTAGTTTCAGCAATCTCCTTAGTTGTTTTCTTTGCTTGATGCAGGCCAATAATCTGACCCTTCTGAAACAGATTAACATCTTTTCCACGACCACAGGATATGTCTTCCGACATGGTTCTTTAAGAAATGAGAAGCTACTCACTGCATCAGTTAGGGTTAAATAACTTGTTGCCAGCTAAAACATATTAATCACTGCAGTAATTATCCAATGGAAGGCTCTTACCTATTTGCTTAGTTAAATCCAGGTGGTGACTTTTCTTTTGGCCAGGCAGTGTATATATATACACACACACTATTTAATCAAATCCCCACTAATTGACATGCAAGTGATTCTTCCTGGGGTACAATACATCAATTTAATAAAAAAATGAACCAAGCATAGCGGAAAAATATGAATAAATAAATACAGAGATCACAATATAGGCATAAAAAATGGTCTATAACTGACAAGATTAGAACTCCTACCTACACTCTACAGGGATGCAATTACATTTCTGTGTTAGAGCACAGACAGAGATTGTTAAAAAAAATTAAAAATGCTCTTCTCATGTAAAAATAGAAAGTTATTATAATGATATAGTAACAAAGAATCATAAATAATACCGGTGGGGTAGAGATTAGGGCTGTGACGGTATGACATTTTCACGGTATGATAATCGTACTACTAAATATCACGGTTTTCGGTATATCACGGTGTCAGTTTTTAAGGTAAAAATAAGTATCAAGCAAAGTTTACAACTCGATCTGTGCAGATTTATATACCATTGTAATTGAAAAATAAAACAAAAAATGCAACTGAATATAGTTTACTCTTTGTAATTGCATGTTTAAATCAACTTCAATCATTAACTTTGTGAATTAAGCAACATTTTGCTTAATTTGAGCAAGTGGTTTATTTCTGTTAGTCCTAAACCTCTTCAAACCTCTTCTTTCTAGAAAGGTTACCTCACTTTTCTTGCAAGGCTGAGAAATGCTAGTTTGCCCAAAGGAACTTTTGTTTCAGGTCCAAATAGCCTACGAGTTCTGTATAACTATGTTTTAACTGAAGCTTATTTTTTGCATAGTTTAAAGTAATACCTGCATGCTTTGACAAAGCAGATAATATTTCTGATGGTAGAGCAAAGGGCAAAATATGAAGACAAACATAACACAGTGATAAACATAACAAGTCAGCAGAGAATACTGTTAAAAATGTCTGTTAAAAATTATTGGTAATTTGAGCCACCATGTTTAGTTTATGGGTACGCTATTCGAATCTCCCCATTCATTTTCGAAACAGTTGTTGTAATACAGTTTCGAAATTAGATTCAATATTTATTCAAAGTATAACATGACAGCCCTACTACCTACCAGGGTTGGGAAATGTGAGGGAGCTGTCTGCACGTGCGCAATCACATTGTAAACAAAACAGAATGCAAGAACAGCCAAATATGTGGTGGGATTAAATGACATTAGCAGACACCCCAGGTCCAGTATTATATTGTTTAACATGGGTTAACGGTTGAAATATTTTTTTGCCCGCATGAAAATAGCTTTTGCCATGGTATTACGTTAAGTTTATGATAGTACTTAATATTTTAATATCATGGTATACCTTCATACCAGTATACCGTCACACCCCTAGTAGAGATAAAGGATGGTATGTGGTATGCATCTGTTATGTGTGTATGGGACAGCTACAGATAATGATGTCAACCTTTGGGGAGTCACGAAAAGAGCTCAGTTAATCTCCCGTGGAAGGGATCGGTGTTTCACAGTGAAATACCCTTGTCATTTGTCGGTAAATTGTGCCAAAGCTGTATGATTGATTTCCACTTGAACCACATGCTTTACTCTGATGCTGTGAGACCCTGACTATCCTGCATTTCAGTGACCTGCATGGTGAGCTTATTGTGTCTCTAACTGGGACCTTGTTCCACGTAGTGTGTGAAAGTTGCAGGTTTGATCCCCTCAGTCTAAACTGGATAAACATCATGAACATTGCTATAAAGGATGTGTAATAATCAGTGAATAAGACACCTATGGGTTACTAGTGTTTATTGGTCAAGCTGAATATTCTTTCTGGAGATTTTGTGTTGTGTGGTACCAAGGAAGCCTGAACACACAGTTAGACAAAAGAAAGCATAAAAAGTAGATGGGACTCTATTCCTATTACTCTACATTAAACAATATGTATTTAATTCCAACTCGAAGAGGTTATCAAAAAAGTTAATGAGCTAAATGAGTTCATACCTTATATAAACCACTCCACTGAGGTCCACTTGTCGCTGCCAGCCAATTGGTAACTGGACAGCGGGCTGTGGCTCCTCTCTCTTCCCTCCCTCGCAGTCTTTTCCTCCAGTCATAGTTCAAGTTCTTTGTACAACGCCTCGAGGAGAGATCACACGGCTGTCGGCGAGCTCAAAATATGTGTCATTCTGGTCTTCTGAAAGTGGGACCGTGTTCTTCAGCTTGTCTTGTGCGCACTGGCTGAGGTCCAAGGGTCAGGGGAGTGGGATGGGAGGGAAAGGGGAGGGGTGACACAGGGCTCACTGAGGAACCGAGTCTCCCCAATACTTCATCGCTGTCCTTCTAAACGCCGGTGGGGCATTTCTTCATTGTCTCGGCCATCAGGACCAAAACTGATCGGGGGCAAGGGACATAGATGAGGCCTAAATACATAAGAAAGTCACAGATCCGTGGTGGGTTATTACGGTGAGTTCATTGTTTGGGAGGTGACCTCACCTCAAGGTAAACACGTTTCTTCTACAGGGCGAATTGACTGCCCAGGGTGCAGTGCTGTTGACCGGCTTGGAGAGTGCGCATCTCTGTAGAAGTGAGACCGAGCCAATGTTTCCCAGGGTTAAACCCATGGAGCTCCTCATTGCCTTTGTTTTTCAGTTTGAACTCCACAATAGGGACAGCGGCTTGATACGTGGCCTTCACATGATTTTCTACTTGGGGAGGAAAAAAGCAGAAGCAAGTTACAAAAAATGTACACTATATTTGTATGACGGCAAATAGTTTATTAACAGAAGGAGTCCAAGCCCAAATCCAAGTTAAATATTTACATTCGTGAGAAAGACATATTATTCTGTGCATGCATTAATAATGAACTCACTCAAGATGTTTAAGAAAACCATTTAAAATAAAACTGGCCCTGGGCCAAGAAACTCGACTTCCCTACAGTGTTACTGTGTATCAACTCCATGCCAGATATGTGTATGATCTTTGGTCAATATGAACCCCCATCTACATGAATGAACAACTGAATGAACTATTAGGCTTTATAGTGTAACAGAGTTGGTTCTACCTGCAGTGAGTTTCGAACTGAGGATCTTCGACACGAGAGAGCGTTTTAGCTTGGAGAGCTAAAGAGTCAAGTCCTTAACTCCCTAACTAATCACACTCTTATCGACGTCACATTCTGTAGCAGACGCTCACGCACCAGAGCTCATCCGCTACATTCTCCCCCTCAAAACTCCTGGGGTAGCAACCACGGCCCGACCGATTACCATCAGTCGTAGCATCCGAGTCACGGCATCAATGTAACAGAGTTTGGTTCTGCCCGCAGCGAGTTTCGAACCGAGGGATCTCGACGCGACAAGAAAGTGGTTTAGCTCACTGAGCCAAAGACTCAAGTCTCTTAACTCTGGGAACTAATCACACTCTTATCAATGTCACATTCTGTAACGGACGCTCACATACCAGAGCTCATCTGCTACAATAGCACGACTTCGTGAAATACTCGATTCTGACTGGTTGAGAGGGTATTGATTATTTTCCAGTAAACCTCACTGAGACACATAATAATGTAGAGCTATGAAGTAGTTCCAGCAAAAGTGGCCTTATCACAGTTCAACAACAACATAGCTCTACAACTATTTTGTTTGCTTGTATTTGAGTGTTTATTTATCTCTGCTTCCAGTAGCTGTGGTATAAGTGGAATAAACCACTCCAGGCTATGGAGTATAAGTGAAACTAGAAAAAACTTCCACGGAAATTTTGAGGGTGCCTGCTCCCCACACACCAGGCCGTTGTCGTGGTCCGAATCGGTCGGGAAAGTCGTTTAAAATAGGTCGGAAACACGCTAACTTGCTACCCATTCATTTCAATGGCAGCGATAGCAGCGATGTGACATTTTTAATGTAACAGCAAATCTAGCAGTTTAATCCGTGTAAAACATCGCTAGGTATTCACTTTGATATCGTTCCTCATTAACCAGGCCATTGTCGCGGTCTAAATCGGTCTTGAAAGTTGTTTAACCCCCTGAGGTCCGTGCTTAGCTCAGAGAAGGTTTGTGATTTTGGCGTGGTCTGATATTTATCTCAATTTTATCAACTTAACACACACTTACTCCAAAATGTTTGATATTTTTATCTGAAGGACAATCACAGCTACATTTATATGCCATCAATAGTTTGGTCAGTATCATATGCAGCTTGTAAATAGATCTACAAACACACAAGTTATAAAAAGTAAATATTTCTGCCGTCACAAAAGTTTTGAAAGCACACACTAAACTATAGTGACTAATTGTTTTGCCAATGTGCGCTTGTTCATCAAGGTCTTGGTTATGTAAGGGTGTGAAAATAGTTTAGCACATATGAGATCTAAATAGCTAAAAACCTGTTTTTATCAGAACTGGTCACATTTATTTCAGGCTGTGGGAGGGCTATATGCTAATTTACTGAATATTCATGATCCACACCTGAAAGATCTGTCAGATGGGCCATCTCTCTCTCAAAGGCCATCAGACAAAGACATCTTGCAGAGTACGCATTTCTTGCGACCAACAGAAGCCAGTTTACCAACATCCAGAGTCTGTTTGGCAGTGGGCACAGGCACATGATCAAAAGTAGCCCGTTTTCTGGGTTTAAGATATTTATCTTTAAGCGTCTGTAGGAAAACGAAAGCAAAATCCGTGTCTGCGAAGACACGGAAAGACATAAACAAAACAAAACAAAATAACCAACGATCAGGAACAAACAAAACGTATCCAAAATCTCGGAATAAACTAAACGCTGGGAATCTAATCAACAATAAGCACACAAACAAACAAGTTCTCGAGAGGCAAGAAATATTAATCACAATAGGTATTATCAAGCTAAGCTAGATAATGTCCAAGCGCCAAAACAGAATGGCAGCTGGTTAAATATCCTCCCGTTAATTATTCGCAGCAGTCCGCAATGATTCAGATTGTTTCTGTATAGCGTCACAAGACGCGGAATTCATATATTTTCACAAGTATTTGAAAACATGGTAAATAAAATAAATATCAGCATACACCGTCTGTTGCTGGCAGATCACAACCGTAAACACAGACAAGATGCGATATAATGTCGGGACATTGTTTACGCTGCGATTTCACACATGGTCCCACGCCCCTCCCCGAGACTAGCACCTAGTTACCATGTCAATAGAAGGGGGACGGTACTAACAGGTAAAAAAGAGAGGAAAAGGCAAGGTTTACTTTTGGTCTAATTAACCTAATTTTAAAAATCTCATATTATTTGCAAGTTCTCAAATCTGAAAGTCACGATTCTAGGTTTCTGTCAATGTTTTTGCCGCGTGTGTATGATAAAATCTTGCGATGTTAGAAATAGTAATATACTTTTATTGCTGCTGGGATCGTCGGCGATCCCGTCGACCTCAGGGGGTTAAAACAAGTCGGAAACAGGCTACCTTGCTACCCACTCATTTCAATGGCAGCGATAGCAGCGATGTGACATTTTTAATGTAGCGGCAAATCTAGCGGTTTAATCCGTGTACAACAGCGCTAGGTATTCGCTTTGATATCCTTCCTCATTAACCAGGCCATTGTCGTGGTCGAAATCGGTCGGGAAAATTGTTTAAAACAAGTCGGAAACAGGCTACCTTGCTACCCATTCATTCAATGGCAGTGATAGCAACGATGTGATATTTTTAATGTAGTGGCAAATCTAGCGGTTTAATCCGTGTAAAACATCGCTAGGTATTCGCTTTGATATCCCTCCTCATTAACCAGGCCGTTGTCGCGGTCGAAATCGGTCGGGAAAGTTGTTTAAAACAAGTCGGAAACACGCTAACATGCTACCCATTCATTTCAATGGCAGTGATAGCAGCGATGTGACATTTTTTATGTAGCAGCTGGTGTCAGCTGGTGAAGTTAACCGTCGTCGCTCTCGTCACTGTTGCCTAGGAATGCTTTCGTTTAAGAACACGTTATCAAGCCACTTTCAAAATAGAAACTGCTCTGGTTTAAAAAGTACAGCATATATAAACATTCTGTAAAAAAAGGCATCTTAATACAGGTAGTCCTCTCCCGTTTAAAGTTTGAATGGTGTCGGTATGATTTAAAATAAAGGAGCTGTGATAAAATATAAATCGCCTTCTATTCTTCTTTTCACACATGTGACTTAATATGGGAGTGAATGGGACTGGTAGACAGCGCTCTCTGTCCTTTTGGGCGATTTATTAGATTGATTTATTTGTATAAATTGTGCCTGTACAGTGGAAGGTGTGGGAGTAAGATGATAATGTTTGGAAGATTTGGGATAGAATTTTGCTACCTGCTGAAGGTAGAGGGAATTATTACGTCACCCACTCTAGTTGTGAACATTCCACTCGATAGACTCCCGTAGACCTGAGACCGGCAGTGACGAAGGCGAAGTACCGCCTCCTCCGAGCCGGCACTCGCCAAGCCGTCGACTGTAATTCCGCTACACACAGAGCCACTCCTATGCGCACCAAACTCATGTCGGCTTCCTTCCCCCCTCCCTGGGGTGGACAGCCAATTGCCGCCTCCTAGTGGCACTCCCGGCCAGAGTCCCACAGCAGCCTCACCTTTCTTGTCTCACTGTATGAAGACATGGGAGTCTACCTGAAGGAGTCCACTGATAGAGGCCAGCTAAGGAGTCTATGCTGCATGGTAAGTACCATAATTGAACTCTTCTACTAGTAGTTCTGCGTTTATACATCTAACACTATGTGCAAGTTTTCTATCCCAGTCCGTGTGTCCACCTCTAGAATCCCTAGAAACAGGGGTGCAACTCACAGCTGCAATGTCTCCAATCTGATTCAGAACACAGCCACCCCTGCTGCTCTCTCCACTGCCTACACCTTCTCTCACACTCCACAACCCACAGGTAGAGGTGGAGGGACAGTTATACTAATCTCCCCCCTGTGGAGATTTTGTATTGGTCCGCTTCCTCATTTCTCACCCTCCCCCTTTCAATATCATGCTATCACTGTCACTGTACCATGTAAACTGTGCATTATTGTTCTGTATCATCCCCCAGGTCCACTGGGGAAACTTCCCACTGATGAGATGGATGCCCTTCTCAGCTCCTTCCCTGAAGATGGTACTCCCGTCCTACTCCTCAGTGACTTCAACATACAGCTGGACACCACTCAGTCCTCCGGCTTTCTATCCCTCATCCAGTCCTTCAACTTCACAATGACAGAGTCCCCAGCCACCCACAATGCCGGCAAGCAATTAGATCTAGGCTTCCCCAGGAACTGCACCTTGCCCAACCTTACAGTATCTCCTCTACATATATCTCACCATTGCTTTCTGTATTTTTCCCTCCCCCTCCCCTCTGTTCCCAAACCCTCTTTACCTGCCCCCAGTCTCTGTCCGTTGCAACCTCCACTGTCTCTCTCCCACAGCGCTGTCATCTACTGTTCTATAATCTCTTCCTCCTACTGATACCTTCTTTCCTCACCCACTCTGCTATCCTCTCATTCCTCCTCCTTTAATTCACTCTGTCCTATCTCCACCAAACCAGCTCGTCGTCTCCTACCCCCAGTTCCTGGCTAACTGACTGCATTCGTGTTGACCAACTAAAACTGCAAAATTGAGAAAATCAAAATTCCCTGTTTACCTGACAGCCTTCCACACAGATTAACCTTTCCTCTAACCTCTCCTCTGCTAAATCTGCATTTTTCTTCTCTAGAATACAATCCTCTACATCTATCCACACAACCTCTTCTCTACATTTTCCTCTCTCCTCACCCCTCCTCTTCCCCACCCCCCTCCTCTCTAACTGCAGATGACATTCGCAACTCTTTCTTTCCAAACCTCTCTGGCATCTAACCTTCCCTGACCTATCTCCCAACCCAAGCCATACACCTCCCTGTCCTTTCTCACCCCTCTCTGACTCTGACATCTCACAACATATTCACTCCCACCGTCCTACCACCTGCCCTCTTGATTCCATTCCTTCCCCCCCTTTCCAGTCCATTGCTAGGAAATCCTCCCCTCTGTCTCCAATATAATCAACTCCTCACTTTCCTGTGGTTGTCCCCTCTGCCCTCAAAATAGCCCATGTCATCCCCCTCCTTACAAAACCCTCTCTGAATCCTGCTGACATTTCTAACTACCAATCTGTCTCTCTCCTTCCATTCCTATCCAAGACTGTAGAACGGGCTGTATATAATCAACTGTCTCTCTATCTCCTACAGAATGACCTGCTTGATCCCAACCTATCAGGTTCAAGGCAGGTCAATCTACAGAAACTGCTGTCTCTCCACTCAGCGAAGACAATCACTCAGCTCCGGCCTCCTCCTGCTCAACTTGTCGGCTGCATTTGACACCGTTGACCACCAGATCCTGCTCTCATCTCTTGCCGAGATGGGAATCTCTGGATCTGCACTGGTTCAAATCCTACCTGGCTGACTGACCCTATCAGTTGGCCTGGAGAAGATCCCTCTCCTCTCCCCACACCCTCTCCCGCAGGGCTCGGTGCTGGGCCCCCTCCTATTTTCCCTGTATACCAAGTCACTTTGTTTGGTTATCTCTGCTCATAGTTTTTCATATCACTGTTATGCTGATGACACTGAACTCTTTCTCTCCTTCTCTTCTTTTGAAACCCAGGTCCTGGCCCATATCTCTGCATGCCTAGCAGACATCTCTGCTTGGATGTCCAACCACCACCTGAAGTTGAACCTGGGGAAGACAGAGCTGCTCTTCCTCCCTGCAAAGAGCTCCCTGATGATTGATGCTTCAATCACCATGGAAGGCTGTCTCCATCCCAGTCTACCAGGAGCCTTGGAGTGACCCTGGACAACCAGCTGTGCTTCTCGGGCCACATCTCAGTGATCATCTGGACCTGTCGATTCTCCCTCCACAACATCTGGAGAATTCACCCATTCCTCACTCAAGAGGTTACAGGCTTTGGTGATCTCACGTCTGGACTACTGCAATTCCTTGCTAGCAGGCTTACCGACCTGTGCTATCAAGCCACACAGTGCAGAATGCTGCCACATGCCTAGTTTTCAACCAACCCAAGTTCACACATGTCACTATACTACTCACTACACTGGCTCCTTATTGCAGCAATTTAAATCACTGATGCTGGCATATCAGGCCAAAAAAAAAAAGGGTAACCACTCCCTCCTACATCCCGAGACTCATGACACCCTACACTCCATCTTCCGCAAGAGACTAAAAACCCACCTCTTCAGACTCAACTACTACTGATTCTATACATTAATCAACTGCCATCACCACTGTTTACATGTTTAAAAATGTAATTAAATAAATAATTTAAAAACGATGAACTTTTCTTTCCCTGTGCTACAGGTGCAGCTGCATGTGCAGCTGCCAACAATGATTTATATTGCACTGTTACTACACTGATATTTTGCACTATGATCAATCTTACCATGTACAAATGCACTTTTTGTAAGTCAATCTGGATAAGATCGACTGCTATATGCCTAAAATGTCAAATGTAAAAATGTATGTAAATGTCATGTGACTTCTGGTCGGTGAGGTTCTTCCTTTGTTCTCCATAAGACAACCAATCTATAATGCCAGCGAGGCAGAGCTGCATTGACATCACTGATATTATGTTACATATTGTATATTCTCACAGAATGTGAATCATGCTCGCTGAGCATTGTTCTTGAAGACTAATGCTCAGCCCTGTGTGTGAGCATAAAACATTGGAAATGAACCCTGGTGCCTTTTCTCTGTTTCATAATTTCAACTGGTTACACACTCAAATTTGCCTGTATATTTTTGGTCATGGAATATTGCATGTAATGCATCATATTTCTGTGTCTGAAAAAGACAAATCAGTTGGTGAGCAATATTTTTATTGAATTAAAAAAATACTCTATTCCATCAGAAGGATTTACGTTTACCCTCATGACTACACACAATTATTTACTGAGCCATTAAAATGTTAAATATTGGAAATGTAATGCCAACATCATACTAACCACACATACTGAGAATTTAATATGATTAAGGAAAGGTACTTATTTATAACTGCAGAATATCGCTTCCACATAACACAATTTAACAGTTAATTCTTTTTAAATGCAAAAAGTTTTAAGGAGAAGAATCACATGAAATATAGGGCAGGGTGGTAAGTATTATGCCAAAGGAGGTCAGTAGTATATAATATAGCTGTAATGATGCTCTATAATATAATTTCCATGCATGGTTTTGATAGGCTTTTTTACCTATTGATCACACATTATGTAAGTGCTGCATTAACAAAACAAATGTTTTCAGAGGATGGAAGCAATCATCTTTGGACTGTGTACCTGTACCCCCACATCACAACAAATATGTCTTCAGAACATTCTAAAATATATCCATGTTTAAAAGCTATTAAAGACAAACTTTTGATTGCTGCATTTTCAGCAATTGATTTCTCATGGGTTTAATGACTGTATTGACATAGCTTGCTGGCAGACTAGTTTTCGAGACAATGTACATTAGCTAGCTAGCTGGTCAATTAATTAGTTAACTGCAACTGAAATAATTAAATGTCTGCTGAAGTTTTTATTCATGGCCAGAAGAAGCCATAATGATTTTTCATTAACAAAAAATGCTTCACTATAACTTGATGTACTTTAGCGGGCTCAGAATATGAAACAGATAGTAGCTCTGTGATGCCTCGAGCAAGCATTTCCAAATCTCTCTGCAGGGGCCCACTTAAAATTAGCCACTTATGTAGGCTCCTCTGTGGCAGCTGTGGTAGCTGTCTTAAGGCATGAAATAGGGAAAATCAAAAGTAGAAACAAAAAAGGAGTGAGACTGAATGTGGGGAGAGGGGCAGGGGTGGATGGGAAAAACTGCTAAGGGTAGAGGGTGAAGCCCTAAGGAAGAAAATCCAATTTATGATCCCTTAGAACAGGATCCTATAGCAGACATTTTTACATTTACAAGTAAACAGTGGAGACGACAGATTGGCTAGATGGACAGTGTTCAGTGGTAGTGGAGTCTGAAGAGGTGGGTTTTGAGTCACTTGCGGAAGATTTCAAGTAATTCCACGGTCCTGACCAATTGTGGAAGGTCGTTCCACCAGCGAGGGATCAGGACAGAGAAGAAGCGAGACCGCGAGGAGCAGCTGCCAGGCGCCCGGAGGGATGGGGCAGTCAGTTTGCCAGAGGAGGCGGAGCGGAGGGGTCTGGGAGGGGTGTAGAGAGTGATTGGAGGTATGGACAATAGATTCTTTCTGAACAAAACACTCGTGATTTACAACAGAACTCGTTGGTATGCTATTAATAGTCATAGACATACTGGTATTGTTACATGTGAATAAGAAAATACATATTCATCCATTTTTGGAAATAATTATATATAATATAATAATTATAGAACCAACCAACCAACATGCATATATGTATACGTACTGTATACGTATGTACCTAATGGCCATACAAGATAGATTACCATAGAGCCTATATGTACACATTAACATTGTTTCAGTGACAGAAACCTATGAAACCATTGGCATGAATGCCAATCATGGAAAACATTTTTGCAGTAAAATCTAATTTAGAAGAACCTCAGAGTTATGGATAATATAATATTATTATGTTATACGGAGTTATGGACTGACTGTTCAATCAACCAAAGTTCACCCACGTCACCCCTCTACTCTCCACTCTGCACTGGCTCCCCATCGCAGCATGCATCAGATTCAAATCACTGGTGCTTGCTTTTCAAGCGGCCAGAGGTACTGCTCCCCCATACCTCCAGTTACTCATCACTCCCTACACCCCAGCCAGACCCCTCCACTCCACCTCCTCTGGCAAACTGACTGTCCCATCCCTCCGGGCGCCTAGCAGTTGCTCCTCGCGGTCTCGTCTTTCTTCTTTGTCCTTCCGCAATCGATCAGGACCGCAAAATCACTTGCGATCTTCCGCAAGAAACTCAAAACCCATCTTTTCAGACTCGACTACCACTGAATTCTGTACATCTGTCATCACCACTGCCTACTTGCTCAACAGTATGTATCCCTGCTTACTCCACATTTAAAAAAAAAAAATTATAATAATTAAAAACCTTTTCCTTCCCAGTGTTACAGGAATGGTACACAGCTGCCTGCAATGATGTCTATCGCTGTATTACTGCACTGATCTCTTGCACAAACTATGATTTTCCTACCATGTATTAATGCACATCTTGTAAGTCACTCCGGATAAGAGCATCTGCTGAATGCTTAAAATGTAAATGTAAAATGTGACCAGTCAGCCAAACAGGATATGAAACCAGAAGTAGCATATGCAACTATGCCTTCTAAAGCTCCTTATAAAATAATACTATAAAAATTTGACAAATGGAAAATGTTTGATATAATGAAGGACCAGAACTAAATCAAACAATTGACAAGAGGCCAAAATAGTGGGTCACTGAAAAGATAAGAGATTCTCATATGAATATGGTTAATCCATTGAAAAAATAAGGCTCCAGGAGGCTAACGTAAGTTATGATTTCAATCAAAGTATTTAAATTCATAAAATTGGCTTAGGAGGCAAACTAGTCCTGTTGCTTTAGCAAACTCCTACACAGACTTTCGTATCGATAGTCTGGACATGAATTTATGTAATTTTATTCAAGCCCTGCAGCTATGCTGCCATGTCCGTTTATAACAGAATTTGGAATCCGTTTAAACTAATCAGAAGTAGTTCCAGCGGTGATGTAATGTTAAATCCTTGTTTATACAGTGTGTGTTTGGGCATATTAATATGGAAGTTATAATCAATGCAAAAAAATCCTATCAAAATCCTTTGTAACGGCCTCCCGCGTGGTCCAGTGGTTACAACGTCCGACGCTGGCCACGGAGTTCAATTCCCCGTCTCGCCAAGTGTCGGCTCTGGCCGGGAGTGCCACCAGGGGGCGGCGATTGGCTGTCCGCCCCAGGGATGGGGGAGGGGAGCCAACGTGACGTTCGCTGCGTATAAGAGTGGCCCTGTAGCACCGGGGTTACGGTCGACGGACGTCACTTCGCTTCGTCACTACCGGTCGCAGGACTACGGCAGGGAACTCACATTACTAGGGGGGGATTGACGTAAAAATAGCGGGTCTAATTGGCCTACCAAATTGGGAGAAAATTGGATAAAATCAGAAACAAATTTTAAATAAAATCCTTTGTAACTTCTACCTTTAACATAAACATGGACAACATGGGTGTCAATGTTAAAGAAAACTATGTATAATTGATTCAGTTGTATATCAGAAAGTCAAAAAACCTCCAGAGCCTTTGTATCTTTATGCCCTGAAAATAAAGATGGTTCAAGGTGAAAAAAAATTCAAAAAGACCTCTGTGACCTTGACCTTTAAACCTGTGACCAAGTAATCCATAAAGCCCTCAGAAACAATAAGGACAACATTTGTGCCAAGATTAATCAAAATCCCGGTGCAACTGTGAGTCACAAAATAAAAATGGAAAACCAATCAGCAGCCTCTGAGATGTTCCCCAGTTGACCTGGTTACATGAAAATGGATACAGTTCTGGGCACCAGTGAGGACAATATGAGTCAAGTTAGACATCATTATGGATCATGGACCCATGTAGTGGTTCTGTGTGGCTCAGTAGGTAGAGCATGGTGTTGGGAATGCTTAGGTTGTGGGTTCATTTCCCACTGGGACCACATATACTGAAAAATGTATGCATTCACTACTGTGAGTCGCTTTTGATAAAAGCGTCTGCTAAATGGCATATACTATATTATATTATGTAGTCACAGAAAGACTGAAGGAAAACCCCAAAATATAATGTCCTTAACAACCATTTGCTATTTGACATTCCAATAGTTAATAAAAAATAGAACCATTTTGGAAATGCCATGGTCCAACTATAACTGTTATTTATAACAGTTATAACTGTCAAATGCAGTGCCTACACTCTAAAAAATGATTCAGACGGTTAGTAAATAAAGCTAATTAAAGTAATTTCAGCATACAAAATTAAGTTTGCTACATTTGCTTGAAATAGTTCAGCCAAAATGAAAACAAAAAGTCTTGATGCATTATTATATCCAATTTGAATGCACAATTTTGCAACAACAGACAAATATTGAGTTGCGTCAATTAAAATATCCGGTTGACTGTCACTGCTAGGTGCGTGTGCATCAGAACCTCACTGTGAAACCGACTGAGCTGTCGGACTAAACATCATGTAAACTAGCGTTACATTATTTTATTCCTAATCGTACCTGCTGACAGTAGTGCAAGGAGTTGTTTCATTGATGCTAAATGAGCATGTCCGCCATATATTTTGTTAGTAGCGGTTTCTACTTCCTGCATGTAGCGTAGCCACTAAGGTAATGTCCCATAGGCCTTTGTGAACGCTATTATTATTAACTATTTAACTAGGTAGCTGGACAGCTGGACAGCTAAATAATGAAAGAAGAATGACAGATTTCTTGACTACAAAAACAGGAGAGGGAAGAAGCGGCCCAACAAGCCAGGATAACGAAAGTGACAGTCAGGTGCCCAGTACCAGCAGTGAACAGCCTACGGAAAAAGGCTCTGGAGCTCAGGGGAAAACATTTTTTTCAAGCCAAGCTGTATTTGAAGCAGAGATTCGCTGGGTCATGAAGATGGTCAGGTCACACTTCTCGTTCAACTCCAACTCTGACATTTCAAACACATTTGCTCAGATGTTCCCAGACAGCGAAATTGCCAAACAATTTACATGTGGCGCAACAAAATCGGCTTACCTTATATGTTTTGGCTTGTATCCTCATTTTAAAGAGCAGCTGATCGAAGACGTAAGAAAAGCAACGTGTCATGTAGTGTCTTTTGACGAATGCCTTAACAAAGTGACACAAACAGAACAGATGGATATCATTCTGCGCTACTGGAGTGAACGCGAAGGGAAAGTAGCTGTGCGTTACTTCACTTCAGAGTTCCTAGGACACACTCAGGCAGAGAAGCTATTGGAGGGTATCAACAGATCCCTGTCACCTCTGGACCCCAAGAAGCTCCTGCAAATATCGATGGACGGCCCTACAGTGAATTGGAAGTTCTTAAGAATATTCCAAGAGGACAAGAGCAAAGAGGACCCAGATGCACCAAAGCTCATCAACCTGGGAAGTTGTGGTCTGCATGTTGTGCATGGAAGTTTCCAGACCGGAGAGAGGGAAACAGGTTGGAAAATCGGAGATGCGCTGAGAGCGCTTTGGCAGGTGTTCCATGACTCGCCAGCAAGGCGAGAGGATTTCAGTGAGCTGACTAAAACGGCAAGATTTCCTCTGAAGTTCTGTGCCACTCGATGGGTTGAAGACTTGCAAGTTGCTGAGCGGGCAATCGAAGTGTGGCCAGCTGTGACGGCGTACATCCACAGCCACAAGAAACTTCCGAAGAGTAAAGTGCCAACATCTCGTCCTACTTGACAGTCAAGAAGGCAACCGAAGACCCTCTTTTCCTGGCTAAACTTGAGTTTTCGCTTTTGTTGCAAGACACCTGAAGCCTTTTTTGGAGGTATTTCAGACAGATGCCCCAATGGTGCCATTCTTGGCAAAGGAGCTCCAAAGCACCCTGACAGGCCTGCTGTCATGCTTTATCAAGAGAGAAGAGCTGGCAAAGATCAAGACACCTCTCCAGCTCACTAAACTGGACCCCCAAGAGAAGCAAATCCATGTCCCACTCAAACACCTGGACATAGGATTTTCAACCAAGCAGGCTTTGCAGAAGGCATCTGAGAAGCTCCAGGAAAATCCAGTGAAAATCGTGGAGTTCAAAAAGAATGTGTCTCCTTACTCGCAATGACCTGCAAGAAAATGATGGAGAGAAGTCCTCTCATGTATCCAGCTGTGCGGCATATGAGGTCCCTTGACCCTGTGATGATTGTGACAGAAACCGAAAGTGCAACAGCAATGTTTGAGAAACTCCTTCAGGTTCTCCTCAATGCTGGATGGTGCCCTGCCACAGAGTGTGACAAAGTCCTTTCTCAGTATAAAGCATTCTCACTCGATGTCAACACAAACCACAAAGCAGAGTTCCAAGAATTTGTTTACAGCTGCAGACTTGATGAATTCTTCGGAAGATATCTCAGTGGCAAAGAAGAGTATGCAGAACTGTGGAACATCATGAAATGTCTCTTCACGCTGTCTCATGGACAAGCTGCAGTAGAAAGGGGGTACTCTGTTAACAAGGATATGCTTGTTGAAAACCTACAGGAGAAGACGCTAATAGCAATGCGCTTGGTCCACGATGCAATGGCTGGGCACACAGATGAAGCTCTTCCAAAAGACCTCAAGCAACACTGCAGAGGAGCAAGGACAAGATATGAGATGTATCTGGAAGACCAGAAGAAGTTGAGAGAGCAAACCACCAAAGAGAAGAAAAGAAAGGAGCTCTGCCAGGAAATCCAGAAAGTGAAAACAAAGCGGCAAAAAGTAATGACAAGCGCTGAAACAATGGAGAAAGAAGCACATGAAATGGCAGTCATGGCAGAGAAGAAGCACGATTTTACACTGCTGTCAAAATCAAATGCCTATCGGAAAGGGGTTGCTGATAAAAAGGAAGAGGTGGCAGCTCTAGACAAAGCCCTGAAAGAGCTGCAAGAGTCTGTCAATAAGTTAAAGCAATGAGGTATGTGCAATAGCCTTTATGGATGTATGAAAGATTGTAATATTTATTGGTCACCCTCCTAAAGACAAATATAACACCATTTTAGCTTATGGAGATGACCAATTTTAACTCAAAATAACATTCTGTTTCAGATCTTCAGACTGTAGAGAGGAGGAGGAAGAGGAGTGGAGGGGGAGGAGCCAGGAGGGCACAGAAGGAAAGAGGGAGGAGGAGGAAGAGAAGAGGGGAGAAGATGAAAGAGGAGAAGAAGAGAGGAGGATAAGAGAGTAGAGGATGACAGAGGAAAAGGGAGAAGAGTGGAGAGGAGTTGAGAAGAGAAGACAGGAGCGGACACGAGAGGGGAGGTGTGGAGAGAAGAGGACAGGATGAGATAGGAGAGGAGTGGAAGAGAGAACATATATCAATCCCAGTGCTCATGTGTCTCAAAGTTCCAGTTCAATAAATTGTTGTTCATCTACAGCTTGTTGCATTATTTCATGCATTGATATTATCAATAAGACATCATCTCTAAGCATTTACAATGTAGACTTGACTGGCACATCTTTTAAATCAAGTAAGTAGTCAGGTGTCCTAGGGGGTTGTGTGTGTGAGGGGAGGGGGGCGCGGATGGGGGCGGAAAGCTTCAGGGGCCTATAGATCATCACTTAATATGGTACCTGGAAAATCAGGAGGTAGCATGGAAAAAATGTTCAAGGCAAGCGTGGGAACCCTGTATTATTATTTATTTATTTATTTTTAGAATTTGTCTCAGATTATTCCCCGTTTTTCTCCGCAATTTGGAAGCCAATTGTATCCTCTATTTATTTTAATTAACCCTTCCCCCACAAACTCGCTGTCCACCATGTTGGTGGCACTTAATTTAGTTGTGTTAGTCTAACAATATGATGAAATTAATATTAAGTAGGTTCAACTTAATTAACATTTCAGATGTTGAAGAAAATCACGTTGGTGGTACTTAATTTAGTTGTGTTAGTCTGACAATGATAGGCTCATAGTATTTACATAATAATACCCAAATTGGGATTACATTTGGAAGGATATTGTTACCTCCATTTTTTTAAGTAGATCCAGTATATTCTTTTTTAGAGTGCAGGTGCCTTGTTACACTGTCTACTGTGCCAGGGCTGAGTGAGATTTACAAGGTACAAGTTCAAAATGTCTGCATTATCATATGGAAATTGATTTACAGGAGATTTTTCAATTTAAAAAAAACTAAAATATGTGGAAGGTATGGGATATAATGTTATGGTTTACTTACTAGATGGTAAGCTCATTTTATCGAAAACAGTCTTCAGACACAGGTTATTGTGACAACCATAGCCAATATCCTATTCCCACAATTATTTAATAATTGATCTTTTACAAATGATCACTCATCAGAAATTAAACGAATGAAGTACAGAATAATTTGTGAGTAGACTCTATGCCATGTGAACTCAGTATTATTGGCTGTCAATAAATAATCTAGATTTATGGTCCCACAGCACTTCATAGTATATTACAAACTATGACTATGAACTAGGACAATGACTGCTCTGCAAAATCTGATTACAATGTGTACATGTTCCAACAAAGTAAAATATCATTGTATGGCAGGTAAAGGTTTTGTTTTAATTTTAGACATTCGAAAAAAGCTTTGATATTTTATCAAATGTTTTGCAATGGAACCTTCAAAACATTGTTTCAGCTTTGATGTCAATATTGATGTTATTTAACATATTGCCTAGTTCTTTAAGATTGGAAAGTGAGTTGCTTTCATACTGCCACAATTTCACTGTTCCATGGCTCATTTTGCAAAGAGGAAAATAGGTGCAATACTGCCAAGTCCATCAAGGTGCATGATGCCAATAAATACAGAGGTCAGAAAAGTGTTGGCCTAATCTCCTCTTGGAAATGTAATAGAAGCATAAACAATGCAAAACTATTAACAGTATTATTCCTCCATTACTTATACAAGAATTACTGAAATGTTTGGTATGAGAAAAAATCTGGAATACTCAGGTCTACTAAAAATAAAAATAATTTCCAATATTTCTGTGGATCCATGTCAATCCATAAACTAACATATTTCAGGGTCAGTGTTTTCTTGCAAGACACAATTTAGTCAGAGGTAAAAGCTTTTCAATTGACATTGCCAGGATATTTAACCAACTGAACACAATTCTCACTACATATAGCATGTAGAATTGAGCGTGACACTGTGTAGAAGCATGCAGCTTTGCCAGTCAGTGGGTCCACCCTGTGGCGTAGCGTGGGTTGCCAGCACCCGGTGCGAGCCACGTAAACGGCGCCCCATTTTCTGTCGACGGGGTGCTCACGCGGAAAAAGCTGCGACCAGTCCATTTATTTCGCGGACCGGGGGGGTGTGCTACGCTCTGGGTCCACCCTCCCTCCCCCAAGATTTAGTTCATTTGCATCACAAATTACATTTTCTGGTATGATTTGTGAGACTGATCATGCTACTGGCATCACTTTCAGGAGGGCAGTATAATAAGCAGGGTGAGCAGGCATGCAAAACAGTATACCTGCTCAAAGAATTTGGAATTTAGCAACATGCTTCACCTTTATTATCTTTGTTTTGAGTCATGGTCCAGGTTAAACTGAACTTTTTAGCACTTCCTTTTATAGCTTCTGAGCTATTTTGTCTTTTGTCAAAGCTAATTGTTCTCTTCCATATTTTAATTTAGCAAACTTCCTAGCTTGCAATGATACAATAGGGGAGGGTGGGGTAATTGGGAACACAGGGTAATCCTGAACACCTCAATACCTGTTACTAGGGAGAAGGGGGCACTAAAACAACGCCTTGTAGTAATGCGTACATGTGCACTGACAAGAGATGCAGACATCCTACGGTTTCTACTAGAAAATGAGAAAAACTGGGTAAATGACACTTCCAACTTTGTATTGTCTCTATGTTTTAACTGTTTGTAGTTGTTGATGGAATTCTGAAAAAGGTTTTATGTAAAGTTTGTTCCTTGTCCTAAGAACAGGTATACACTAGGTATCATCAAAATGCGTGCTAAAACAACAAGGGATGAAAACCTGTAAGTGTACTTGCGGGATACTCCCGAATGCCTGTTACCCCATGCCCACTCAGGATTACTTTCACAGCATAGAGTGGATACTTTAATTATCTTACATGCTGATAACTCCTTTGTGTAATTGAAAACGGTATTATGATCAAGCTTTGTGGCAATTTTCTTCGGATATCAGTTTTCCCCTTTCTTTTCAGAATGCTGCATACATTCATCAGGAAAACATCTAATCTGAGATATAAACCAGATGTTCTGCAGCAAATTATGTCATTGCAAGAATGAAAATAATGCATTTCTTTATGTTCACAATAGGGGTGTGACGGTATACCGGTATGACGGTATACCACAATATTAAAATATGAAATAGTACTATCATAACTATATTAACGTAATACCGTGATAGTAAATCACGTGGCAAAACCGGTACATTTCAACCGGTACTAAAATGTATAAATAACTCATATTAAATAATATAATACTGGACCCAGGGTGTCTGCTAAAACTGTCTGTCTGCACGTCAAACCCTGCATTCCACCTGAGTGAGCATCATTCTTCATGTTAAACCACAATGGAAAAAGTGAGTGGTTAAAAATAGTAGGCTACTAGATCCGATAAGCTCATAACGTGATAAAGCAAAATGTTGCTTAATTTGCAAACGAATTACTTAAATTGATTTAAACATACAATTACAAGGAGTGAACTACATTCAGTTGCATGTTTTGTCTTATTTTTCGATTAAAATGGTATATAAATCTCTAAAGAGTCATACAGTAAACAGATGGAGTTGTAGACTTTGTGTGATACTTTTTTTTTAATCTTAAAAACTGATACTGTGATATGCCGAAAACTATGACATTGAGTAGTACGATTGCCATATTGTGAAAAATGTCACAGCCCTAGTTCACAAGTGTTTACTACACTGTTTGGGATTACCCTCAGAGTATGGGGTAATCACAAACCATGCCATTTTCTTTCTATAGCCACAACGTATTTAAGAAATGTTGAAAAGTTAATACAAATATGTTCCTAGCTAGCACTTGACTTGGAATTTTTAGTTATGTATCAATATTAGAAAATCACTCTCTTGTTTTGTTGTAATTAGCCCACACTATCCCCTATTCTCAATATCTTGTTGATATTAGGAATATCAACAGATGAGTTTAAGTAAGATTTTACTCCGGACTTCCAGTTATCTGCTGGACAAGATGGAGGCTTAGCCTTATGGCTCTCTCCCGATTTCCCCCAGTTTAGTTAATAAAGTTGATTTTAAGGTCCAAATTCACTCAGTAGCCCATTTTTAATAACCATTTTTTGGCAATTTTTTTATGCCGCTATCATCAAAAAAGACTCTCATCACAGGCTTTGTCCCCTACTAAAGCTGAGATTACATTACAGACATTTAGCAGACGCTCTTATCCAGATCAACTTACACAGTTTCACATTTTTCTTTTTAGTTCCCTAACCATTATGCTAATGTTGGTTAACTCCGCCTAAGCCGGTCCCAAGCCCGTGTTGAAAAAGGAGGAGGGTTGGGGCGTGGGACCAGCAACTCCACCCCCGTGAAAAACCTAATCGCTACAGAAACGACGAGAAGAAGGCATTCCGGTACACTACGGCGAAGAAGAGAAGGCACATCGTCAGATGTATTTGTGAAGCGGCCGGGTGAAAGCCAACAGGAAGCCCGACCCCGGATGATCCCGATCTTCAACACCAAAACCAACACCAGAGTAGGCACCTGGAACGTCCGAACACTGTTCCAGTGTGGTGCTGAAGACCATGAGAGACTATCGCCTTGACATACTAGGTGTTAGTGAGATGAGATGGACTGAGCAGGGGCGTCTCGTGATCGATGGAGCAACTGTTCTCTACTCCGGGAAGCAAGACCACCATACCCATGGAGTTGGCCTCATCCTCTCCAGCTGCGTGGCACAAGCGTTGGTTGGTTGGAGGCCGGTGAACGAACGCATCATCACAGCGAAGCTCTACACTAGGCATGCCAAGGTGACCATTGTGCAAGTCTATGCCCCAACTGAAGTCACCTCAGAGGAAGAAAAGGAAATATTTTACACCCAGCTCCAAGGTCTGCTCGAAGAAATTCCCAGCTATGACATCAAGCTGTTGATTGGAGACTTCAAAGCTGGACAGTGACAGAAGGGGCCTTCACACCACAGTGGGACCACACGGGCCTGCAAGCTCTACAAATGACAACGGTGAGAGACTGTTGATGTTAACCAGCACCAACGGTCTCAGCATTGGTAACACCTTCTTCAAGCACAAACAGATCCACAAGATGACATGGGTATCACCTGATGGTAACACCGGAACGAACTGGACTACGTCTGTACCAGCACAAGGTGGCGCTCAGCACTGGTAGACGTTCGCTCCCATAGAGGAGCAGATGTTGGATCAGACCACTATCTTGTGGTGGGCAAGATCAGGTTGAAGCTAAAGAAGGTGCAAACGGTGCGGCCCAAAAGATCTTATGCGGTGGACAAGCTGAAGAACAACGTTATATCAAAAAGCTACTGTGAGGAGTTAAGCAAGAAGCTTGAGGTACTGCAACATCCATCATCCATCGAGGAGCAGTGGGGCTGGTTCTCCCGTGCCATCTCTGAGACTGCCGTGGCAGTGTTAGGGAGAAGAAGAGGAAAGATGGATATCAGATAGGATGTGGAATTTGATTGATGAAAGGAAGATGGCTAAGATAAGAAGAGAACAGAAGAGGGGGCTCCGGAGATGGAGGATGGAAGATGAGGAGTACAGACGCCTGGACAAGGAAGTTAAAAAGAGCTGCAGGAATGATAGGAGAAGGTGACTAGAGGAGAAAGAAAGGGAGGCACAGGAGGCAGCAGTGAAGAACGAGATGAAGACACTGTACAGGCTCGTGCGGGAGCTAACCAGCTCTAGAAGCAGCCCCGGCGTGCCAATCAGGAGCAAGGATGGCAGGGCTCTTCTGAGCAACGAAGAGCAAGAGGCAAGGTGGGTGGAGCACTTCCGCGAAGTGCTAAACCAGCCAACACCTCCCACGCTTTTCAAGCTTGACCAGGAACCACCAGCTCCAACTTTGACCATTACTTCAGACGAGATATCAGGTATTGAAGTTGCCAGAGCAATCAAGAGCCTCAAAAACAACAAGGCACCGGGACTCGACAAAGTATCCGCCGAGTTGTTGAAGCACGGTCGAGAGGTCGTTGTGGTGAGCCTCACCCACTTGTTTAACCTGATCTGGCACTCCGAAGATGTTCCTGCCGACTGGAGAAGTGGGGTCATCGTGACGCTGCCCAAGAAGGGAAGCCTCAGCTACTGGAACAACTGGTGGGGCATCACACTGCTGTCTATCCATGACAAGGTGTTCTGCAGTGTACTGCTCCAACGCCTAAAGACAGAGGTGGATAACATCTTAAGAGAAGAACAAGCTGGCTTCCGGAAGGGAAGGTCCTGCTCCGAACAGATGTTCACACTTCGTAACATCATTGAGCAGTGCCTAGAACTCCAGACGAGACTCATAATCAATTACATCGATTTCAAGAAAGCTTTCGACAGCGTCCACCGTGAATCACTGTGGCAGATTGTCCAGCTGTACAGCGTGCCATCCAAGTACGTGAATATCTTCAGAGCCCTGTACCGTAACTCCACTTGTCGAGTCAGAACTAGCAGTGGCACTACCGATGACTTTGACATTGTGACCGGTGTAAGACACGGTTGCATCCTGTCACCCTTACTCTTCCTTATCGTCATCGACTTTGTGATGAGGAAGACCCTTGCCGGGACGAATTTCGGCATCAAGTGGGGACAGGACAGACTGACCGACTTGGACTTTGGTAGGACTTTAGTCATACCCACCATGCATTACAAGAGATGACCAGCAATCTACATGAGCACGGAGGGAAGGTTGGTCTGCGGATTAGCCACGAGAAAACCAAGGCCATGATCATTGGGCAGGACCAACATCACCCACCACTCTCTCTAGGCGAGCATGATATCGAGTACGGCCGACAACTTCACGTGCCTCGGCAGCAACATCTCGAGCACAAGAAACGTGGAGAAGGACGTGCGAACAAGAATTGGCAAAGCTACAGGAGTGTTCCAACGGCTCCGCAACATATGGTCGTCCAATGCCATCACTACGGCCATCAAGCTACGCCTCTACATGTCAGTGGTCATTCCAACAGCGACCTACGCCTGCGAGACGTGGATGAAGACAGCCAGCATCACCAACATGTTGGATGTCTTCCACCGACGATGCCTCAGAACCATCTTTAAGATCTCATGGCGAGACCACATCACCAATGCAGAAGTGATGAGAAGGACAGGGGTGGCACTACTGTCTGACTGGCTGGACATGTACTCCGACTGCCAAGAGAACGACCAGCGAGTGTGGCAATGGACTGGGTGCCAGAGGGTGGCAAGAGGAAGAGAGGGAGGCCAAAGAAGATGTGGAGACACACGTTTAAGGAAGACCTAAATGAGATGGGTGTCAGCTGGCATGGTGCACGGAGGGTCGCCAGTGACCGGTGCAGATGGAGGGGACTCGTCGCCCAATGTTCCAACAGGAACGGGAGGAACTAAGTCTAAGTAAGTAAGTCTAACCATTATGCTAACACTGCCACCTAGATGCACAGCACTCGTGCTTACATGCGGGCGATCGTTGAAGCTTGCATGGAGGAACAGCGACGATATTTTGAACCACAACTCCTCTGCGTTGACGAAATCGGAAAAGGCTCGGAAAGTAAACTGAGCGCTGTTGTATCCAAATTATCTACATTAGCATGCAGCATTTAAAAAAATCAAGAAGGATGTCTCCTCCTTACATGTTAGGGTGGAGGCTAATTCGAAAGCAGTTACCAGCCACAACTCTAGACTGCAATACCTGGAAACTAAACTGGCCGACATCGAGGACAGCAACTGGTGATGCAATATCCATATCGTGGGCCTGGCGGAGGGTGCTAACGCCGTGCAGTTTCTCGAGCAGGCTATCCCGCATTGGTTCCCCGACTCGGCAAACAAGTGTGTTGAAATGATGTGGGCTCATCGAATTCACACCAAATGTAATAGAAGGGATGATGGGCCCAGAACATTTTCAATCTTCTGCGTTACATGGATAGGCAGATAATTCTCCAGGCTGCTTGTAAAAACCCTCTCTCTGTCCAGCAAAAGGGTCCAATTTTTCCCAGATCTTTCCAACGTCACAGTACAGCATACACAGTACTTTTCTTCTGTATCCGGCCTCACTTAAGACTTTACATGGGTCAATGGCACATCTGTTTACAACACGAAAGGCAGCCACGGATTTTTTGTCCTCATTGAGGCATGGAGCAGCGCAGGCCACACATGGACTTGGCTTCTCCAAAATAATTTCACTGATCTACCTTGGTCTATAGACTGTCATGTCAATGGAATGGATTAGTAGTCCATGCAGGTTAAAGTGGCTAGGCTGGAGACTGAATAAAAGATGTCTCAAAAGTGTTTTAAACCCTCTTCTTCACTGCAACCAGTACTGAGAGGGAATTTAAACAAGCCCAATTCTGCCAGATGTACTCTTTCCACAAACTGTTTTAAACACTGATATAAAACATAGGACAAATGAGGCTGTCCCCAATAATTCTGTAAGGGAGAAGATAATCACCTGGATACCTCACAAACATAGGCTAACTTTTGTAGACTTTTGGTAATCTAACATAAAGCTTGCCATAAAATTAAATGAAGCACACTAGAGCAATGCTGTTCCCATGTGCACCTGTGTCCATCTGATGATGCAGTTGTGGTGTATGCTGAGAGGTTTGCATATACAGAGCACGCTTATCTGTGAAATTATCTGCAACCGGTTCCTAGTGAGGCCAAAAGAGTCGGCTTTGAGGATTGCTTTATGTCACAGGCTAATCTTGGCCTCTGGTCCTGACTTATTATTGTATCCGATGAGATGGATGGGAGACTATGGTAAGGTGCATATACAACTGAATCAACATGCTCCATCACCTGCCTGAATTAACTCTCACCTTGACTTTACCTTCTTGCCATTATTCTGCAAATACTTTTTCTTGGTTTCCCTGAAATACCGGGAACAATGTAACTGCAATCCTACCTTATGTCCAGTCCTACCTTAGGGCAATCTCACATGGGGCATCTCTAGAAGAAACTACTGATCTCACAAAAAAGTTGGTGTGTTTCTACATTGTCTTAACCTTCTGCCAATCACAATCTTGGCAACCTTATTTTGAAATTATAACAAGTAGACTAAAATAGTGTACTTTCTTCACTTATCAATATTTGTTTCAAAATATTTGGAACCACAGATAAACAAAGCACATTACTGAAATGAATTTGTACAGTCACTGTTTCACCATATTGCTTTCTTAAGTTTAGCAGGTTGTTGTCAAGAACCATCAAAAACAAAACATTCCAATCATATGATTGAAGTTGCTGTACACAGGTACCATAACTTCGTTTTTCCATCAAAGGGAAGTAACTTCCATTGTTTCGCTACAAAATATAAACACTTGGTTGCAGTTCATTTTGTGCTGTTTACTTTGACCTAATTTCTTGCATGTTCTCATTTCCCTGATACAGACTAAGCACAGAAATAGCTAGTTTCCTCTATCAGGAAACTTGCTATTACTAATTTGAGGTTGGAAGCAAATGGCAAAACAAACAATATACATCCATAAAGGCACAAAATTGAACTTCAGAGTTCACTCAATTGAACTCCTGGTACAATTTATTCCCCCCCACCTTTCCCAAACAAACCCCGGTTGTTATAGCTTTTAAGCTAACTAGTAACAAAATGACCTATTTGTATCGCTATATTCATTATTAATAACTTTATCGTTTTTCTTTATTTGACCACATTTTGATTGCTCAATCACATTTGTAAGCCTGTTCTGTTACTGCAACATTCTGTCATTTCAGGTGGTTGTGGACTAGCATGTGCATCATCAGAGACGTGTGCACCTAGTCACCTATTATTTTCACTTCTTCAGTCCGCCTGTGCTATGCAGCCATTTCACAGGAAGATGACACTTCATGCCCACTAGGAATAAGATGACTGCAGGCCCTCCATTGACCAAAGGAATGACTATTGCGCAATAAGGAAGACAATATCCAGCCAAACAAAAGCCTCCTTTCCCTTCCATGAAGGGAAACATAACATTCATAACAACATCATTTTTCAATAAAGATGCCAGCGTATACCATAATATTGCAACATTAAACTCAAACATGTACTGTGACCGCATGAACTGCAGACTTGGAAATCAAATATACTTATTTTCCCTACCTAATCAAATGCTTCAAAGGACATGATGATTCAATGATTTGCCAGACAGCATAACAACATATTTTAAAATCCTTCTTCCTTGCACTTGCAATATGATGACATGGTGATGGTGAAAAAGTGAGGATGGAAATTAAGAGAAAAATCTACCAATGCACTGATATCAAAACAAACTGCTATTGTAGACATTAAACATTTTGCATGCCCTGCATAATCAAAAGAAGGAGCTTGGCCCAAGTCTGTGCTCCACTGGAAGCTGCAACAAGAGCACTACACCTTGTAGAGGCATCCCTGGCTCCCTCTACATGTGGCAACTAGGGCTGACCCCATTTAGTCGACTGGTCGATTGTTTGGTCGATGGGCTGTTGGTCGACCGAGATTTGTTTTGGTCGAGCAGTCGTGCGAAATCAAATTTAAAAATGTAAAAATTCTCCACACAGCATGAGACGCCTAGATTCGCCCCACAGTTCGGCAGGCTTGCCAGGATAATCTATTCTGGATGCTGTGGGTATGGGAGTGACAGTCCTTCACTCTTAACATAGCTAGGCCTATATATGTTCTCTTTAAATTATATTAGGCAATTAAGGTAATAGTGATGTTGTGAATAATTCTGCAAAACGGATAAAAGTAACATTTTATAATAAATGTGTTTTGCTAATTGTATGGTTTATATATTTCTAACTAACATGCGTAACAACCCCTTTCATGTGGCCTATATTGTATCCTTCTTGTTTTAGGCACGCAAATGTGCATTTTACATTTTTACATTTTAAGCATTTAGTAGACGCTCTTATCCAGAGCAACTTACAAGATGTGCATTAATACATGGTAGGAACAATCATAGATCGCGCAAGAGATCGCAGTGCAGTATACAGTGATAGACATTGCAGGAAGCTGCGTACCATACCTGTAACACTGGGAAGGAAAAGGTTTGTAAAATTATTATTATTATTTTTGTGTATGCGTGCACCCTCATTTTAATTGTAGCCTAAGATTTGCCTACAGTTAAGATTAGTGATATAGGCATACTTGAATTACTCATTTCGGAACTGAGAAGTTTTTTTTCTTTCAGGTAATCTTGAACTCCGGCTCCATTAAGTCATTAGCCTATTGTGTGCATATAGTTGTATTTATTCAAACAAATAGGGTGTGTCATATACAAAAAACTTTTTGACCAATCGACCATTCGAAAAAAAAAACGGACGACTGTTGGTCGACCAAGATTTGTTTTAGTCGGGGACAGCCCTAGTGGCAACCTTGCCTGTTAACCCATTAAGACCTGGAGTGACGTTTAGGTCGCTTCGATTTTGCGATTAATGAAATGCGCTGTGATTCGCTGAAATAGACGTGGGGAAATGAAGTGCACGTTGGTGTCGGCTTTTTTAGAATTTTTTTCCAGAAAACCCTCAGGTTTTAAGAGGTTGTGTAGAATAATTGCTTAGGTTTTAATAGGCGTTTTTAGCAGGCATTTTAGGTCTGAATGGGTTAAGGTAAGAAAGGCAACCTAAGGTCCCCACTGGGCCCACATATACTTAAAAATGTATGCATTCACTACTGTAAGTCGCTTTGGATAAAAGCGTCTGCTAAATGGCGTATATATATATATATTATATATATTAAAGGCCGGATAACCAAAACCTTTTAACAAAATTAAAACAAATCGCTTTCACACCAGCTGATCATCTTTGTTTTGGGATTGCTTATATGGTACAGGCAGAACTGTAAAAAAAAATGGCCACTTCCATGAAGGGTTCCCTCACCTCCCAAAAACAGGTTTAGGCCATTTAACTGTGCAGTTCATTGGTGCTGTATTTCACAAGTAGGCCATAAGGTGAACCCGTTTTTCGTTTCATCTCGTTCCCATCAAACCCGACTACACACTTTTTACTTTATAAAAAAGATCTATTGGTGTTGAGGGAGAAAAAAAAAGTTCTACCCGTGGAATCCTGCAGTTATTTTATAATCAGTGTTTAAATTCGGTACTAGTACGTCCTGGGCGTAATCAATAGTTTGTTGATGAGTGGTGAAGCGGCCGTCACGTGATTCCGCTAGACCAATAAGGTGGCCGCTTTTTGGAACTAGCTTCCAAGATGTGTGCCTCCACGTCATGGAAGATGAAGGAAATCCTGCCAAAAGTCCTCCGAAAGTGTGTTTAGTGCTTTCAAAATGATATATCGCAAGTTCAGGACTAAATAAAAGGTATCCAGGACGTTAATTTAACATTTTCTTGTTTCTGGTGAAATTTCATTTAAATCTTTCATGCGAAATGCGATATTTTTGACCCGGAATGTGAGATATCTTTGCCCAAATGCTCACTGCCTGCGCAACATGTAATTATGTGATTAATTGATTATGTAATGTAACTTCAGATAAGATAGATTTGTTCTTGCACTTACCTCAGCACTGGTTATGCTCTTGGATGCTTGTTTAGTAGGGAGATGTACTTATGATTTCCGGTGACTAGCAGTTCTCTTGCTTACCTACGTTAAATGCACTTACTGTAAATCGCTTTGGATAAAATAATCTGCTAAATGCCTGTAATGTAATGTAATGAATGGGAATAAAAAATGAAAATCATATGCTGATGGTTCTGCTTCCAACTTTATTCTTGCAGCATCTGTGAGGCCATTGACAGCTACGGTACGTATATAGAACCGTAGGCAGAGGTCTACCTCGACCGAGATTTGACAAAGTAATGGACATTCAACGATAACAATGCACAATTTGACTACATTACAGAGGGAATAGAGAGAGGGCTACAGAGCTAAGAAGAAGCAACAAATGTGAAAGTTTGATGACACAGAGATGCCGTTCTGAAGCAATACATGCACAAATCTGTACAAGTACACTGATGAGATATTTTGTGATGTTAAATTAATCCAAATAAAAGTTTATTTGATTTAAATAAAAGTCAAGTACACCTCAACAAAACCATCATCTTTATGAACAGTTAGAGCAGTCTGTGTCAAAGCAAGACAAAAAAAGTGTCCAAGTCTATAGATCAGAAACACCCCACCCCCACCCCACATTTCCCAGGTAACATGGCAAGTCTCTTAGTCATCACTATCACTATCAGGAGAGCTATGATCACATGCAACCCTGTAGCCAATTTTGGCACCGACATAAATCTGTACAAGACAGTCTTGCAGACATACAGGAACATCTTCCTGTCTCGCATTTGCCTTGCCTGCAACTGCAGTGGACTACCTGCAACACACTTTCAGGGGCAGGATTTCTAGTCATCCAGGTCACTGTTAAGTCCCCATCCTCAAGGTGCCATCCATTGCCAGCAGGTGATGGGGCACACATCTTAGCTTTAAGAGATGGTCTCATTATTGCTGCTTGGTAGTTTCACCTTTGTTGCTTCTTCTTAGCTCTGTAGCCCTCTCTCTATTCCCTCTGTAATGTAGTCAAATTGTGCATTGTTATCGTTGAATGTCCATTACTTTGTCAAATCTCGGTCGAGGTAGACCTCTGCCTACGGTTCTATATGTACTGTAGCTGTCAATGGCCTCACAGATGCTGCAAGAATAAAGTTGCAAGTAGAACCATCAGCATATGATTTTCATTTTTTATTCCCATTCATTACATTACATTACAGGCATTTAGCAGATTATTTTATCCAAAGCGATTTACAATAAGTGCATTTAACGTAGGTAAGCAAGAGAACTGCTAGTCACCGGAAATCATAAGTACATCTCCCTACTAAACAAGCATCCAAGAGCATAACCAGTGCTGAGGTAAGTGCAAGAACAAATCTATCTTATCTGAAGTTACATTACATAATCAATTAATCACATAATTACATGTTGCGCAGGCAGTGAGCATTTGGGCAAAGATATCTCACATTCCAGGTCAAAAATATCGCATTTCGCATAGACAGATTTCAATGAAATTTCACCAGAAACAAGAAAATGTTAAATTAACGTCCTGGATACCTTTTATTTAGTCCTGAATAGTCCCGATATATCATTTTGAAAGCACTAAACACACTTTCGGAGGACTTTTGGCAGGATTTCCTTCATCTTCACTACTGCTTGTTAACGACGTGGAGGCACACATCTTGGAAGCTAGTTCCAAAAAGTGGCCACCTTATTGGTCTAGCGGGATCACGTGACGGCCGCTTCACCACTCGTCAACAAACTATTGATTACGCCCAGGACGTACTAGTACAGAATTTAAACACTGATTATAAAATAACTGCAGGATTCCACGAGTATAATTTTTTTTTTCTCCCTCAACACCAATAGATCTTTTTTATGAAGTAAAAAGTATGTAGTCGGGTTTGATGGGAACGAGATTCGCTTTCTAGACACATTTTCGGCGTTCACCTTACGGCCTAAAGTGGGGGTTCTGTATGACTGTCTGTATGGCTCTGAAATAAAAACTAGTGCTGTAAATACAACTATATGCACACTGCACTTGTCTTGTGTTTTATCACTTTCTTAACCCTTTGATACATAAGCCCTCCACACCCCCTCTAATGCATAACATGGGTCAAAAATGACCCGTCATCAATAAAGACATACTATAATAATAATTTAATAATAATTTTGTTAAAATAATGATTTTAGCAGTGATTTGGTCTACACAAGAATCCATTGATATTTGAAATATGTTTTTTTTGTTACTTTTCAGCACATATACACCCATGGCCAAAAGTTTTGAGAACGACACAAATATTAATTTTCACAAAGTCTGCTGCCTCAGTTTTTATGATGGCAATTTGCATATACTCCAGAATGTTATGAAGAGTGATCAGATGAATTGCAATTAATTGCAAAGTCCTCTTTGCCATGAAAATGAACTTAATCCCCAAAAAACATTTACACTGCATTTCAGCCCTGCCACAAAGGAATAGCTGACATCATGTCAGTGATTCTCTCGTTAACACAGGTGAGTGTTGATGAGGACAAGGCTGGAGATCACTCTGTCATGCTGATTGAGTTAGAATAACAGACTGGAAGCTTTAAAAGGAGGGTGGTGCTTGAAATCATTGTTCTTCCTCTGTTAACCATGGTTACCTGCAAGGAAACACGTGCAGTCATCATTGCTTTGCACCAAAAGGGCTTCACAGGCAAGGATATTGCTGCTAGTAAGATTGCACCTAAATCAACCATTTATCGGATCATCAAGAACTTCAAGGAGAGAGTTCAATTGTTGTGAAGAAGGCTTCAGGGCGCCCAAGAAAGTCCAGCAAGCGCCAGGACCGTCTCCTAAAGTTGATTCAGCTGCGGGATCGGGGCACCACCAGTGCAGAGCTTGCTCAGGAATGGCAGCAGGCAGGTATGAGTGCATCTGCACGCACAGTGAGGCGAAGACTTTTGGAGGATGGCCTGGTGTCAAGAAGGGCAGCAAAGAAGCCACTTCTCTCCAGGAAAAACATCAGGGACAGACTGATATTCTGCAAAAGGTACAGGGATTGGACTGCTGAGGACTGGGGTAAAGTCATTTCCTCTGATGAATCCCCTTTCCGATTATTTGGGGCATCTGGAAAAAAGCTTGTCCAGAGAAGAAAAGGTGAGCACTACCATCAGTCCTGTGTCATGCCAACAGTAAAGCATCTTGAGACCATTCATGTGTGGGGTTGCTTCTCAGCCAAGGGAGTGGGCTCACTCACAATTTTGCCTAAGAGCACAGCCATGAATAAAGAATGGTACTGCATGAGGTCTTGAAAAAGAAGGGTCAACACTTAAAAACTTAATGTAATTGTCAATAAAAGCCTTTGACACTTGTGAAATGCTTGTAATTATACTTCAGTATACCATATCTGACAAAAAGATCTAAAAACACTGAAGCAGCAAACTTTGTGAAAACCAATACTTGTGTCATTCTCAAAACTTTTGGCCACGGCTGTACACATCTGATAACTGTCAATTTTCAGAAGCACAAAGGTCAAAAGGTTCCTTATCAAAAACAAGTTGCCGGGATTGCTGAGTGATAAAATACATTTATTCCAAAGATATAGCAAATAAACACTTAAGTGTGCATAAACGTACATAGGAAATGAATGCGGGTCATTTTTGACCCATGTTATGCATTAGAGGGGTAGTAATACAAAAACCATTTTTATTCAAAAAGTAAGAAAGGAAATATCAAAATAAAGATTTGTGATTATCAAAAACAAGTTAATTGAGGAATACCTGGATTGCTGAATGATGAAATTCATTTTTTGCAAAGATATAGAAAATAAAATCTCCACCGGGTCATTTTTGACCCGGGTTATGCATCAAAGGGTTAAGTGAATGACACAAATGAATAACAATAGGCTAATGACTTTATGGAGCCGGAGTTCAAGATTACCTGAAAGAAAGAAAAAGCTTCTCCGTTCCAAGCTCATGCTGCCCTTGCAGATTCTGCCGTTTCGCTTGTGAAGTTGTGGTATGGTCACATAATAGGCTGATGCTTTTATTTGACCACAACCATAACACATTCTAATGCGTAGGCTGTTTTATGTAATTAACCAGGTTGGTCTCATTGGGATTTAAAATATATTTTGCAAAAAAATAGGCTAACAAACAAATGATCACACATAGCCTAATGTCTTAAATTGTAGCCTAAAGCTGAACATAAAGTGGCTATAGCCTACCGAAAATAACTTACTCGGGTCGGAGACCATCCTACTTCCCCAGTCGTTTCATGTTATGGCACAGGAATACTAGCTTGTCCAATTTTTTTGGCAAAAGACTGCTCCTCATTTTATTAACAATAAACCCTGCCTTGGAAAACACGCTTGCAAAGTTTACATTTTTTTGGATCGTCCACGACTAAAACGAAATTCTGCTATACTCCAGATTTTTTCTTTGACATTATGTTCTTAGGTTATATCAAAATGAGTAATTAAAGTATGCCTATATCACTAATCTTAAGTGTAGGCAAATCTTAGGCTACAATTAAAATGAGGGGGGCGCGTATACACAAAAATAATAATAATTATTATTATTTTACGAACCTTTTCCTTCCCAGTGTTACAGGTATGGTACGCGGCTTCCTGCAATAATGTCTATCGCTGTATACTGCACTGCGATCTCTTGTGCTAACTATGATTGTTCCTACCTTGTATTAATGCACATCTTGTAACTCACTCTGGATAAGAACATCTGCTAAATGCTTAAAATGTAAATTTGTAAAAATGTAAAATGCACATTTGCGTGCCTAAAACAAGAAGGATACAATATAGGCTACATGAAAGGGGGTGTTACGCATGTTAGTTATAAATATATAAACCATACAATTAGCAAAACACAATTATTATAAAAATTTTGCAGAATTATTCACATTACTATTACCTTAACTGCCTAATATAATTTAAAGAAAACATATATAGGCCTAGCTATGTTAACAGTGAAGGACTGTCACTGCCATACCCGCAGCGTCCAGAATGGATTATTCTACTGACAAGCGCGCCGAACTGTGGCGTGAATCTAGGTGTCTCATGCTGCGTGGATAATTTTGTATTTATTCTTTTTTTTTTTTTTTTCACGTGACTGCTCTACCAAAACAAATCTTGGTCGACCAACAGCCCATTGACCAAACAATCGACCAGTCGACTAAATGGGGTCAGCCCTAATAAAAACAGACTTTTTCAAGACACAAAATGCAGAAATATAGGTCACCGTGCTTATGAAAAATACTGAGTTTCTCCAATGGATTCATATATATACCTTCATTTTAATGCCCATCCAAAGTATGGAGACGCCTGCTGAAAAAAGGAAACTGCACTTAAAATGGGAATAGTATGCTTCATTTTGAACTTTCAGAATGTAAAGATTTGAGATCTGCAAATGGATATGTTGAAACACGAACAGGTAGTCTTAGTCCGCTGCTTGCTTAATCCTATATCAACAAAAGTGGCTACATTAAGGCCTTGCCTAAGCATTCAATACTTGAATCAATGTGATACTGAGGCTTTTTGCCATACCAATGTTTAATATTGGCAACTTAGATGTCCCGTTCTAGTGATGGAAGGAATGTTGACAATTCACTGTCAGAGTAAATCACATATCAAGACTGAACTTTGTGTGAAATTGAAACATTTAAGTCTTTGTTAACATTTCAGGCCTGGCTGAGGTCACCACATTTGCTGAAATTAAGGAGCTACCCTGTAGACACATATAGTAAAACCTCTTCAGCAGGGCTCGAGACTAACACCGTCCCGTCGTCCCGGGGACGATAAAATATGTATTTGGGACGAACAGAAATCCTCCCCGGGACGCAGTCGGGACGAAGAGGATTTTTTTCCATGTGTAAAATGTCAACTGAGCTGACTTTCAGTGCGCATATCACTGTCACTGGCAAACGGTGCGCGTCTTCTGAGTGCTCGCCTACTTGACAGTGGCATGAGACCACTGCACGAGACCCGCGAAAATATCAGAATGTTTAATAAAAGTTCCCGCGGTACTGGCCATTCTCTCAGTCAAGGGAGCACTCGCAAACATGTTGCGCTATTTGAAGAGGATAAACACAGCAGAAGAAGATGGAGAACAGACACAGACTGACCAACAGGGAACTGCATCCAACCCAAGTACAACCCCGAGTCTAAGGTAAGGACACATTTAAATCACAGAGGTGTAATGTTAGTCTATTGGAACTGTATACAGTAGTCAGCTGCTAGCTAGATAGCGGGCTGCTTGCTAGCTAACGTTAGCCCTGTGTGTGTGTGGCGTGTGTGAAAAAAGCGGTGTTAGCGCTAACTCCGTGCTGAGTGCGAGCACCCAGAACAATTAGCAAGGCAACCAGCGAAGTGTAAGCTACATTTAGGCTATTTCAGTATATTATTTTTGTTAATTACACTAATTGGTTGATTCCGTGATGTTTTGGTTCATATTAGTTCAATTTTAGATTCACGCCATAGCCGGCAAATGCTTCACCACTGCTGTAGGCTGCACGGCAGTCACCAGAGCATTCAAAACAGCATGCACTGCATCAGTTCGCCAGTTGTCTCAATTCAAGCACAAGACAGATACATTGTGTATACCATTTTGCAACAAAGTAGCTACTACCATTGCAGGACGAGTTGATTGGCCTAACGTTACATTTATCGAAACAAAAGCGGAGAAATCCGTCAGGTTACTGACGCTACACTTCACTGCGCCACACGGTTGCTAGGGCCGCATTGACTGGCGGCAATCTGCCAGCCCGTTCATTTGTTCAGTCCACCACAGAGGTATTTTACAAGCGTCTTTGAACACACACAATAAACAATGATAATGCGAACCCGCGTTTCGGAGAAATTAAAGGTTTTTGTCGGACACAACGTTAGTATGAGTTACAACGTGGCATAACGTTACACAGCAGTAATAGCTAACAGTTGAGCAGTTGATTTGATTGTGAGTGTTGAACATTTTCAGTTTGTAATAAATATGGTTGAATGAACACACTCGTATTCCTTACAGTATCCATGAAATGCGACACTTTGACTCCCTTAGATATGTCAGATGATTTCTGTACTTTTCACTACATGTTTTATTAATTCATAAACTATCCTATCAGTCCTTAAAATAATAGAGTTGCAAATATCCATAATAATCTACAAGACATCATTAACACTAACTATATATATATATATATAAATAATCATAATGATTCTTGTGAAATCTTTCCACCTGGGAGCCTTTTGACTAAACCAATTTATTTTCTCTTTCTCTACAGAAACAAAGCTCTGGCCAAAAGGAAAAGAAAATTGATTCTAGAATGGAATGTTGTTACCTGTTGATCTAATGTGCCTATTGTTAAAAGAAGTAATTATTTCAAATAAAAATACAATTATTTATTTCCTAATCATTTGAATGGTGTTTTTTATGGCAATAACAACTATAGATGACAAAACCAAAATAAAGAAACAACATTCTCGATTTTTGGGACAGTTTACATTCACTTTGGGACGGTTACAATTGTATTTCGGGACGGTGGTGAAAAAAGTTAGTCTGGAGGCCTGCTCTTCAGACTCCACTACCACTGAACACTGTCCATCTAGTCAATCTGTCATCACCACGGTTTACTTGTGTTTACACTGTTAAAAATCAAAAAAAAAAAAAAAAACTAACCTTTTCTTTCCCAGTGTTACAGGTATGATACGCAGACGCCTGCAATGATGTCTATTGCTGTTTTACTGCACTGATCTTGTGCGCTAACTATGATTGTTCTTACCTTGTATTAATGCACATCTTGTAAGTCGCTCTGGATAAGAGCGTCTGCTAAATGCTTAAAATGTAAAATGTCTTAACAACCACATACAAATATATATATATATGCCATTTAGCAGACGCTTTTATCCAAAACGACATACAGTAGTAAATGCATACTTTTTTTTCTCCAGTATATGTGGCCCCAGTGGGGACTGAACCCACAACCTAAGCGTTGCTAACGCGGTGCTCTACCAACTGAGCCACACAGAACCACATTAATTTAATTAAATATAAATTAAACACATTATAAAAAAATTTGTTTTACTTTTTGGAAATATTTCAGAACCAATTTTCATTCATGAAATATATAACACACAAAGAATAACACACTCTTTCTGTTATTTTTGCAGCAAATGAAAATGAAATGAAAACCCAATTTAAGTCACCCGATGGGCTGGTGGATGGCAGTAGCCGGTGACAATGTGACCACAAAGATTTTCAGTGAAAACAACACTAGAAAATTTACATGAGTTGTGGTTCGGATACACCTGTACTGGGCGTGTTGGGAAGACGTATTTTTCTGTTTTACACGAATCCCGTTATAGCTACAGCTGGTGGTGGTATTCAATGATGGACTTCGAATGAGAAATCGAAACTGCGAAACAGTTGTCTAAGGTTAGGTCTTGGAGGCCGGTGAAATACGCACCACTATGAAATGTGTTAGAAATACCGTCCTACGCCACATATGTAGCTAACGTTCCTAGCCACACATATTTGCATTGCAACATTGCAACAAGCAAATGGCTTAATGTAATAGTTCCAATCCTGGCTAGCTAAGTGGTTTCGTTTGCATTCAAGAAAGTAAAACCGGCATAATCCTCAGCAAACTTCAATTAGCTAATTTTGAGAGCGATTGCTTGCTCGTGAAGTGTCAACGTGTATGCAGATCTCGGAGATAGCTTGCTATGTATACACATAATGCAAATGTACGTACAGCGAAGTAACATTATTTGTCTAGCGATATGCCTAGCTAGCATACGATAGTTAGTAAGCTAGTCATAAACGTGTATACATACAGAAGTTATCAAGCTAACGCTAGCTATATTTGTCCATAAGCGTGTACATATTTCCAGAGTTAAGTCTAGTTAGTAAACATTAGATAAACAATTTTGTTGCTTCTGGTTGCAAAATAGCAAGCTAGCTAACCCGATACTGGATCAGATGAGTGCCTATTGGGAAAGCTAGCTAGCTTCCCAAGTCAAGCAGGTAAAAACAATCAAAACCATCTAATAAAGGAAACTAATAGCGTGCGCCTACCTTTGACATTCCATTGCAACAGAGATCAAAATCACTATTCTATATGAACTGAGGACCCTTTCCTGATGTCTCCAACCAGGGCTAAAGCAGAAACAGGGAATGGAGAGCATAGGGTTGTGTTGCTGAGAAGGAGCAAAAGGCAGAGAAAATAGGGGCTTTCTGGATTCTTATCCTTAACATAATAACTTCAGAAATGTTAAGTTGTCGAAACGCTAAGGATGACAAAACATCCGATTTAAACTAGTTAAAAAGTGGTTCTGTCCCTTTAAAAATTACAATTAAAATCTTCCTGATCTACTGCTTCTGTTAGTTTTCTCTCTCTGGGCTTGTTGGGATAGAAAGATGGAGCTTCTCGTCGCGCATGCGCAGCAGCCTGGAGGAGGAGGCGTCCCAGCATGCATCGCGCAAAGACAGGAAACAAGCGTAGATATTGAAAGAACTGGCTCACTTTTGTTTAGGGTTGAGAGTTCAAGCCGAGGTAATGTTGTACAATATAACCATAAAAGACAATACCAAGCGATATAGACTGTTTCGATGAGGTAAACAATAATAAACTACTGCGCATGTCCGTTCCTAGAACATTTCCGGTGGGGCCATAAACAAAATAAAAAATGACTAGCTCCTACTTCTTGAGTCTCTTAAGTGTGAACAAGTAAGATATGTGCAAAAATGATCAATAAATGGTCACTTGTTATTACCAGATCTGTTTGACAAAGCCTCTTTCCGCCCATTTGAAGCTTTTACCTAAGGTGACTGCTCATTACTTTGTCGATATGGAGTGCATTTACACATGAAAGGCAGTGAACAACTATTTTCTTAGCAGAAAAGTCGGAGATATATGCTCATATACTGAAAATGACTATTGTATTGTCTACGGTGAAGTTGGAGCAGGTCAAACACTGTCTAAAACGTACTCTACATGGTTAGTTGTTAAGTAGGAAGGGGTGGTCATCAGTGGACACTACATGTATGGCTGGGTGAGCTAGCTAGTGAGGGAGGATCTGAACCCGGTCTGAGCCAGATGAACCGAGAGATCCCCCGCACTGGATACTTCTTCAAAATAAGTAGTCTTCTTTCAAAGTAAAACAATCTTCAGAGTCTGTAGTAATAATGGTTCTTTCATAAAATACCTTAAAATAGGTTCATTGCTAAAATGAATTCAGTAGGAATTGCAGGAGTTGTTTTAGAGTGGATTCATAATTGACTGCAATGGCGAATACAAATAGTAACAGTAGGTGGGGTCGTATATGACCTAGGTGTTATGGGCAGTGGTGTCCTGCAAGGATCGGTGCTGGGACCTCTGCTCTTCTTTATTTGCATAAATGATCTTGATATGGACATTAGTAGAAAAATAGTTACATTTGCTGATGATACTAAACCCTTGGATTTGGCAAACAGTTCGGAATCGACTAAAGTAATCCAAGAAGATTTAAACAAAATCCAAGAATGGGCAGATACGTGGTAGATGACATTAAATATTGCTAAACATAAAGTTATGCAAGCAAACAAAGACAAGGGGGATTTGATTGAGGTTTTTAAATTCATAAAAGGGATTAAAAAGTGAACTACCAAAGATGTTTTAAGATAAGTGCGGTCAGCAGAACAAGAGGCCACAGCTGGAAATTAGTTAAAGGCAGATTCTGCACAGATATTAAGACGTTTTTCTTTACAGCTTGCCAGATTGGGTAGTAGAGGCAGAAATACTAGGGCTATTCAAGGCTAGATGGGCTGAACGGCACGTTCTCATCATTATGTATTCTTATGTTCTTATGTTCAAGACTGAAATATTATGCATTTTGAGTTTTAGGTTAGGTGATGTTTCTAGCCATGTCACTGCTATTCTTGTTGCAGTAGAGCAATGTGTTCAAAAGGGTTTAAATGCTCCATCTATGACATCTGAGCCCTGTACTGGTTACGCACAAACAAAATAATACGTTTAAGTTTGCTACAATCGTGAGTGTCATCAAAAAATGCTAGCCGGACACCAGTCTTGGAATGACAATAAGAGTATTGTTCTAATTGCATTTTCGCTGGAGTAGCCTAGCGTTATCTGTGAGCATGTATTTTTAGACTGTCTTTAATTAAAGACTGGTGAATTACCAAATGACTGGAAACAGGGTATTGTGGTACCAATATATAAGAAAGGGGACCATACTGATCCAGGAAACTATAGGGCTATTAGTTTAACTTGCATCATATGCAAAATATTAGAATCTATTATTAAAGATAAACTAGAAGTATTTCTTGAAAATTACAACATCCTAAGAGATAGCCAGCATGGTTTTTGCAAGGGTAGGTCATGTCTGACAAACCTGCTGAAATTTTTTGAGGAAGCAACCGAGCGTCTGGATGAGAGAAAGGTGTATGATACTATATACTTAGATTTCCAAAAAGCATTTGATAAGGTGCCACATGACAAACTCATTATCAAAATGAGAGCAGTAGGAATTACAGGTGGCATTTTAGAGTGGGTTCGGAACTGGTTACGGGATAGAACACAAAGATAGATAGATCCTTTATTTGTCATTGTAACACGTACAACGAAATTGAAATGCCAACCAGTCAGTGCAAAATTACAACATTATATAAAGACATGTACGAATAAAAAAAGTAATTTATAGAATTTACAGAGTAATATATCTAACTACAAAGGGTAGTAATAGGCGGGATCTTATCCGAGGAGGGTATAGTGGGAAGTGGAGTCCCGCAGGGATCGGTGCTGGGTCCACTGCTCTTTATCATTTACATAAATGACATTGATATGGACATTGAAAGTACATTAGTTAAATTTGCAGATGATACAAAACTGGGAGGCTTAGCAAATAGTCAGGAATCTACTAAAGTAATCCAAGACGACCTGAATAGAATCCAGAAATGGGCAGAAACCTGGCAAATGAAATTTAATACAACTAAATGTAAAGTTCTACATGTGGGGAATAAAAACATAGGACAGGATTATTTTATGGGAGGTAGAAAACTAGAATGTGCACACGTAGAAAAAAAAAACTAGGAGTACTAGTTAATCAAAGCTTGTCAGGGTCTGGTCAATGTGCGGTAGCAGTTAAAAAAGCCAACAGGATGCTGGGATACATAGCCAAGAGTATTGAGTACAAATCGAAGGAGATCATACGCACCCTATACAATGCCCTTGTTAGGCCACACTTGGAATATTGTGTGCAGTTCTGGGGACCGCACTACAAAAAAGATATAGATGCGCTGGAAAAGGTCCAAAGACGGGCAACCAGACTGATTCCAGGCATAAAAGACAAGTGTTATGAGGAAAGGCTAGAGATGCTTGGACTGTTCAAGCTTAGTAAAAGGAGACTTAGGGGAGATTTGATTGAGGCTTTTAAATTTATTAAAGGAATTAACAAAGTGAATTACAAGAAATTATTCAAGTTGAGTTCGGTTAGCAGAACGAGGGGGCATAAATGGAAACTGACAAAGGGTAAATTTCACACGGACACTAGGAAATATTTTTTTCACACAGAGAGTGATCAATGCGTGGAATAGCTTGCCTGGACATGTAGTGGAGGCTGAGACACTAGGGGTATTCAAGGCCAGGCTCGATCCAGTGTTAGACACTCTAGCCTTTGGGTAAACTAAGCATTGTGAGCAGATTAGTGGTAGGAATGGACGAGCAGTGTTGTGCTGAATGGCCTGTTCTCGTCTTCCCCTTATGTTATGTTATGTTATGTAACTGTGGCTAATGATTTGCAATAACTTGTTCAATACACAACAATAACAGATTTGAAACAACACCACAGATATGAGCAGAGTTAGCTAGGTACCTACTATGAGCACATATTTTGCATGTGAAAAAAGTATCTACGGTTCTACCATCCAGTTCTACTCAGCAATCCAAGCTCTTCATTATGCTTTATCTTTTGGAAAGCTATACAATTTAATTTATTTCTGAAAGCAAGTTTGTGCCTGGCCTAAGGGAGCACCCAACAATCAAACAATATGGTCCTAATTTTAACTTTGACAAATTAGCATGAAGTCAAGCTGCTACTAACAGAAATGTAGTCCAGTTTGCTGCCTTTGTTTTGAGTGTTGTTTATCACCAACAGGAAAATCTATAGGAACAGATGACATTACTTCCTACACTCATGAATATTCACTTAAAATGGTCTATAGTCTGGCTGTAATTATGTATAGGGTTTACTTTAGCACACAAAACTTGCGAGGAAAGACCAGCAGATTAAGACAGATTTGCAGTGTGGTAATGCTGTGCTAGCAGTAGCAGAAGTGAGGAAAAGTCATGTTCCATGATAATTGTTCATTTAATATCCTCAATTAGCTGGCTGGCCAATGGATGACTGAGACAAATTTGAATAACATTAGCTATGGAAATTTAATTTGCCAACTAACGATAACAGAGTAAGTAGGAATGGTTAGCTTGATACTGTTGCAGTGAATGCTACTGAATCAAAACTCGTAAGAGTTTGATTTTCCATTTTAGGGTTACCAGCTTTATCATTTATTGGTTGTTTTCATACATTTTCTTTAAAAAAATTGGCATTTCCAACTTAGCAAACAAAACAAACATTCAGATATACAATAGGTTCAGTATATTTCAAAAGGACAGGGGCACGAAACAGGATATTAAAATCAAACATCAAATATAATCACAAGACACATATAGGTGCACATACACTTCCCAGTTGCCTCTACCATCAAGGCGGCTTACCTTAAGCCCTGTTAGAGTATTCTCCCATCGCCCATGGTGGCGCTTGGGAGCTCTGCTGGACTGCCCAGGTGAAGCGACCGTTCGGCCACCAGAACCAAGTCCGCCTGCCACCAGTGCAATCATACTGTTAACTACGAGAAGGCCCCCTGCCCCGCACACGCTATCTTCAGCTGCTATCAGTGTGTTACCACCATCACCACCGGTGTGGTTCCTGACCAACATGAGAGTGCTGACTGTCGGGCAGCTAGTAGCAGGGCGACCACTCGCCCTGGACTCACTATCCATGGCTACTCCACTGGTAGCTCACCGGTCTCCCGATATGAGCTTGCGGCTCCATAGCCAAGTTCCCCTATCTCTGGCAGGAACTCCCTCAGTGAGCCCCAGAGTGAAGTCTTCCTCTTCCGCTGTGTGGTCTTTCTGTCTGGCCAACTTACTTCTTCAAGCCTCTTAATTTCAGCATCAATTCATTCCACTTCTAACACTAATGTAGTGGTGAGTGCTACTGAATCAAGACTCGGGAGAGTCCGGCCAGGGCTGGTCTGGCACAATTGGATTTTGACCCGCGACTGCAATAGGCAGCTCACAGTCGCAAAGCACCAGTCAATGTAAGTGCATTATACCACTATTATATCCAAGGGCCCCTATCATGGGATAATATTGAGGGCTAATTTAAGCAACTTCACCGCGAAAACTTTATTTTGGAACAACCCTTAACCCGCCAGGGCATGACACTTCAGACTCTCAAGCCGAGGGCTGGAGAGTAACTCTGGAAAGCATGGGTTAAATTAATAATCAAAATAATGACTAATTATGTTTCATACTGTTTGACAGGGGTAGAAGATCAGTTTGCATGAAATTATGATTTCAGAGATCAAATCTTGAATAATGGCCATGGTACATCAAATGTGGTGTAAATTCAAGCAATTTTAATCTAGAGAGAGAAATTGAATTTTTTTTAATATACCAAAACTTAAACATAACAAAACCACTGGCCCATGTTATACACTCAATCTAACAAAACAGCAAATATTTAATTACATGAACTGATTTGGCTTAAAAATTTAATTGTATTGCGAGAATTATTATAATAAAATGGCCCAAACTGCTCTATTATGTGGGCTTAACTATTTAACTGTTTTATATTAAAGGACATGTAATACTCATTATGCATAATTTTACAAATAAGCAAGCTGAATAAGCTGAAGAGGGATTTACTGTGACAGAGAAGCATGTGTTTTTATATCACATCATATTTACTTTCACACCACATAACCAACCTCTATTGGGGACAAAACAGTGCAAGCTTCATCCTTCCACAACATTTTGAATTGAATTTGCATTCAGAAAAATAGTCTTACTCATTGCTGATGACCTAATGTTCTGTAAGAATGATGAACAATTGGCAAGCTCTGAGTAAACCACTCACCTCTTTATGCTTTTCAAAAGAGCATCATGTATTTTTACATTTACATTTTGGCTTTAGATTTTTAAAGACAGATACTGTTGTGAGCTTGATTATTAGGGACTGTGATCACACTGCTGTGGGAATTTCAGGTTTAAATTCAAGAGTACACATTCTGGATTGCATGCACATGGCAACATGGCCGATGCTCTTCATAGGAAAATGCAACTATCAATCCATCATGCCTCTAACTAAATAGCATGGTTAATGGTTAGGATGCCACTGAGTTGTGTGCACCACAAATAAAGATAAATACCATCTTAAAAACACTCTAGACATACCCTTTTAAGATATGTCTTTAGGCAGACCTTTTAGATCTGTGTGATATATTAATTGGTTATGTTAAATGCATCTATGTACGCTGGTATTAGCAGTTGTACCACTTGGTAAATGTTTTGTCTAAAGGCTTGGGGGAAGCTATTACATTTAAAAATAATAATGCACACTACAAGAGCTTATCAAGACCTGAAAGGAAGATTTGATGATGGGATTCCACAGACAGGTTTTAAAGGTGTGTAGGTCATGGGGTGAAATTATATTCTGGAATTTCTTTCTCAAAATGTGAACTACTTAATAATATTATATATGTAACTTCAATATCAGCTTCATATGATGCAAATGTGTGAAGATGGAACAATAAATATGGATAATGGATCATTATAATGGATCATGGTTGGGAAAGATATGACTGTTTTGGATATTGGGGGGGATTCCTGGGTAGCAGAGAGGAGACTCTTACACATGTCACACTGAAATATTTGCATAATGCTTTGAAATGAATCACCACCACACTATTAATTATTTACATAATAATGTACTAAATGTTTTGTTTCATTTTATGGTTATCCAGTGGACTTCATTCACATTCACAGATTATCATCTAAGAATATACCTTATGATAAATGAATACAAACATGAACACATCTTAATTCCTTTTTGTGAGTTTTTTAGAACTTCATAATACTAGAATAGTATTAATATTTGGGAGCAGACATTACAAATGAGCTATTCTAGTTGCGTTAGCTCCATGATCGCTTTAGCTGATACTGTTAAAATGTAATGCTGGTTTTGGGGGACACCAGGGGAATGCTTTTTTTTTTTTTTTTTTTTAGAATATTTGCTCAATATGGTAATGTTCAATAAAGGGGACCTCATCTCTTTCCTGGTGTGTTTCCTTAGTAGGGTGTCACTTTTGACTAGTGAGAGGTGAGTGAGTCCTCATTGACTGTATTTTATTTTCACCTATTGTGACTAATTGTAAACACAATTGTTTCACTAAATATGTAGTTAATGAGGCTTTGTCAATAATTGCGCTGAATGTGAGTAAAATATTGATTTCAGTACAGTTGTGTTGTACCCAGTGCTTAATTTGTAAAATAAGAAATGCCGGGGCTGAACTCGCCCTGCCCCCCGGGAAAAAGGGTAAACCTCTCCTACCTCTGTGTCGCTGCATTTCTGTCCTTCTCTCTGGTCGAATGGTAACTTTTCAGTGGTGGAGCAACAAGGGTTAAAAACAGGAGCAATGATATGGTTGCTGTTTTTAAAGACGCTCTTTTTGACGTGCAGATTAGATTCATTTGTGACAAACCTCTCTCGTACTCTGCGCTGGAAATTGGTACGGCGTTAACAGCGGTTAAGAGATCCTTCAAAGGCTCTGTAACTTGTAGCCCTGATGTCTCTGTGAACACTCTGAAGGCACAAATTGTTTATCGGCTGTTAAGTCTGTTAAAATATGTGTTGTTGTAGCACTTTAGATATTTATGAGCCTGGGGCTTTGATTCTGAGTAAGACATTTGCCGGGGCGCAAAATCGGCTAGCCCCAGCACAAATTGAGCACTGGTTGTACCTTATTATTGTGAATTATTTCATGCATTGTTTGGAATTAACTATCTGACAAATGTTCATATAAACTGAAAAACATTTTTGGCTGTTAAAGTTGGATATTATTGCCATTATACACCATGACCAGCTCAGACACTTTTCAGTACAGGTATAAAATCCCTGCACATGACAATATTCCCTACTGTTTGAATATTGTTCAATAATATTATTGTAGCGACCCTGAGATGGATAGTAGGCCAGGTCCGCCCAATTCTCCTTTGATGCTTGTGATTAGTTAGTTCCGTAGGGGGGGAGTGGCACTATAGAGTTAAGTATAAAGGCACAGGCTGTTAGCAGCTAGCTCGCTTCTTCTTCTGGTAGCCCATGAGACGTCCGTGTAGGGGACGCGTGTGTTAATAACCGTGGCTACAGTTGCAGTACTCTCTCATTTGGTGCCCTAGGCGAGATCAGTCATAACCCCCCTCTCCCCAAGCCCCAGGGAGGCCATGCAAAACAAGTGCCTATGTTGTAACAAGGCGCAATAGCCACCCCTTTTATTTGAAGAAAATATACTAATAGACAAAGAAATACTGAGGAGTATTGCACACAAATATTAAATGATAAAAATCCAAGATATATACAAATAATACATTTAAATGGAACAATAAATAAAAATAAATCAATAAATAAAAATAGCATGCTTCTTTTAAAAGGAGATAATAAAAAAGAACACTGAAACATATTGCACACTAATAAAAAAATTGAAGGTGCACATAAATAAAACTAAATTGAACACGGCGGAGTTGCACCTTTTCAATACTGGCTGAGTCTGGCTCAATGTGGCTGAAAGTTAATTATGCACAAACCAGACTTAAGATAGCTTCTGCTGTTTTGCTGCTAGTTTAACTGGACTATATGCATGTTAACTAGCTAATAGGAAGCTCATAGTGATGCAGAATAGCGCTATTATTACCCCAAAAAATTCACAGAAAATGTTCATGATGATGGTCAAGTAAGTGTGGTCAAATGTTTTTTAGAGGAAGTTCAGGGTCATTATAGCCAGTGTAATGTTAGCTAAATTCTTAAGCTACTACCTAGCATTAACTTTAGTATAGCAATTGATGCAATACCTAGCTAGCACAATTATTTACTAGACTTAAAAACATAACATAATGTTCATGATGAGATGACATAATACATACCTTTATCTTTGGCCTGTTTCTCGTCTTCTTCTTTTGTCTTTTTTCTAAATTGAAATCCTGAAGGCTTTGATCTTTCCATTTCGGCAACGTACCTCAATTCGTTTGTGACACGATTGTTGACACAATGTGTGTGTGAATAAACAATTGCCAATCAATGCAGGGTCAAGAGACTAAACCATTTCACCCTGATGGTGTACAGACTCATTTTCATTCATCATTATATTTTAAACCAGGCAAAATTGCAGCTGTATATCAGTAGCTATTGAGATATTATTTACATCTGTTTGTGTGTTTTATGAGAGCAGGGGCACATTTGGTTGCAATGTTATTTTGTGAAATCATTGATTGACTTGTACTGTACAGTGTGAGTTTGAGAGGCACTATTGACCTCCAATCCTCCCCCACTTCGGGCTTCTAGCAGGTGAGGACTAGGAGACTTCATTGGCTGACAGACAGTAGAAGTAGTCGGTCAAAAAAGTCACATGCCTACCCGATGCTAGCATAGGGCTGTTGCCCAGCACTAAGCGCAGATGAGCGAGACTGAAGTGAGTGCGTATCTGTCTCTATATAAGAACATAAGAACATAAGAATACATAATGATGAGAAGGGGCTGTTTGGCCCATCTAGGCTCATCATGTCCTAATCTAAAGAGTATCTAGTACTACATCTAGCCTGGACTTGAATAGCCCAAGTGTTTCTGCACCTACTACCTGACCTGGCAAGCTGTTCCAGGCATTGACAACTCTCTGTGTAAAGAAAAACTTCCTAATATCTGTGCGGAATTTGCCTTTAACTAATTTCCACCTGTGGCCTCTTGTTCTGCTGACCCCACTTATCTTAAAACATCTTTGGTATTTTACTTTGTTAATCCCTTTTAGGAATTTAAAAACCTCAATCAAATCCCCCCTAAGTGTCCGTTTGCTAAGTTTAAATAGATTGAGTGCCTTAAGTCCACCATCATAACTTTTACCTTTCATACCAGGTATCAGTTTAGTTGCCCTTCTTTGGACTTTTCAAGAGCTTCTATATCTTTCTTGTAGTGCGGTGCCCAGAACTGCACACAGTATTCTAAGTGCGGTCTGACAAAGGCATTATATAACATTAATATAACCTCCTTTGATTTATACTCAATACTTTTTGCTATGTATCCCAGCATCCTGTTGGCTTTTTTCACTGCTGTAGCACACTGCTTTGATGCAGATAGGCTTTGATCAACTACAATTCCTAAGTCCTTTTCAAATTGAACACCTTTGTCGCCTATGCCAGGATCTGCCACTGTGCAACTACCTATAAAGCTAAAGTGCTCCGTTTATTATTTTGGTGCCTTCCCCTACTGCCCATTAAGTGTCATAATAAACACATTTCCGGCAGTTCAAAGTGACCTTTCCTGTCCGCTTCTATTTCTCCGACCTTGTTGGCGACCAGCGGGCTAGCAAGCTACCCTGGTGTCAGAACCTGGATATCACCCACGCCTCGCCCCGGGTTGCTTGCTGCCTTAAAGTTGGGGTAGGAAAGCTGTCTTTATTGACCCCGCCACACACCTGCGGTAGAGTGTATAAAACATAAGTCTGCACTTATTTTGAGTGGAGTGCAGAGTGTAGGCCCATGGCACAGGGCATTCTCACCAGAAGGGAACAGCTCGCGCGAGGCAAATAAAAATGGCGGCAGCCATAAAGCACACATGGCTACGAAAGAGAGCAGCAGGCCAGATGTAAACAAACATGGCGGCAGCTATGAAAAACACGGCTAGCAGCGAACCTAGAAAACAGAACAAACAAAATGGAACAAATCAAATTAACATAGAGAAAGCAATGGAGTGACAAAGTGGAACTGATGAAACTAATGAGGGTAATCAGAGTAGAGGATATTGAGCAGCTTCTCCCCTTCATGCAGGTGGGCAATATGACGCATTGGAGTATTGCGGGGTGGTTGGATGGACTTTATGGGGGTACAGGTAAGCCTCCACAAAGGCTCAGTGTAGCTCACCGTAACAAGATAAATGTTGCGAAGATGCTAATTGTAATGGGTTTTCAAATGGTGAGGCTAATGTTAGGAACTATGCTAACGCTAGCAACTTGTTACAGAGGAATGTTAAAGTGAGTGAAAGAGGGGCTTCATTTAATGATGATAGGGAGGCGACTGTGTTCAAGGGAAACTGAAGGCTAGTCGCTTCGAAGGTCAGGGCTCATGGGAAGCGTACCGGACAAAATCTGGGCTGGTGGCAACCACTAATGGCTGATCTGCTACAGAGAGGGCCACCCAATTAGCCACTTTGCTAGAGGAAGAGGCACAGCATGTGATATTGGATCTCACTGCAGATGAGTTAAAGGGCCCAAATGCTTTGGCTACAGAAATAGCAAGGCGCTTTGATCGGACAGTACCTGCAATAGCAATAAGGCAATAGTTTTCCAAGCATGGCAGGAAGCCAGGAGAGGCTCTTGGGGTGTTCACTGCAGAAATCAGTTACTTAGCCTATAGGGGATTTCCCTCAGTTCGCAGACGATATGCGACTTGCCCTGGCTACAGAGGTCTTCATGACTGGCCTGATCCCCGATATGCTGTGGCAACATGTTTAGCTGGTGAGGCCCGAGACCCTAGTGGAGGCCCTCAAACGTGCTCAGTAAGAGTCAAAACACAGCTGTAGATAGCTGTAACCCTCAAGTACATCAAGCCCATCTTCAGAGCCCCTTGCCTTAAGCACATCATGGGGGGGCATATTTCCCAGAGCTGCCCAGGACAATGGCTGAGAATGGAACTCAGATGTGCTGGCACTGAGGCCAGAGGGGACACATTCACACATTCACATTCACATAACTGAGACTGGCGACATAGCACCAATGAGGGGAAGAAGATCTGTAGCAATTCAGGTTGCCAGGCACTGCTTTCAACATTCTGTCTGGGTTGCTGATGTAAGGGAACAGTGTCTCTTGGGTCTGGACTTCTTATGCAGCGCTGGTACCCACCTGGACCTTGAGACAAAGGGAATTGTGTTTCCAGGGTGTCTGCCCCTCAGCCTGGGCCCCAAGTCAACGGCAACTGGCCCTACCCCGGACCAGTGCGAGAGAATGATGAAAACTCAGCAGTCACACTCCCTCTCCCATCCCTGCCACAACCCTCCTATACCCATAATCAGCCACTGGTGTCTGAGGCAGATGTAATCAAGCTAATCCAGTCTATCTGGGAGCAGAACAGGAAAGGGCTGCAGCAAGAGCAAGATAAATGTTTCTGGGAGGTGCTGTACAAGTATAGGCACAGCTTTGCCACTGCACCTGAGGATATTGGATAAACACATTTAGCACAACACCACATTGACACCCCCCTAATTCATCAGTAGCTAAGGTCAGTTACCACTAGCTAGACAGGCTATCACCAAACAGGGCCTTGAAGAGATGCAGGTGGCCGGTATAATCAAACCATCTGATAACCCGTGGGCCTCTCCATTAGTCTTAGTTCCAAATAAATGGACCATGGAGGTTCTGCATTGATTACCAGCAGCTGAACTCGTGCACTGTCAAGGACTCTTACCCCCTGCCTTGGATAGAGGAGTCTCTTGACCTTGTAGTGGAGTGGAATTTGTTCTCCTCCTTCGACCTTCAGAGCGGATATTAGCAGGTGAAGCTTTCCCACAATGTCAAAGCCAAGACTGCCTTCACTACAGAGAAGGGGTTCTGGCCATTTCAGGCTATGCCGTTTGACCTGTGTAACACTCCGGAAACCATTGAGTGACTGTTGGAGAAAGTTCTGGCGAGCATACCTCAGGACCTCTGCCTTGTGTACCTGGATGATGTGCAGGTACATGGAGCAGGATATAAAGCAGCCATGGAAGCCCTGGACACAGGCTTGGTTTGGATCAGTACAGCCAGCCTTAAGCTCCACCCAGAGAAGTATCATTTTTTGAGAGAAGTCTCTTTCTTAGTCCACAGGGTGAGCCAGGATGGAATCTGAATTGAAGATGACAATGTGGCTGCTGTCCAGGACTGGCCCCACCCTGGGAACCTTAGCTAATTGAGGGCTTTCTTGGGTTTAGCCTCATACTACTGGTGCTTCATGGCTGGCTTTGCAACCATTGCTGCCCCTCTTCACCGACTCCTTCAGAAAGCCAATGCCTGTGACTGGGGACCACACTAACAGGGGGCCTTCAACTCCCTGAAGCAGGCTCTCTGCCACGCCCCAGCCCTTATTGCTCTTGACCCTTGAGGCCAATTTGTTCTGAACAATGTCACCAGTGTTAAAGGCCTTGGCGCCGTCCTGTCCCAGATCACCCCAGCTGGAGAGAAAGTGGTGGCTTATTATAGTCACAGTTTGAGTTGTCCTGAGAGGAACTACTGCATGTTCCGCAGGGAGCTGTTGGCTGTTGTGCAGTTGATCCAGCACTTCCATCACCTTCTCTGTGGCTTTCTATTCACCGTCCATACTGACCATGCAGCACTGAAGTGGCTCTTATCATTCAAGAAGCCCGAAGGAGAAGTGGCTCACAGGATCGAGAAATTGCAGGTGTTTCACTACACTATCCAGCACTGTGCGAGTGGTAACCACACTAATGCAGATGGGCTTTCCTGCCAGCCTGCGCCATCAAGCCACTGCAACTAGTCCAGAATGCTGCCGCATGTCTGGTGTTCAACCAACCCAAGTTTATACATGTCACCCCTCTACTCACCTCTCTGGACTGGTTCCCCATCGCAGCATGCATCACATTTAAATCACTGGTGCTGGCTTATCAAGCTGCTAGAGGAACTGCTCCCTCCTACCTCCGGACACTCATCACACCCCACACCCCAGCTAGAGCCCTCTGCTCTGCCTCCTCTGGCAAACTGACTGTCCCATCCCTCCAGGCACCTGGCAGCCACTCCTCGTGGTCTTGCCCCTTGTCTGTCCTGACCCCTCAGTGCTGGAACGATCTTCCACACTCAAGTCTGGACCATGGAATCACTGGCCATTTTCCACAAGAGACTCAAAACCCACCTCTTCAGACTCCACTACCATTGACTCTATACATTTTTACTAATTGTCATCACCACTGCTTTCATGTTTAATACTGCATTTTGTAATATGTATCTATTTTGATGAATGTCCAAAAACAAAATCTACACATTTTTCCTTCCCTGTGTTACAGGTATATCGATTATGTCTATTACTGTATCACTACACTGATCTCTTAGTCAGACTATGATTGATCTTAACAATGAATGCATATCTTGTAAGTTGCTCTGGATAAGACTGTCTGCTAAATGCCAAAATGTAATGTATATGAGAGTCCCTTGTGCTGTGCAATGCTACCTACCGATCTTGTTCAGTGGCTGGAACAGCAGATGGCTGATACAGAACTGCAGGTGGTCATTGATTGAGTTGTTGAGGGCCACATACCCATCTGGGAGGACATGGTGGGACAGTCGTCCACTGTAAGGAAGCTGTGGTCTCAGTGAGTTAGGGTTGAGCTGAAGAGCAGAGCACTTAAGAGGAGTTGGCAGGAACTGGCTGCAGGAGCGTTGTGCTGGCAGCTGGTGGTCTGCATGGCACTGAGAGGTGTGCATTTTACTGCGTAAGTAACCATCTCTTTGCGTGCTAGAATCTGTAAGTAACCCGGTGTTAGATTTCCCGTTTAGTCGCTGTGTTCTGTACCTTTTTCACTGGGTCTAATGTTAGTTAATACTGCATAGTCATTATAATTATTACACACTGAGACAACCCTCACCCCCGGTCAGATTCCAAGGACATGATGTAACCCTAATTGGGGCTGTAGTCTCTCCAGTATCTCCCATGGTCTGCACCCCAGCATCACCCTGTTCCTCTATGGGACAACCCAGAAGGCCACTGAGGGCCAGACAGCTCCTGGGTCACTTCAAGGACTTTCTCCTTCCTCAAGGACGAGGAATTGGGGGGTCAATGTAGCGTAGTGAGCCAGGTCTACCCAACTCTCCATTAATGATTGTGATTAGTTAGTTCTGCAGGGAGAGAGTTCAGTGGGTGGCACTATATAAAGCTATATATAAGTTCAGTATAAAGCACAGGTTGTTAGGAGCTAGCTCGCTTCTTCTTTCGGTAGTCTATGTGTGAGACTCTGCGAGACACATGTGTTAATGTCCGCGGCTACCTAGAAAGCTAAAGTGCTCCATTTATTATTTTGGTGTCCCCCCTACTGCCCACAAAGTATCATAATAAACACCTTGTCAGCAGTTCAATGTGACCTTTCTTGTTTGCCTCTGTTTCTCTGACACTGTTGACAACCAGCGGGCTAGCAAGCTACCTCTGCAGGAGCATTGCTACATTATTATGTAGCAAATAACACAATTCCTGCAACCAAACATAAAATAAGGAAAAAGTATGCCTTCAGGATCTGCTGTCTCTAGGTAAGTCTCCAGGGTTGCATTGCCAACTCATCTTGGCATTAAACTCAAGCACATAATGAGAACAAAACACACATTTGATGATTGAGGGATCTTCTAAAGAAGGTAATTGCTTTTGGTATAAACACTTGCAAACAAGAGTGAGTCGTGGGGTCTCCAAACCCAATTGGATTGTTAAACAAACAACGGATGTGTGCTTTCATACATCCTTCTTTGTAATTTTTCATCCAGGGCGTAACTTGATCAAAATAGGCCAGGCTGGAGAGCTGGACCACTGACAAGGACCGCCAGGGGCTCTAGAACTGAACAGTGCACCTTCATTCCCTTGGGTTCATTACACACCTACTGTATGAGGTAACAGTTAGGCTTCCCACTTCACAAACAGTCGAAATCCTAGACTGTATCTATGTCTAAATACAGTAATTGCTCTCTACCCCCCCTGATGATTCTTTTTTGGTTTTAAATACTTCATTATTTATTCTAAATGAAAGCGTAATCACAATTAATTCAGTCAAATAAATACATATTATTTTAAAATAATATACTTTTTTATAGTTTCTATGGTTTCTCCCATTATGTAATTACAGTTGCTTGTGTTTTGTTTTATTACCTGTTATTTTACTGTATTGACTGACTGAACCTTTTCTAATGTGTTCTTGCATGTATTTTTTATTTATTTATTTTTTGTATACGTTTTTGATTTAAGTTATTTTCTATAGTTCATTGACAGATGTTGGAAATTAGCCTTTAGCTAAAACACTTAATTCAATTAATCAGATTTTGTGTTATTTTTAACATTGTAGCAATGCTATATCCCTAACATATAAATGAATGAATAAATAAAAGTATCATTATAAAGTAGATCGCACCACTACTTGTTACTCTGCTTAAACATTAAGCACAGACACCTTCACTTTAGCATTACCATTATCTTTTATTACTGTGAACGAGATAAGACGGTATGAATTGTCTACATTGAGAGATGTGACTCCTCTCTATGTTAGCTGTCCTGTAATGTGGCCTGAGTATGCTCCTTGCATGGGTAGGCCTATGGGTGGCAAGCTGGAATTGGTGCACAACTGGTGAGCTCAAATTGGGGACAAAAAGGGAAGTTCCTAAAAAAGTTTCCATGCATTTTCCATTTTTCCAGACTGCATTTTCCACAGTAAGGAAGTAGCCAAAATTGCAATGTACAATTACAAAAACAAGTAGTAGAAGTACATTTCACAAACATTTTTCTTTTTGCAGACTCCATGTGAGACCAAATCAGTGGACGTCATCCTCTTAAAACCATTTTATGGCAGGGAATGCCAAACTCCACAAAGGACATGCTGGTGGTGAGCTTTGGAAAACAGTCAACTACTGAAGTGGTGTGTGGAAACATGAGTGGGCCAGGATTAATTTCAGATCTTTCTTTGTTTGAGCTGTCAGATTTAGGCCAAAGACCTTATTAGACAGAAATATTCTGTCTGGTCTAATATTCTGTCTAATGGGGAATGGTAGATCAACATTTAGACATAAGGACTTCTGAATGTCTCAGTCATTCAAATATCCCCACCATGGGCTCAGACTGGGCCCTATAATCACAGGTTCAAACCTTGGCTATGTCATCAGCTGACTATGTTGTCATCAGTGAGAGGTACACCTCTCCTCCAATCAGTGCTAACTCTCTCCTGCAGTACAGTATGGCCTGTAGGTTATTAACCTACCAATGGCTAACAGGCCAGAGAATCAGATTGCATGCACACACTTCATCTAAGTTACTTATAGTGTGTGGGTAACATAGTAGTAACTCAAGAGGCAACATTGCTGTAATGTGATTTGCGTTAGGAAGCATATTCCACTGGATGAAAAGATCATATCAATGTGTACTCTCCCAACACACAGAACATGGGCATGCCAAGTCAATTATTCAGTGGCATTCATATAATATCTAGTTCTTCCACAGACGGTGCTGGCTTGATGTTACTGCTAGCATAATCATTTGAGCTTCTATGTTAGACAACTAAGTCCATGACAGCTTTTGCTTGATTTTTAAATTGAGTTCAGTTGAGGTTTATTGCTTCTGTAGGACTGTGTACATCCCTGGCCTGTCTATTTAGTTACATTTTTGTCCAAATCTTTAATTTATGCAAATGAATTACTGTGGATCAGGTCAGGGACACTATCTGAAGTAATGCCACAATACAGTACTCATATTCAGTAGGCTCTCACTGTTGTTAAAGGAAGGTGCTCTCAGCCGCATGGCAAAATCCCAGTCACATGCATTTGTAAAGATTCATACACAACATTCCAATATAGCATTTCCCTGTACGTTTTCCATCCCCTATTCAGTGCAGCAGCCAGTAATGTACTTTAGTCTATTGTCATGTTATACATTTACATTTACATTTTGACATTTAGCAGACGCTCTTATCAGAGCGACTTACAAGATGTGCATTAATACATGGTAAGATCAATCATAGTCCATGCATGTTATGTCCTCATTAACCACAGTAACACATGATCATGGGAACTGGAGCTGGGATTGTGGAATTGCCTACCAGAAGACTACATTTGTGTGGTTTGCTTTGTCATAAGTCTGCACCTGTTTTGAATCTTTAATATTTAAATTAATACATGACATGTTAGGCAAACTATTTTTGTGATTTTTTATAAAATATCTGTTTACTTTCAGAATTGTAGACATTTATGCAAAAAAAACCTCATCAGTCTACATTTGTGAGGAGCCAGTTGTTCTGAAGATGAATCGACACAAAGTGGGTGTGTGAATGTGAATTTGAGTGTGACCGTTATGCTTCTCCACTTTCATGCTCTCCCCTGACCAAAAGAGCAAATATTTTTGCTGTCATCTAGTGCATTCTTTTGTTATTGCATTTTTCTGTGGTTTTGTAGTACAGTATATTAAGGCCTTTACATGCTTGAAGGACAACAACACGACAGCAACGCAACCAGGGCTCTGCAACAACAACTGTTGCAACCTATGCAGAGGGAGTTTCAGATGGTGTCTCGTTACTAGCACAAAAATCAAAATTGTGACTGCAGTGCAACCGTTCACATAGATGTTGCGCATCATTGATTGGTTGGTTAGCGAATGGAGGCAGAGCTGTCAGTCATAGTCTATGTGTCACATTTCATCAAGCTAGTAGCTAATGATGTAGATAGCTAGCATAATTTGTTCGACGTGGTATAAAATCAAACAGTTTCAGGAAAGATTGGCTGAAGAAGTTCAAAGGTACAGGAGTTTCCCTGCTTTCATGAAAACTTTATCGACCTTGTTCAATACATTGACACCTACTAGTGTACAGAAGTGTAAGGACACCATTTTGCATAGGCTGTGCATAGACTTACAAGATGTGCATTGGCGGACCGGGGGGGGGATGCATGAAAAGTGCGGAAAAGAGGTACAGACGGAAGTGGTCATTTTTCAAAATAAAACACCCTGCAGACTGCGATAGTCAATAAAATGGAAATAAAATTAAAATTACACTTTTTTATTATTTCTGTGCAGCCCGGTACCAAATGCCTCACGGACCGGTACCGGGCCGAGGCCCGGTGGTTGGGGACCGCTGCTCTAACAGACAGCAAACAAACATTTATTCTGAACCCTGAAGTTGAAATTGAAAGCTTTCATTAAAATGAATTTGCTCAGGTGGTAAGCCTTTATTTGCATTTCACCTTTATTTTGTATTCATTTTTATTTTTTATTTTTTTATTTATTAATCATCAGGCGGTGTCAAGACTCATGAGTAATCCAGAGTACGACCTTTGTTTGAGTTGTTCCTATGTAATTCTATCTGTTGTAGCCTTGTTTTGTGTCACATAATTCTATCTATCTGTTGTAGCCTCATTTTAGTGTTATTTTATTAATTTGGCACCATTTTCTCAGTTTGTTGTTTGTATTGTAGTTGTTGCTAACAAGCAACCTGTTTAGTTCCATGCTTGCTTGCTTGAGGAATAGTGGGCGGGACTTGTAAGTACCTGGTTTCGGCTTATTGTCTCTTTTTATTATTTTTTTATTTTTTTATTTCTGATTTTTCCCCCGGTTTTTCTCCCAATTTAGTAGCCAATTATACCCTCTATTTTTTATTTTCAATTCCCCACCCTCACGAGTCCGCCGCCCGTCCTCCGGGAACGAGATTCGTATTCCTAGACCTGTTTCCCCGCCTTCTTTCGAGACGGAGATCTTCCACGGACTCCATTAACCTTCTCCTCGGCGGACTCGTGCCGCTCTCTCCCTCCCCCACTCCCCCGGAGGCGGACCAGGGCCGGTCTGGTAGAAACGCGGGTTTCGATCCGCGTCTCTGACGGGCAGCGCACACCGCTCCAAAGCGCGGTGCACTAGACCGCTGGGCCATCCGCCAGCCCCGGCTTATTGTCTCTAAATGTACTTAATGAGTATCGTACCATGGTTTCCTCAGTGCGCATTTTATCTGGTTTTCTATTAATCATTGGTTGGCGTCGAGATTCCAACAAGTACCTGGTTTCAGCATTCACCATTGTTTCTAGCTGGTAATTGACGCAAGTAATTACCCCGTAAAAGTAATTGACCCTTGACCCTTCGCTAAACCACGCCCCCCTTAGTTACTGTTGCTAAGTCCGTCAAGCTTTCGGAGCCAGCATGGCGCTCCCACTGTCGAAACTGCACTCCCTGGAGAAATATTGTCCAATTTTTGGAAAATAGAAAAAGCTATTTCAGATAGAAGCAGACAGAAGGGTTTACAATTTGAAGGTTATATTCAAGATATCACACTGACTCAGCAACAAAATTATGTTAAAAAAATTAAGATAGAAGCGAAAGCCTACAGATCACAGAGTAAAAGTGAACCACCGCATCATTTGGCGATTGAGACAGAGGACAACAACATTAAGGAGCAACACTGTTCCTGTAAAGCTGGGTAGGTCTCTATTCACTATTACAATCATTAAAAAGCAAAAGCAGTAGGCCTATATAACGTTACATTCAGTAGTAAGTTAGCTAGCATTAGCTAACTAACGTAGCATTAGTAGCCAAAGTGTGCTGTAACGACAATACTCTGGTTAGCTCCACAGGTTTCTGCGCCCATCTCATCGGACTTATCCATACCCTGGATCTCTGTAAAGCAAAAAATATCAGCAGTGTGTCAGCCCAGTCCTCCACAAGATTTGGGTACTCGGGACTGGGCTTCCCATTGACAAAGTGCTGAAATAGTAATGAAAAAATAGTATTACATTTTGACATCAAGGTAACGTTGGTTTTCTAGAGCTTGACTGTAACATCTTAACGTTAGCAAGCTGGCTGGATCACGAATAACAAAGCTAACATTTAGTTGAACTTTACCAACGTTGCAACCCGGAGCTGTATATCCAGACCGTAGCCACGTTAGCTTAGCTGGCAAACACTTTTCAGCATTTGATTTTGATTTTGGAAAGGGAAAAAAACGTATATCTCCTTCCAACCTCTCCGGGTAATTAGTGTCACTGTTACAAATGCCCCAGGCACAGCGTTTAACCATAACTAGCTAAAAGTCCACAAAACCAGCTCGAAAATGAAGAAAATCTCTAACTTTTCAGTCAGAGTCAACGGAGTGCCGCCATAAACTGTTGGACCTCTGTCGGAGCCTGTCCTATGCTGCGCTGTGATTGGCCAGTCTGCATTTCGGGGCGTGGTTTAGCGAAGGGTCAATTAAGCACCTTAAGGTCTGGTAAGCGGCAGCTTTCTGTGGCAGCCTCACCTTCCTTGCCTCACCATACAAAGACGTAAGAGACTACCTGCAGGAGTCCACCAAGGAAGGCCAGCTAGGGAGCGTTGTATGGTAAGTACCATAATTTCACTCATATACTAAATCTTCAATACATACATCTAACACCTTGTGCAATCTTCCGATCCCAGTCCATATCTCCTCTCCTAGATTCCTAGAAGGAGGGCTGCAACTCACACCTGCAACTTCTCCAATCTGATTCACCCACCTAGATCCACCGGTGTAGACGTTGTGGTAGTAGGTGGGCAATGGAACTGCCAGTCCGCTGTCCAGAAAGCTGACTTCATCTCAGCCCAGGCCTCCCTATTCTCCCTGCATTTTCTAGTGCTCACTGAGACGTGGATCATCCCTCAGAACATGACCATCCATGCTGCTCTCTCCACTGCGTACACCTTCTCTCACATTTTGCGACCCACAGGCAGAGGTGGATGGACAGGTATACTAATCTCCCACCTGTGGAGATTTGGTATTGTTCCTCTTCCTCATTTCTCACCCTCCTCCTTTGAATTTAATTCTGTCACTGTCACTGTCTCATGTAAAGTATACATTATTGTTCAATCTACAGCTCGACACCCCACTGTCCTCTGGCTTTCTCCCCCTACTCCAGTCCTTCAACTTCTCCACCCACCCACAAGGCCAGCAATCAACTAGATCTTGTCTTCACCAGAAACTGCACTTCGCCCAACCTTACACTATATCCTCTCCATGTGTCTGACCATTGCTTTCTGTCTTTTTCCCTCCCCCTCCCCTCTGTACCCAAACCCTCTTCACCTGCATCCACTGTCTCTGTACATTGAAAACTACACTCTCTCCCCCACACCCCTGCCAGCTAGATAGTACATCTGCTCTTCCCCCACCTAATACCTTCTGCCAACTACCTGTTGATGAAACCTCATCCACTCTGCTATCCTCTCTCTCCTCCTCCTTTGATTCATTCTGTCTTATCTCCACCAAACCAGCTCACCTCCTACACCCCAGTCCCTGGTTAACTGACTGAATTTGTGCTAACTGACTCAAACTGCAGGTGGCAGAAAGGAAATGTAGAAAATTGCATTGCTTCCTTCTTTAGCAACAAAGTCAATGATATTCGCAACTCCTTCTCTCCAACCTCTCCCACACCTAACCCTCCCTCACCCATCTCACAACTCAAACCACATGCTTCCTTCCTTCTCACCCCTCCCTGATAGTCCATCGCTATGGATATCCTCCCATAGGTGGAATGATCTTCCGCACCCGGTCAGGACTGCGGAATCACTGGCCATCAAGAGACTAAAAACCCACCTCTTTAGACTCCACTAGCACTGACTCTATACATTAATTAACTAATTAACTAATTAACTGTCTACACCTACTGTTTACATGAATTAACTGCCTCCACCACTGTCTGCATATTTTAATAAAAAAACATAAAAAAATACAAAAAATGTTCCCCTGTGTTACAGGTATGGTGTGCAACTGTCAACAATAATGTCTGTTACAGAGTTACTACACTGATATCTTGCACTAACCATGTTTACCATGTTTAACTTACCATGTATAAATGCACTTTTTGTCAGTCACTCTGGATAAGAGCATCTGCTGAATGTCTAAATTGTACATCTAAAATGTAAGCCAAGGGTTTGTCATCTAAGAATGAGACTACCTACACATTAGTGGTTCCAGATTTTCTGAACCCATGATCAAGTGAATCAGCAAAAACATTGACTTTAACCGTTATTACAGCTTAACAATTATTTTTAAATTATACATTTTCTTTGAGTATTTTGTCAAAACATTTACACTAATGTTTAGTTTAGAGTTAGTATTGTAACAGGTGCAGTGTTCCATCTCGATGTGTCATCTCACGACCCACCTTAATCAGTCCCACACACCATTTAGGTCTGCATTAGCCTACACCTGGGTCCCTGGTAGCCTAAACAAGCCAAATGATTATGGTCCAGCAGACAATGCACACCATCCTACAGTGAAACTATCCGCCCATGGCGAAAGTCAGCCTGAACCACAGACTATAGCATATTTAAGTGTGAATTTCTGGGATATGATCAAGAACACCAAGAAACATGTCATCAAATTGTATATAATTTTATTTATTTCAGACTTTAACAAAAATAATCTCTGAACAACACGTGATATAGGTAATTACATTAAATGTGTATTTGCCATTGAAAGAATACCACCTTGAGAAAATTCAGGATGACTGGCCAAGTCTTTCCAGATCAAGCTGATGGTGGAGCTGGTGTTGATCAGCACGTTGACTTGCTCCCTCTTGATGTAGCTTAGCATGAACATGCTATGACCGCTGCTTCCCAGGCAACCCATTATAGACGCTGCGGGGCTTGGTGATATACAGGCTGGAGTCGCCCCGGTTAGGCCAGCCTATTTATCATTTCCCGCCATCTGTCAGTTCACCTCATGCTGTATTCTTCTCCTGCAGTCACTCACAAAGTGGCCTTGCTTATCGGAAGCAGGAGGTGTTGGAGTGGTGTGCTGCTGCCCTAGCTGGCACGGTGTCATCATCACTCTCCTATTCCCCACTGGCTGCACGGACGGCCCGATGTGCAGGCATTTCCCCATCTAAGATAGCCTCCAGCTCTTTTGCTTTCACCAAGGCCTCATTCAGGGTAGTGTGGCTGGTGATGCGGACTTGCACTCGGAGGCGCACCGGTCATAACCCATTAAGGAAGGCATCGAGGGCCAGGCCATCACAGAGTTCTACCCGGTCTTGTGGGTAAGATCGCTGTGCCAGGTGCTGGACTTCGGCAGCGAGTAATCCGATGCTTTCACCGCTCTGTCTCTCCATCCTGTGCAGCTCCTGTTTGAGTGCGAGGAGTGATGTCACCTTGCCGAAGCATCTTTTTAGTGCTGTGCAGAGGAGTCTGTAGGTGGGCATGGTGTTGGGACCCAGGTCCAGGAGTGCCTTTAGTGCCTCTCCCTCTAGGGCCACAGCCAGCCTCACGCCTTTCTCCGCTTCACTCCACTCCACCGCTGCCACTCCAGAACTGGGTCGTATATGCTTCCCATCGTAGCTGCTTACTTTGAGCCCTGGTGGAATGCGCTCCTACCACCCGAGGTGGCTTTGGGGAGCTCCACCGGGCTGCTCAGTGGAAGCAACCATCCTGCCACCCGAACTAGGTCTGCCTGCCATGGGTGTTACCGAGTGAATGCCTCCCAAAGAGAAAGTGCTGACTGTCGGGCAGGCAGTAGCCTGGCAACCTCTTGCTCTCGGCTGACTACCCATGGCTACCTCGTTAGCATTGATGCGGCCGCCCGCTCTGAATTTGCTAGCTAACATTAGCATGTCAATGATGTAGCCGGGTTCCCCCATGCGCGGGAAGAACTCCTTCAGTGGCAGGTTGCCCTGTCATACACACTGAAATATAGCACACACAAACACACACCTGCTACTCTGTCATACACACTGAAAGATATGTAGGGTGCTATCCCACTAGAAATTAGAATTCTAATATGGTTAACATCATAATGTAAGGCTTGTTCATTCCTAACACACTAGCAGCCAAAAATACAAGTATTCTTAATGTGACGGCCCGTAGTGGGCTACTGACTACGCCACCCCTGAATTATACTGTAGAGAAATTTTATGAAACATGTACCGTATGACATTTTAGTGAAATGGATTTGATTAATTATTGCTTCCATATTATGAGGTCAATCGTACCACGTTGAACCTCCACTTTTCTCTGGAGCGATTTGGGGAACATGACAGGACAAACAATACAATTGACATTAAGTAAGTACAGACAACATATGCCGCAAACATTGTGTTTGCCCCTGTCCCTGTAACAGCCATATTGGAGTCGAAGGGCTTAACCTCTAAACCCACATCATAGACAACTAATTCCATGGTGAGCCTGGTACCCCGAGATTTCAAGACTTAAAGCATTCACTGCCTGACTACAGTACAGCTACTGGGGACATTCTAAGTCTAATCGAAGTTCAGTGGCATCAGAACTTAGAGCATTCACTGCCTGCATATGCAGCTACTTGACATTCTAAGTTCTATAGAGTAGTGTTATCGGGACTCGGAGCATTCGCTGTCTGTATACAAAACAGCTACTCGACATTCTGAGTCCCGCCACCCTAGATCCGATGCAGGACTCACTTGTCAGCGCAGAGGGACAGAGCCGGACAGTCCGTACGGCCTCGCTCCCGGCGTGTTACAATCTTCCCTTTCTAGAGCTAAAAGGGGAAGAAGAAGACATAGGTTGAAATGATGATTTGCACACTTATTTCAATCTTAGCAAAATCTCACAAAACAGACATTGCACAATACATAACAGAAAACATACAAGACAAGGCAGTATAACAGATTCCTCAAACATAGAAAACTAGAACGCAGAGCGCCCGGAGCCTTCATTAAGCGAATGAACTCCCCAAGCTGGATTTGGATATTCCTTTTATACACCTCTGACCAACCTTAAACAGTACCTTAAACAGTTGGTTATTTAGACAAAAGACTGTTGTTTGCCTGACGGGCCAGATTGCAGGGTTGCAAGGCTAGCAGAATGGTGAGTGCCCCCACTCTGAGGGAACGATTGCATCACATGTTATATGACCGTCCCAATCTTCCTGTTGGTAGTCATAAAGCTATTGTCGGTGGCCAAAAATCTTGTTATTCCAGCCAACCGTGGGAAAATGGGTTCCCAGTATGTTAACAGATCCCTGGCTTATCAGAGACGGGGATATGGCATGTCACAGGAAAACACAAAAAACTTCTAACAACTGAACAGTTGCAAAACCCTTAATGGACATGACATGACGCAGGGGAAAAGATACAGTAATTCTGCTCACTAGAACCTATTACATATGTACAGTGTATCACACATACAGTCCCAAAACCTGTGATGGGGGGGGGGGTTCACTCCCAGGCCAACCATTTGTTGGATGCAGGGAATGGACAGGGCAGGCTGCAATCATGTTTATGGTGGCAATTTCCCCGCCCCCCCTTTTAACCAATGATGGGTTCACCAGATAACAGAACAGAACAGGGAGGGAGAGGGGCTGGCTATTAAAATCATAGAGCCAGCTCTTTCCAACCCTACAATACCTAGAGCAAAGGGGGAGCTCTGAATACACCAAGCAAGCAGTACAGTTCAATAACCAAGGCCAGAAATAAGGAAAATTGTCTTTATTCTTTTTTTAATCAAAATAATTGGAGAAGATACATTTCATAATACATTAAAATAAGGCCATGGTGCCAACTGTATAGACAGGCAGGAACACAGTGAAAAATTAGTTGAATTGATAACCCAGAGAGCAACCAAGCTTTGAGCTTCAGAGCACACGTGATATTCAATAGGAGTACACTTAAGGTTCTTCCCCTAAAATATACACTCTAATTCATAATTCAGAGGTGCACAGCACACAACTGATCCAAAGTCATAAATGACACTAAGAGAATATATTTCCACAGCAAACATGAAGCCACTGCAAAAGCTCTAGATACGAAAGAACAAAAAAAGGAAACAAAATAAATTTACTAGCCAGCCAGGCTAACCTATACCATAATTATAAAAGGGGCTAACCCTTTAGCCCACATCACGGCTAGCTGGGCAGCTAGTGAAGCTAAACAAAAATGTTATGAACTAGGCCTAAAAGAGCAGTATTCCTGATCTTAAGAACAATATATATATAAAAAGAACAGTGATTGACAACATGCAGACAAAGTGGGGTGCAATTCTGTAAAGAGACAGAATTATTCAATACTCTGTACACGGGACATACATTTGGAATTACATTTTAAAACAATTCACAATGTTACTTACCGTTTGCACACAGGGCATCTATAACCCAAACAAGTTCAGTATGCAGAACAGGGTTTGAATCTACACAGTACAAAATGGGGAAACATGTTTAGCCACCGTACCTAATTCCAATATTATCAATTAAACTACATAGCAGTGTGGCTACATACCTATTCTCAAACTGGATAACTACAGCGAAGTCTCCTTTAACATAGGGCAGGCTTGCTGACGGCAAATCTATACGATAAACAGAAACACGTTCAACTACGTGGTGTTTGTTGGACATTCATGCTCCAAACAATAAACATATTTGTTTGGAGCATGAACGAGCATGAGCCCTTAGGTCCTCTATGGCAGGCCTCTTAAGCATTCCAAAAGTCCCACCAAATAAAATTGGGGAAGCTGCCTTTGTACAATATGCACCTAAACTGTGGAATACCATACCAAAAAATATTAGAGAGGTGGGCTCAGTGGATATTTTTAAACGACATACCTTTTTAACCTAGCTTTTAATTAGCAGTAAGTAGGAGATATTTTTAAATGTTGAAGGTTTTGGAAGTTGAACACATAGGAAATACATGCTTGCTTTAACATTTTAACTTCTCTCACATTTATTCTGCTAATATCAATTTTATCATTTTATTCTTTTTAATTATTGTATCGTCTTTTATTATATCTTCCTTACCTGTTGTGTCCTTGGATTGTGTGGTTTATATATTACTGGTTGTGATTTATATATTCCCTTGCCTTCTGTGTCCTTGGACTGTATAGTTTATATATTTCACTATTTCATTATCATGTTTTTTTCCCTTTCCCTTCGCCTTTAAATTACAAAATTAATAATTAATTCATCTTAATCAAATCACAAAATTATACCTTTAGTTAATATCATATTAATAATATTGATGACCTAACTAAGGGGTTGAAGGCATTAAGTAGTTCGAATTAACAGCGGCTGGCTCAATTCAATACAGACAACCTTGTAAGAAAAATAATATATGACATTTATTGAACATAAAGTATCAAACTAGCAAAGCACAATTCAATACATTAATGAACAACAAATATCTATATGTGAATGCATGTATCTGTGTGTTTGTGGGGGGGGGAGCGTGGCTGTGCATGTATGTGTGTTCTCTCCTACGTGCATGCATGCTTTAAGCACATGGGCAACAAGAACAAAGAGAAAAGATGGAGGGAAGTTTAAATCTAGTTTGTAACCAAGGCAAAAGGAAAGATGGCACTTACTGTGCACACCAGAATAACTGTGGAGTTATTGTGGTGTAGATATGATTACATGCAGTGGCGATTTAACCGCAGGTGCAAGGGGTGCATTTGCACCCGCTACTGTTGGGATGAAAATCATGCAAGACCTGGGTCTAGGTGTGGTGTATTTTATTACTAACGCAGGCAGTGAATGAGCAGCTATGCTAGCTACAAAAACAATGGTAAACACAATGGTAAACACAGTCATGAACCATGCATTTGACAGTTTGTACATTCAGTCATGAATATAAACTGTCCGTTGCTATCCTATGCTATGCCCAGATGCTACAGCCTTACTGTGTTGTTTGCTCCATGGTCAGTTGAGTTTGATGCATGTCAGGTTCAGAAAAGAAAGTGGGAAGTCTGGTTGCAACATTTTCAGCAAGTCTGATGTGTCTTTGTGGTGTCTCTCACAACTGTTCACGGTTAAAGTTAAGTCTAGTTCTTTTTACAGAACGCAATGTTAATTATCAGAGACAAGTTTTGAAGAAGGGAGATGGCCGCTTCTGTGTTCACTCAAATGTTCGATATTGCTAGCTGTATCCTTTCACAGCTCTTCAGAAATTAGTGTTGTTTGCAGCTACATTCGTGGAAGCAGTGCTCTGTTGATTTCGCTGCTGTTCAGAGAACTTCTCTCACATGTGTCTTCACAAGACCTCTTTTTTGAGGCGCTGGTGAGAGAGAATGACACGAGGTGCTGGAGATGGAAGGACAGAGCAGGAAAACAGAGAGAATGGTGAGTGCTCTCTGGTTTTATTTGTTGCATGAGTTGCGTATTAATGCTTTTACAGTACTGCCACTGTACGTGGGCCAATTGACGTCATCAGGATTCCCTGTGGGAACTGTATGTCCTGCTTGTCAAGAAATTGTATGCGTGGTGGAGAAACGTCAAATTGCATTTCAAACATATAATTTTATGTGGAATGTGCAGTCGCTACATATACCACACACAAATACACACCTGTTACCCTGTCATATAGCAGGCACAAATACGCACCTGTTACCCTGTCATAGACACTGAAATATAGCACACACAAATACACACCTGTTACCCTGTCATACACGTCATCCACACATTTGATAGAGTATATAGCGAAGACCCACATGTAACTTGTATTGCATCATTCAACAACGCATTATCAACTTATCAACTTCTGCAGGTTTGGGCATGGTTTGCGCACTAATTTGGCTAACTTGAAAAAGTCTACAGAAAAAGAACATGAAGAGAGATAGCACACCAGCATGTCACTGTTAGTTAAGAAGCATTAAAAACAGAGGGGAAAAAATACAGCACTGATTCAAGACAGACACAGCTCTTTTCAAAGGGGAGATAACTCTGACCACAACTGCAATATCATTCACATAGATTTACACTCGAATCAATCGCTTTTGTTCCAATAGTACATCAGCAACATCATGAACATACAGTCCGCTGCAGATAAGGACACCATAAACTGGCTGACGAACTAGACACCTCGTAATGTCTTCAAATGGATGGCACTCCATATCAGGACATTCTGAGGTGTGTAGTTGCTTGGACAAATAGCAATAATAACCAAAAACACACCTTCCCAAAGTAAAAAACGATTTACAACATAGTGAAAGTGTTCCATAGACATTCAAAACTATGTAGTGCATTTCTGAGCTCCAAAACACCCTCCATTCCTGAGGTGACATGAGGTGAGGTGAAGGTAGGTGAAGGGAGATGAGGTGGGGGAAGTGAGGTGTTGGGAGAATACTCACGACGTTTTTCTACCAGCACTCTCTCAGTGTGGGTCGCATTTTTTGTGGACCACCACCTCCTGCATGTCTTCAAGGGAGGGATGCTGGCAAACTTCCTCCTCAACTGGCAGTGTGTATTCATCCACTGGGCCTGAGAGCAGAGGGACACAGATGTTAGGCACACTCATGGCTTCACACACACATGCCCAAACATATACGCACGCAAACATGCACTCATTCTGTTGTTCACAGAAACACTGAGGGCCACAGTGAACCTCACACTAGCGAACAGAATCAGTCAGGCCTACATTCATTATGAAACATAGGACTCCCACACTCCAACTGCATCAATAAAGTGATGTAAAACCAGACCATGAATAACAAGCAGCCTGAGGCACAGCACTAGAGGCTACCTGGTAATTACCCTGATGTCGCAGACTGGCAGTGTGGGGTCAAAATGAGCCCATGCCCTTATGGCCAGACCATCCTCAATCCAACAGACACTCCAGCTCAGATGCATAAACTAGCAGTGAGACAGTAAAGGTACATTCACATGGGGCTTCAGGCAGCGTGTATAAAAACATGTTTTAATTCTTCCATGCTTTGAAGCCACCCAGCAAATCGCAAATGAAAGGAATGAGAATACCCTGTCACTAGAAAATCTGCACAAAATGTAAAAATGGTTGGACCAGCTCATAACTGCTATAAATTAAGATATGTAGCTTAGAATTCAGCTTGCCAGCTAGGTTAATCAGATGGCAAGTCAGCTAGCTATCTAGATAGCATATTTAGTATTAGCTAGAAATATTTGGATTAAATGAACCATACATTGTTTGCAGTGTTTAATGGTGGTGTATAGCTAGCTAGCTAATTTTATATCAGGTAGTGAAATGTTATGTAACCCAGGTGAAGTAATGGACAAAATATAAGCCGTTTAATCATTTGATGTGATCAGTCAATCAATTGTAAAATGCTATTGTCCTCTGCTGCTGTGGATTTCTAGCTAACCAATCAGAAGTGCCTTCCACTGATACTGCCTTCACTGGCAGTACCAGTGGAATCGAAATATAGTTTCAGAAGCTACATATATGAAAATCTCAAGTTCCATCTTATGAAGATGGATGGTACTTCAGTGTGTGTTGAGGGGCGAGCTTCGTAGCTAGCTAGCTAGCTAGCTAGCCGGTCGTGGCTGGGCATATTTTTGGTAATTCCCACCCCACTTTGAATGCGGATATCTCCGCTTGTGTGTATCTGCTGTGAAAATTCGAAAACCACACACGGCGAGAATCTTAGCTTTTAAACGCATTTTTCGGATTAAATATAGGTTAAAAATTGTCTATTTTATAAGCGTTTGAATAAGAGGAGTGCTTTTCAAGGCGCCGGCAGCCCCATAGGTCTCTTAAACGGGAGGTAAAGCTGTGTTTTTGACTCCCTCTCAAAAGAAAAAACGAGAACATTCTCAAACATGCTAGCTAGCCCGCCATGGCTATGCACATTACTTTTGTGTTTTTTGACTCGCTCTTCGAGTGCCTCTTGAAAGTGTATATTGTTTTTTGACTGCCTCTTCGAGTGCCTCTTGAAAGTGTATATTAATGTCTGGTACCTCAGTGTCTGTTGAGGCAGTTAGCTACCTCGCTGTGCATATTTTTGGTAATTCCAACCCCGAATGCGGAAATTGCCGCTTGTGTGTATCCGCTCGCCGTGAAAATTCAAACAGTTCTGAATTGGACCTTCTATCTAGGTACGTTTATTATTATTTTGTATTCATTTATTTGAGATAGGGACAGTGCATATTAATGTATGGTACGCCAGTGTGTGTTGAAGGGGGAGCTTCGTAGCTAGCTAGCTAGCCCGCCCGCCGTTGCTGGGCATATTTTTGGTAATTCCCACCCCACTTTGTATGCGGATATCTCCGCTTGTGTGTATCCGCTGTGAAAATTCGAACAGCATACATGGTGAAAATCTTAGCTTTTAAATGCGCTAGCTAGCCCGCCGTGGCTATGTATATTGGTTTTAGCTGCTTGGTAAAGCTGTGTTTTGAGATTGTCAGAGTACTGTTAATGCACTGTGTATTCTACCTGCACTTCCTCATCCCCCCTCCTCTTCCTCCTCCTCTCTCCTCTTTCTCTTACCTCTCCTGGGGGCAGCTGCCCAAAAGTAACCCCCCCCCCTATTATTGTTCTACATTTTTCCCTCTGTCAAGTATTTTCATATTGTCTGGAAATATGTACTCAAGATCTTATCTGTAATTAGGGTGCCTGCTTTGCAAAAGAGGGCACACTGCAGTGTGGAGCAAAGGCAAAGCAAAGGCACTCTATTGTTATTCGCGTCCATACTTATTAGGGTGCCTGCTTTGCAAAACAGGGCACACTGCTTAGCGATTACACTATAAAGTACTATATGAACTATAAAGTCCTTATAGGCTACACTATAAAGTACTATATGAAATATAAAGTCTATTTTGAGCATGTTTGCAGTATAGTTCAATTTAACCATGACACCAATGTGTAGACTTATGGATTTTGCCGATTATTTCTTATTTTTTCATATTCACTAAATATGCATGCAATCTCATGTATCAGAGTAGAAAAAACACATTTCTAATTTTACTCATTTTTTACATTTCAGAGGTAAGGCTATACAGTCCCGGCTTTGTCGGTTTTGTCGCATGAGTGGACAAAAGTGACAATTGCCTGTTGATCATTATCAAGCTATAAACCTTATAAGCATCTATTAATTTTTTATTTTGATGGTATCTAAATAAACTTTAGACAGTTATGATTCATTTGTGTTGTTTCCTAACTTTATTAGCTAATTAAGAGTTGGGTAATTAGCAATTGTCACTTTGTTGTTTTGGCCGGGACTGTAGGCTTATGTATTTTGCTGAGATGTATGAGATCCCTAACGTGAGTCAGTCATGAATATAGAAAATACTTTAAATAATATTTTTGTTCATATTTTCATCTTCTCATTGCCTTATTGTTTTAATTTAGCTTAATTGCAGACATACATTGTGTGGAGTCCTCTCTGGTCTTGGGCTCTAGAATATGGACTTCTTCCACTGTAGAGAGATCACAAGAAAGATGAGCCCCTAAAGATGAACCTTTTATCATATTTCCTGGAGAAAGGGGCAGATATTTGAACCAATAAAATGCACGTAAATGTAAACTGAGCTCATCCAGGGTTAATAACAATATTAATTAAAAGTGTGAGGAATATATTGCGGTGAACGCTGGAGGCTCAGTAGTTTTGACAGTTTACTTTTAAGCAGCAGTGACAGTTGGAACTGAAAGTTTGAAACTGCAATGTTTTTGCTAATTTCCCCAGTTACCATTGCGGGCAAACAGAGAGCAGGAAGCAGGAGATGTAATGAACAGACCTGGAAGCAACATGCCCTCACTGTGCTCAAAAACAACCCAGAGGGCCTGTATTCTGACTACACACATACTGAGTTACCACTAACTTGGGCTGAAAATCAGTGCGGCAGCCCTGCCAGAGAATCCATTAAAAGTTTCATAGAGAGGATACAAAATAAGGTGCTATAGATTAATTAGAGCTTATTAGAATTTGCCCTCCCCCCAAATGTTTTTATTAAATTGAGTAATGGGGTTCACCCAGTCAACAAGACTACACTAAATTAACACTAAAATATTGGTAGTGCCCTGTCCCATGCACTTCCTGTGTACGGACACGCTGCTACAGTAGCGTTATTCATGTGAAATTAGAACAAACTCGTTTGAGTCAGTGCATGGAAGTTAAGCCTGTGTAGTTGTATGTGGAAAAAATTAAGCCCTGATTTGTAGTAATGTTACCTTTAGTTGTGGTGCTTAGCATCACTACAGTTCACGTTAGGTCCCGGTTTCACTATCCGAGTGACACATAATGTTAAATTGCATAGTCTTATTCGTTTTTTTAAAGTGAGTGTCATGTCTCGTGTTCATGTTCCCCATAATTAGGTGTTTGTAGTTTATTCCGTGTTTTCCTGGTTGTCCGGTCCGTGTTTTCACTTTCACTTACCTGTTTCCAGTCTTGTCATTGTATTATCGTTTTCATCTGTTCCTCATGTGTCTGATTGCAGTTAGCTGCATTCGTGTTAATTCCTGATTGTTTCTTGTTATGTCTAAATGTATATAAACTGTGTGTTTTCCCATGTTCGTTGCCAGATTGTCTTGTGCTTTGCTTATGCCTACACAACTCTCCAGCGTTTTCTCTGTTTACCCGTGTTTTGTTTCATCGTGTTTTTGTTCGTGCTCCCGTATTCCCAGTCTCGTTCCCGACCCACCTGTTCATGCTCCTTGTGATTCCAATCCTGCTCCTCTCTGTGTTCCCTGGACTGATTTCCCGTTATCGACCTCCACCTGCCCATTGACTACGCCTTGCTTGCCTCTGACACAACTGAAGCCTGGAACGAACTTTGCCTGTCCCCGACCACTCTTTGGATCCCTGTATTGCCCTGATTGCTCCTGTGTGACCATTGCCTGTTTATGCAATAAAATACATTATTGCATTCCTGGGTCTGTGCCTGGTTCTCCGACACTGTTCCTGACAGAACAATCTGGCCACGATGGAACCAGCGGACTGACCTGACACTGCCTGTCACAACGGAATTATCCTGGGACAACACGAGGCGGAGCTGCGGACGTTGCAGCAGACCATCCAAGCTCTGGCGGAGCAGTTTTCAGCCATGGCCCAAGTCAACCAGGATTCGGCAGTGACTGTCCGTGCTGCACAGACTGTAGCAATCCAATTACAGACGCAAGCCGGTTATCAGAGGAGGTCCAAACCACAATTACACCTTCCAGAACGCTACCTGGGAGACCCCAACTCGTGTTGCACTTTTCTGAATCAATGCTCCATGGTGTTCGAACTCCAGCCTTCCTCGTTTTCCACGGAGAGAGCAAAGGTAGCTTATGTAATCACGCTCCTTGGGGGAAAAGCTCGACTTTGGGGAACTGGACACCCTACTCTCCCAATCTTCTCTTCCTTTGCAGAGATGAAAAGGGTTTTCGACCGATCCTCGGTCAGACGGGCAGCTGCCTGCCAACTGCTTCATCTGCACCAGGCAGACCAATCCGTCCCAGACTACTCCATTTAGATCCAGACCCTGGCTACCTCAGCAGGATGGAATTCCGAGGCCACCTACGATGCTTTCATGCACGACCTCTCCGAGAGGATACTGGACAAACTGACTGTGTGTGACCTACCTCCGGACCTGGACAGACTCGTGGACCTAGCCATCCGCATCGAAACTCGTCTACGGGAGAGAGGAAGGAGGCATCGCGAATCCCCTGCTTCCCCTCGCTTCCAGTCTGCGATGCAATCCAACTCCCCTGCTCAACCCACTGCGATCACGGAGCCCATGCAATTGAATCGGACCCATCTATCCGAGGCCGAACGCCAGCGCCGCCGGGAGGGGGGACTTTGCCTTTACTGTGGAGGCAGAGGACATTTCCGGTCTTCGTGCCCGGTGAAAGACAACGCCCGTCAGTGAAGAGGGAGGTTCTGACGGGCGCCTCTCAGCTATTAACCTTCCAACCCCAACGTCCCATGCTCCACATCCTCCTCTCCTGGCAAGGAGAGCAGTTTCCGGTGCAGGCCCGGTGCAGCCCTCTCGGGGGCTGATGCCAACCTCATCTGCCCTACCCTGGTTCATCATATGGGAATCCTGGTGTCTCGTCTAGCGACACCTCTCCAGACCAAGACCCTGACAGGTGCGCCTCTAGCGAAAATTCAGGAGATCACCCAGCCCCTGGAGCTGCTTGTTTCTGGGAATCACAGAGAGAAGCTAGCACTCATGGAGTCTCCCCATGCTCCAGTGGTTCTTGGCGGACCCTGGCTGGCGACCCACAATCCCAGTATTGACTGGACCACTGGAAACATCCGGGAGTGGAGCTCTTACTGTCAGAAATCATGTTAAACGTTCTGCAACTACCCCTGGAGATTCCATGCCCGTGGCTAAAGAGAGACCAGTCGACCAGTCACTAGTGCCCCCCGAATATCACAATCTCGGTCAGGCTTTCAGTAAGTCCCGTGCCTGCATGTTACAGCCTCATCGCTCTTATGATTGTCCCATTGACCTACTTCCTGGCTCTACTCCAACCAGAGGCCACCTGTATTCATTGTCTGCCTCAGAAAATAAAGCCATGGAAGAGTACATCTCGTCATTAACATCAGGAATTATCCATCCTTCGTCATCCCCTGCTGGTGCAGGATTTTTTTTTGTTAAGAAGAAAGATGGAACCCTGCGTCCCTGTATTGATTACAGGGGACTCAATGCCATCACAGTTAAGAACCGATATCCACTCCCATTAATATCATCTGCGTTCGACAATCTTCAGGAGGAGCAATTCTTCACTAAGTTAGATCTCCGCAATGCCTACCACCTGGTCCGGATTCCGGAGGGGGACAAGTGGAAGACTGCCTTCAACACTCACACAGGTCATTATGAATACGTGGCCATGCCATTCGGTCAACGCCCCTGCCGTCTTCCAGGGATTGGTGAATGACGTACTCCGGGACATGTCCCGATTCGCTTATGTCTACCTTGATGACATCCTTATTTTTTCCAAAGCTATCGAGGAACACGTACAGCATGTACGTCAAGTCATCCAGAGACTGCTCGAGAACCAGTTGTTTATCAAGGCTGAAAAATGTGAGTTCCATAAAACCTTGGTTCAGTTTTTAGGATTCATCATCTCCCGAAGCCATCTGGAGATGGACCCCACCAAGGTGCAGGCGGTACAGGAATGGCCCGTACCTACTGATCGAAAACAACTCCAACGTTTTCTAGGATTCGCAAACTTTTACAGATGGGTTGTACATAATTACAGCACGGTCGCCGCACTGTTAATCACTCTGACGTCTACTAAAGTTTCTTTTAGATGGAACCCTGATGCCCAGGCGGCCTTCGAAAAACTCAAGTCCCGGTTCACATCAGCCCCTGTCCTCGCACTCCGGGATCCCACACGTCAGTTCATTGTGGAGGTGGATGCCTCCGATTCAGGAACAGAGGCGATCCTTTTGCAAAGAGCCATTGATAACAAGGTACACGCGTGAGCTTTCTTCTCACACCGCCTTTCCACCACTGAAAGAAATTACAGTATTGGTGATCGAGAACTATTAGCCATCAAATTATCATTTGAGTGGAGACACTGGCTAGAGGGAGCTACTGTGCCATTCCTGGTCTGGACGGATCATCGTAATCTGGAATACCTCCACTCGGCTCAACACCTTAACCCTCGTCAAGCCAGATGGTCTCTATTTTTTGCCCGTTTTGTTTTTACACTGTAATTTCACCCAGGTTCTAAGAACACTAAGCCCGACGCCTTATCCCAGATCTACGCCTCTCCCGAAGAGGAGAGTAACCCTGAGCCTATTCTGCCGCCCAGCTGCGTGGCAGCAGCAGCCGTGTTTGATATTATTTGGATGGTGGCAGAGGCGCTACATGCTACACGGTCTCCCAGGGATACGCCGGCCAACCACCTGTTCGTTTCAGAGACCGTCCGGTCCCAAGTATTGGAGTGGGCCCACTCCTCCCCAATGGCCTGTCACCCCGGTGTTTCACGCACCCTAGCCTTCTTGTCTCATAGGTTTTGGAGGCCCACCATGAAGGATGACACGGCCGAATTTGTGACAGCCTGTGTGCCCTGTGGCCGGTCCAAGACCTCCATTGCTTGCCACAGCGGTCTCCTTCAGCCCTTGGCGGTTCCACGACACCCGTGGTCCCACGTCGCCCTAGACTTTGTGACCGGTCTACCACCATCGGAAGGTAACACAGTCGTCCTTATGGTGGTAGACCAGTTTTCTAAGAGCGTGCACTTCATTCCACTGCCCAAACTCCCCTCTGCTAAGGAAACTGCAGAGCTCATGATTGAACATGTTTTCCGCCTTCATGGATTGCCGCAGGAGATGACTTCGGACCGGAGGCCCCAGTTTTACAGCGGGTTCTGGAAAGCGTTCTGCTCACTTATCGGCGCCAAACCCAACCTGTCCCCTGGTTTCCACTCAGAGACCAATGGCCAGACGGAGCGTTATAACCAGGAGCTGGGGAAGGGACCTGGTCACGCTCCCTGCCCTGGGTGGAGTATGCACACAATTCTCTTCCCGTTTCCTCCACCGGAATTTCTCCATTCCAATGCTGTCTGGGGTACCAACCTCCTCTATTCCTGGAGGAGGAGAAGGAGGTGGAGATGCCATCTGCCAAGGCTTTCATTATTAGAGCCCGGAATACTTGGCGGAGAGCACGTGCCACCCTGCTTCGCCATGTGTCAGCTATGAAAAGCCAGGCCAACCGCTGCCGCTGCCTTGCCCCTCGCTACAGGATGGGTCAGAAGGTTTGGCTCTCTGCAAAAGACATTCCCCTGAGTTCTTGTAAAAATGTATCCCCAAGATTTATTGGTCCCTACCCCATTATTCACGTTATCACCCCCTCGGCCATACAGTTGTGCCTCCCTCCTCCCCTACGCCGCATCCATCCTGTGTTTCATGTGTCTTATCTCAAACCCTATGTTGTTTCTTATTTTAGCCCTCCTGTCCGCACCCCGCCTCCCCCCCGGCTCATCGAAGGGGGCCCAGTCTACACCGTTCGCCGCCTGCTGGATGTCCAACTAAGAGGGGCGTGGTTTAGCGAAGGGTCAATTGGGAGAGAGGGTTTCCCAATAAGCACATTCAAGAACGACCCGCATGGCAGACGGAGTAGATTCTCTGAGCTGACCGTTTGCTTGCCTACACTGGCCTGTCTAACACAGACAGACCGGACAGTAGGTGACCGGAAGGCTAAAACAATTGTCCTGTACAGTTTTACTTCCAAATCAGTGCAAGAAAACAGATCATCAGAAAGCTTATGAACTATACAGTATATTTTTACACACACACACAGGAGATATATATATATATATATATATAAATAATAGTAATAATATATAACATGTATATAGAATATAGATAGGTTATTTTATTGTTGAGGTTCTATCTCAGTCAGGTGTACGATTTATAGTATACTGTAGAATTCTACCCCCTTGTGGTGTGTTACAGGAACAACTAATGTCATGGCGATAGCAGCTTTTCAGCGATGCTGTGCGATGTCTCTGTTTAAATCAGGAAGGCATCGAGTGGGTCGTTGAGTTAAGGCACATTTTTGGGTAGAGTTGACCGTTCTCTTGTCTGCTATATTAACCATACCTAGAGTAGTGGGTGCACAGGAGAGGTGCATTGTGGACCAGTAGATCAGGCAGGACAGGCAGAAAGAAGAAGCTTTTTAAATGTAAAGGGACAGTGCTCTCATTTCAGGCCTTTGGATTAGAAAGCAAAGTGATTCGATTAACACAAAAGGTCAAAGTTTTTTCATCAAAAACGGGGCTTAAAGAGTACAATGTTTTGACATACTGCCTTAATCTGAAATGGTGTTCTAGAGCAGGAGTGGGCAAGGAGGGCCGTATCCTTTTCTGGATTTCATGCCAACTTCTGCTCTTAATTGTTTAAATAGCCCCAATCATTTACGTGATCTGACATTTTAGCTACATTTCTTGATAAGCCCATGAGTGACAGCTGAAGACTGTTCTTGTGTTCCCATATGAAACATGTTACTGTGGTCTAATCTACAAGTGAACCAGCATTGGCGTATCCAACTAATTAGCTAATTGAGCCACAGGGGTAATTGGTAGAAACAAAAACCTGCATACACTCAGTCCTCGATGGAATGAGTTTGACACCTGTGGTGTAGTGCATGGTAAATGCACTTAGTCCAGCCATGTTTAAATCCTCTTCTTTCTCCTGTTCTGCTGCTAAGCTCAGCTCAAGGCTGTTTGGGGGGAAATAAAAGTACTGTAAACCAAAAAAGTATGTAAAAATGTTTATTTTGTTTAGGATGAAAATAAGACTACTGATGAAAAAATACGGTGAAAAAAGGGTTAGTAATTTAAGATTTCATATCTTATGCTGAAATGTTTCGCCGTAGCATTTTCCCTCAGGAAGAAGGCTGGCTCCCTTGTCCCGTTCCAGATCCCCGCAGGTGATTTAACTTCACGGTTCTTGCTGTTGTACTCCTGTAGATTAATGCATGATAATGCTGGGAGGTCAATGCTGAAGGCGATCCGAGACGGATTTCAGAACGGATGTTCGTTTGCTCCCGGGCTGTTCTCAGAAAGCTGTTGACCAGTGCCAAACCTTTGTGAGGTCTCGCCTCTGTGGGGGAAAATACATGCCAAGGAATTGTCTCTGCCTCTCACTCCAGCTTCGGTGTCGGAAAGCTCGGACCAAGCCTCTGTAGAAGGACAGGACCGCTCTCCTGAGAAACCCAAGCCCAAGAGGAACCGCTGCTTCATGTGCCGTAAGAAAGTGGGATTAACAGGTATGACTCTTTAGAGATCTACCTAACTCACACACTGGGTCTGATTCACTCACAGGTATGACTCTTTAGAGATCTACTCTAACTCACACTCTGGGTCTGATTCACTCACAGGTATGACTCTTTAGAGATCTACTCTAACTCACACACTGGGTCTGATTCACTATTCAATTGTGTTCTTGGTTAAAAATGTTCTCAGAGTATATTCCTATTTATATATATATCTCTTTCACCTGAGTCTTTAGGAACTCTTAAGTGGTCAACCATGACTTCCTGTTCCACTAGGGTATAAATATGAGGTGACACACAGGCCAAACCTCCCTTAGTCATAGATTGTGTACGTTTTTTTTAATTGGCAAGCCACAAGTGAAACAAGGCACGACCATTTCATGTGGAAGTTTTGAAAGAGGGTGAATAAAATCAGTTGAAAATTAAACTAATCCAAAACGAATCAGATCGGGTGATGTTTGTTTGATGCGTGCAAAGCCGAAGTGTGCATCAATGTCATAGATGATTATGAAATAAGATGGTGACATTTTATATATACACTGCCCGTCCCCAAAAAAAGTCACACACTAATATTTCGTTGGACCGCCTTTAGCTTTGATTACGGCACGCATTTGCCGTGGCATCATTTCGATAAGCTTCTGCAATGTCACAACATTTATTTCCATTTATTTCCATCCAGAGTTGCATTCATTTTTCGCCAAGATCTTGTATTGATGATGGGAGAGTCGGACCGCTGCGCAAAGTCTTCTCCAGCACATCCCAAAGATTCTCAATGGGGTTAAGGTCTGGACTCTGTGGTGGCCAATCCATGTGTGAAAATGGTGTCTCATGCTCCCTGAACCACTCTTTCACAATTTGAGCCCGATGAATCATGGCATTGTCATCTTGGAATATGCCCATGCCATCAGGGAAGAAAAAATCCATTGATGGAAAAACCTGGTCATTCAGTATATTCAGGTAGTCAGCTGACCTCATTCTTTGGGCACATAACGTTGCTGAACCTAGACCTGACCAACTGCAGCAACCCCAGATCATAACACTGCCCCCACAGGCTTGTACAGTAGGCACTAGGCATGATGGGTGCATCACTTCATCCACCTCTCTTCTTACTCTGATGCGCCCATCACTCTGGAACAGGGTAAATCTGGACTCATCAGACCACATGACCTTCCATTGCTCCAGAGTCCAATCTCTATGCTCCCTAGCAAATTGAAGCCTTTTTTTCCGATTAGCCTCACTGACAAGTGGTTTTCTTAAGGCTACACAGCTGTTTAGTCCCAATCCCTTGAGTTCCCTTCGCATTGTGCGTTTGGAAATGCTCTTCCTTTCACTATTAAACATAGCCATGAGTTCTACTGTTGATTTTTTACAATATGATTTCACCAAATGTTTAAGTGATCGCCGATCACGATCATTCAAGATTTTTTTCCGACCACATTTCTTCCTCGAAGCTGATGGTTCACCACTATCCTTCCAGGTTTTAATAATGCGTTTGACAGTTCTTAACCCAAATTTAGTAGTTTCAGCAATCTCCTTAGTTGTTTTCTTTGCTTGATGCAGGCCAATAATTTGACCCTTCTGAAACAGATTAACATCTTTTCCACGACCACAGGATATGTTGTTAGGTTCATGAAATTCAGAAGACCTTCAAAGTGAATAGAGAACACTTGCACCAAATGAGAAAACAGAACATACAACCAATTTTCAACAGAGTTTCTTCAACCAAATGCATTCGGGGTTCACCGCCTCCCTGCCAGGCAATGAACAAATCATTTCCGGAGAGAACACTTCTTATAGACAATAATTTAGACAAATGCTATAGCCTCGCCCACACCCCAGTCACAAGACTGTATTTTTCCATCTCTGGGAGAACTTCGTATCTTTTTCTGCAGGGCCGCTCTGACCCTGAGACTGTGCCGGCTAACTAGCTCACAGCTTGCCGTCTATCTCTTTTGGCACAGCTTCACACAATGTGCAAGCGTGAGACTTTTTGAGAGACTCAAGTTCAGAAACAGAATTTCTCTATCAATCCCTCCTTTTTATGATTTTATCCCATATAGTCATAAAACATTTAGAATCTCTTCTAACATCTATCCCCAGCCATTCTATAGTATAGTGTTTAGCCTGGAGACCACCGCTGCCACCATTTCACATTTAGAAAGAGCATAGCAAGTTTATTTAAATGCAGAAGCTTAAACATCTTTAAACAAGTTTTGCAAGGCCATGGCAGTATCGTCTTAGTCTGGAGGATCAATTATCTCTTCATTCCCAAAGTCAGCTCCTCCAGGGCCAAAGCCTGATACGCCGGGGTACTTTGCATCATTTGGGTGATCATCCGCTTGATCATTGGGACACCGCAACAACTGCAAAACATTAGTAACAACAAGACTCCCAGAATCGCCACTGCCAATGAGGTGAGGGACTGTTTCCCGCCCCCACCAATTATCCAGGACCACCAGTCATCAGGTATTTTTGTTGGGCCAGGGCTAATTTCTTAAGACCTTCCATAGCTTGATCTATGGTTTTACCATCCGCATCGTTATCAGGTATGTAGGTACAACACGCAGTTCCAATTATGTGGCATATTCCTCCCTTGGAGGCAGTCATGAGGTCCAGGACCATACAATTTTGAATTGTCATTAATCTAAGTGCAGTTAACTCGTTTTTTATACTTCTCAATCAATGCACTCAGGCGGTAGTTTATTGTCTCTACCCTTAACATTAATTTTCCCACCCCCATTTGGGGAAAAATACTAAGAACCGCTTTGTTCCCTGTACTCCAAAGTTTGTGATCTTCTAGAACATTACTTCCCCATATTGCATCATGCTTATCCTCTAAGGATCTTTTTGCACGACCCTGTGTTTCAGCGCTTATTACCCATGTATGGTCATTTAGTATCACATATGCACAAGTTCCATGCCACTTCTTACGCAGAGCTATGTACACATTGTGTTCGAAAAGACAGTACCACCCATCCACTGCCCTAGTGTCGTTTTCTGTAGGTGCTAAAGTGGAACACCTTGTCTCTAAGGGCGTTCCGGTGATTCTATTCTTACAGTAGGAGTACACTGTCCCATCGCATTGGGATGTCTCCCCCACCGGGACTGTTCCCTTCCCTCGTACACATTTTATAAAGGTCTTATGCGGGGTATATGGTACTACCATAATGGGCGTAATCAAATGTTGTCGTGAAGTTTGTAATAAACCTTGTCAATCAGTGCAATTTATTCCCGTCAGTATATTCGTAGCAGTTCACTTTGGTTGTGATTTTGTGGGTTGGGTCAAAGTATTTAAGTGTTCCTGTATGAGTTGAGAGCCCTATGGCACATGTTATAGTCCAGGACACATTTATTCCAATTCCCGGGGGTTGGTCCACAGTCACCCTTGGTGCTATGGATGATGCCAGTAGATAACATAACATAACAAAACATAAGGGAAAGACGAGAACAGGCCATTCAGCCCAACACTGCTCGTCCATTCCTACCACTAATCTGCTCACACTGCTTAGTTTACCAAAACGCTAGAGTGTAGATGTGTGCATACGTAACAGTTGGTCTTGTTTACGCTCTGTGCTGTGCTTTTACAAATCTCTTCCCTCTTATACCGTGATTATCATCAATATGGTCAAAGACCCCACTGCCCGCCACTGGAGGTTCGCCATAGCTGTGTCTAAATCCCAGTAAGAGGGTTGTTTGCTTCACCGGTTTTGAGACAGGTGTGTTCTATATTTCACACCTCCCTTTGTAGCCGGACTTCTCCCTTCTGAGCACAACTCTTTTAGGTACCTACTCACCCTTTGTTACCTGTTTACAGTGGGACAGATGCACCCAGGTGGATCGCTCGGCAATCTTTACTGCTGTTGGAGTTGTTAGTAGCACCTGATACGGCCCTTTCCACTTTGGTTGATGCCACGCCTTGTGCCTTGGATCTTTAATCAGTACCCAGTCCCCCTGCTGCAGCTTTTCTTTTGGTATTCCAGCTGTAAGAGTTTACACATTTCTTGTTTATTAGATAACATTTTCTTCATATACTCTGCCAATGTGGGATTATCCTCTAATATTCTATCTCCAAATTGCGGTAGGTGATAGGCTTTTCCCATCTAGGTATTATTTCTCTACAAATTATTTTTGCCACAGTTGTGCATCAATTTTTGAGGTAGTGTATGCTTCTACCCAACCTGAGAATGGGTCAATCATTACTAAGCAGCTCTTTTTCCCCTCACTTGGATGAAATCCATCATCCAAGATTCAAATAGTCAAAACATGTTAAATACCTTTTACAAATAATTTTTTTGTAGTTTGTAAATCCAAACGTTGTATAACGTTTGTTTATCATATCTACCCTCCCTCCTCTTGAGACATGGCATATGCCACGACTCAACTCTGCAGCTATGGTAAACAAAGATCTCGGTAATACAGGTTTCTTTTCTGGGCCCACCCACAGGCCAGTTTCGTTCTCAGTACATTTTTGATTGCCCCACATCCTTTTATCTGGTACCCCTGCTTCATGTTGCATGTCTCTCAAGAGAGTGTCTGCAGCTGCTTCTTTTGCAGCAGAGTCTGCGAATGCATTCCCCAGAGACACCTCATCTGTTCCTTTCGTATCACTTTGATCCTTCGAGCCTCCCTCTCTCTAGGGCGCAGCTCCAGGCTGGATCCCTTTCCGCTGAGTTCCTCCCCCCCGACTCCTCGGAGTGAAGGGCCCTCAGCCTCTCTGCTTCCCAGTATTTTCTTTTCAAAAATACTGATCACAGAAAGCACTACTCACTTACTAACGCATTCGGTTTCAGTTTATAGTGGCCTGACTGTACATTGAGCCGGACGCGGTGGCCATTTCTCATGGTCTTAATGCCATCTGCGATCCGACCGGCCGGTGACCCAGTTGATAGCGATCCCAGACCCTGTAGTAGCTGTTAACCACCCGGTTAGGAACCGACGGTCTGATCCCTATCCCACTTCGCTATGGGTATAGAAACTTTGACCGTTTTCACCAGCCTTGCCTGTTCACAGAGGTCGTCTCTAATGCCCCTCTGCTAGGTGTGGACTGTCATCCACGTACCACGCACTGCCTACATACTTCCATGCGACAGCTACGCCGACTAGACGGTACCACGGCAGTATGTCCATTCATACTTCATCAGACACGGGGGCCTTCAGTCTTCTCCCCGGCACTATAATGTGTCTTTAACGTGCCCTCGGAACTTTGCAATTCTGCCGCCGCCTGTTCAGCACTAGGTTCGGGGTGCCTAATCCCCTGCCTAGTGCTGCACATTTACATCTCGTTAGTGTTTTGGGTTTCTGTAATGCCACAATCAGTTCCAGTATCACTGGTGCACGTGTTATTGGTTTACCCTGTTGAAGTCATTCTTTTTTTTAGGATCCATCCACATAGAAGGTTACTTCTGCGTCATGAATGGGTGTGTCCATTAACCCGGGGCGTGCTGCCACAGACCTAGATGTTTCAGCTACACAATCGTGAGGATCTCCATCCTCAGCAGTTGTCAGCAAGGTAGCCGGATTAAGTGTGGTGCATCTTACAATTGTTAGATTAGGAGCTGTTGGTAGAGTCGCCATACAGCTCAGCCATCTTGCTGGTGACAAGAATGTATATTTTGTTTGCAGTAGTAATACAGAAACTACATGTGGTACCATCAGTGTCAATGGTTGGTATAACACTATGGTTTGTGAGGCTTTTACTGCTAATGCTGCTGCTTCTACAGCTTGTAGACAGCATGGCAGTCCTCGTGCTACAGGATCCAGTTCTGTGGAGTAAAAAGCAATTGGTCTTTGCTTACCTCCAAACCTGTTTTACCTGTTCAAAGGCTTCGTTGACTTCAGGAGTCCATTTGATTGGATCTCGAGCCTCCATTGGTTCGCTGTAAATACAATCTAACAGTGACTGCATCAATTGTGCATAATTACACATCCAGGTTTGGCAGAAATGTATCATTCCTAAAAAAAATATCATCTGTTTTTTTTATTTTAGGCTTTGGGGCCTGCAGTATCTCTGTTTTCCTATGCTGAAAGGCTCTGCCAGATATTTTACTTCTGGCAGACACCACTGCAGCGTCCCCTTGCTTATCTTGTGGCCTTGTGAGGCCAGAATGTCCAAACATGCCTTTTCCCGAGAAGGAGAGCAATTCAATATGTCATCTACATACAGGAGGAGTTTAAAACAAAAATCACAGATACTGCCAAATGCCTAAAATGTAAAATGTACATAGTACAGTGCAGATCAGATGGATCATTCATTTTCAGATTTTTCGCTGTCTACAATGAATGCGTCATTTTTTTAATTTTTAGCCCAGAGTGTTTGCGGAACATCATGTAATACCTAATTATTTATCTGATGTAAACTAGGATGGTCATCGGAAAGAACTAGCAGCGTGCTGTACGGTTCAAATTTCAGTTGTACAGGCAGCGTTGTACAGGCAAAGAATGGTATTTTTACAACCTTCGATTTCTGTCTGCACTCCCTACCAGGCGGCATTTCTCTAACCCAAGAACCCACATCTTCCCATTCACATTCGGTCATTTTCGATAATGAAATATGCGGCTGCCTGATTTGTTCAAATAATCATTTCTGCTCTTCACTCAAGTTTACTAGAATTCCAGTAAATTTCGGTTAACTATATATGGTGCCTAAACATCTCGTTTCGTTTATTTGCGGCATGTTCCAGAAACACTCATATTCTAAATGTCTTAGTCAGGGGTAAGAAGAGAGCAGTGCTATAAGAGTTCGCTGGGGCTGTCTGCTCGGACGGAATAAATTCACACAGTTGTGCATGACTGGCAGTATATCAATTCCCATGTGTAATACCAATCTATCAATTGTATAGGATTCCCCAAACTATTTCCAATAGTACCTATACAGGTGACGTGACTGACAACCCATTTTCGTCACATTCAATAGTAATTTTTTGTTTCATTTTAATTGGTCTTCCCTAGCCGTTCGCTCGAGTGAATAGCATGTTCTATTATCACTTGCAATCGCACGTTGCCACGTAATTACATGTCTTTTAATTAACATTGTTAATGCAGGAGTGAGGCCATTCAGGAACGCATTTTTCAGCTGTTGTTCATAAACCCCATCGTTATTATTTGCAGGTGGTTCAAGACCACTGTTAGCATTAAACACTTTTTTTAAGACGGGTTAGGTACGCCATTATCATTTCGTTTTTATTTTGCACACAGTCCAAAAAAATTGTACGTGCGCTTTTATTCACTCATACTCAGGCGCAATTGCATTCATGTCACATTCATTTTTATTCACTCATACTATGAATAAACACTCCGCTACTTTTAGTTTCTTTTGTAAATTCTCCAGGTAAATCCCAGAGGCAATTGTTCACAAACACTTATAATAATAAATTATTTGTCAAACCTCAAACCTCCCCCTAAGAAGTTCCACGCGTAACCCTTACACTTTAAGATTCTCACCTAATACCTCTTAGAAAACAGTTCCTCACATGTGCCGTTTTCGGCGCGTTAGGCTCCAACCCAACAACTTGGAGACACCTCAGGGACTTGAACCCCGTCCAGGAGACCGGGAGTGCCACCACCCAATCAGGTATACAACCCCCGCCACTAAAAAGGTTCCACGATCAGTATTTTCACTTTACGGTTTTAGGAGAACAGTTCCACGAACAAGGCTGCTTATCTGCCTTTCCAAACAGTTTTTTTTTTTTTTTTTTTTTCATTAGGCTTGCCACATTGCTGGACCTGCAACTTCCCATCAAACCCAAACTTTTCTTTCCACAACAACAACAACAACAACAACAACCTTTGCTATTACACTTTCCCATGGTCACATCTATGTTCTGTCACTCACTTTTATGACAAGGCTCTAGGTTCAATATCACACTTTTATCTTTAAATAGAATTCAGAAAAATCCCATCACTCACCGCGCTTCCAGAGGAACGTTGCTCTGTCTGGCCTCGCTAATTATCCAAGGATCCTGCTCGATCCGGACCGAGGACTTTCAAAAACTTGTCCCAGACAAGCCCCGTGCACGGTTCAGATGTCACGCCCTTTCTCTGCGCCAGTGCGGTGAGATATTGGGATCCCGGTGCGAGCCCCCAGTTTGTTAGGTTCACGAAATTCAGAAGACCTTCAAAGTGAATAGAGAACACTTGCACCAAATGAGAAAACAGAACATTCAACCAATATTAAACAGAGTTTATTCAACCAAATGCATTCGGGGTTCACCGCCTCCCTGCCAGGCAATGAACAAATCATTTCCGGGGAGAACACTTCTTAAACACATTAGCTACCCTCAGACAGATGCTTTAGCCTCGCCCACACACCAGTTACAAGACAGTATTTTTCCAATCTCTGAGAGAGAGTCGTACGAGTCTAATCTTTTTTGCAGGCACGCTCTGACCTCGACTGTGGCGGTTTAGCTAACTCTCTACAACACAGTCCTAAGAAACAGACAGCTTGCCGCCTATCTCTTTTGGCACAGCTCCACACCTTGTGCCAGCGTGAGAAGAGGTTCAAAAACGATTTTGAACAGAAACAAAATCAATTTGAATATGATGCGTGCTGTGATGGGGAGCCAGTGCAGCGAGGAGAATAGAGGGGTGACGTGGGTGAACTTCGGCTGGTTGAACGCCAGACGAGCGGCAGCATTCTGGACTAGTTGCAGTGGCTTGATGGCACAGGCTGGAAGGCCTGCCAGCAAGGAATTGCAGTAGTCCAGACCTGAGATCACCAGGGTCTGGGCCAGGAGTTGAGTAGCCTCTTGGGTGAGGAACGGATGTTGTATTGGGAGAATCGGCAGGTCCGAGTGATCGCTGCAATATGCCTCGAGAAGCACAGCTGGTTGTCCAGGGTTACTCCAAGACTCCTGGCAGACTGGGACGGAGACACTATGGAGCCTTCCACGGTGATTGATGCATTAATCATTGGGGAGCCCTACGCTGGGAGGAAGAGCAGCTCTGTCTTTCCCAGGTTCAGCTTCAGGTGGTGGGTGGACACCCATGCGGAGATGTCAGCCAGGCATGCAGAGATCCGTGACGGGACCTGGGTATGGAGAGAAGGAGAGAAAGATTTGAGTATCATCAGCATAACAATGTAGGAAAAACCATGAGCAGAAATAACAGAGCCAAGTGACTTGGTGTACAGAGAGACTAGGACGGGGCCTAGCACCGAGCCCTGCGAGACTCCGGTAGAGAGGGTTTGGGGAGAGGAGAGGGATCCTCTCCAGGCCACCTGGTAGGACCGATCAGCCAGGTAGGACTCGAACCATGTCAACGCAGATCCAGAGATTCCCATCTCGATGAAAGATGAGAGCAGGATCTGGTGGTCCACGGTGTCGAGTGCGGCTGACAGGTCAAGGAGGAGGAGGACGGAGCTAAGGGATTGGGACGTAGCCCCGTGAAGAGCCTCAGTGACTGCAAGGAGAGCAGTCTCTGTGGAGTGGCCTGCTCTGAACCCAGATTGGTTGGAATCAAGCAGGTCGTTCTGTAAGAGATGAGCAGACAGTTGATTATAGACAGCACGCTCTAGTGTTTTGGAGAGGAAAGGGAGGAGAGAGACAGTTCAGTACTTTGAAATAACAGCAGGATTTAGAGAGGGTTTTTTGAGGAGGGGGACAACCTGAGCACATTTGAGGGAAGAGGGGACAGAGCCAGAGGAAAGAGAGAAGTTAATGACATTGGCGACAAAGCGGAGGATGTCCATAGCAATGGACTGGAAGAGGGGGGAAGGAATGGGATGAAGAGGGCAGGTGGTGGGACGGTGGGAGAGAACAAGTTGAAGGATGTCTGAGTCAGGGAGGGGCGAGAAGGAGGACAGAGGGGTGAGAAGTTTAGGTAGCGAGATGGGTGAGGGAGAGGTTGGGGGGAAGGAGTTGCGAATGTCATTGACCTTCTCATGAAAGAAGGATGTGAAGTCATCCGCGGTTAGAGAGGAGGGGGCTGGGGGAGGAGGAGGGGTGAGGAGAGAGGAAAATGTAGAGTAGAGTTTACGAGGGTTAGAAACAAGATTGAATCTTGGAAAGGAAAAATGCAGCCTTAGCAGAGGAGAGGTTAGAGGAGAAGGAAGCCAGGAGTGTGTGGACATCAGTCAGAGCCACAGGGGATTTGGATTTTCTCCATTTCCTTTCTGCCGCTCGCAGTTTCAGTCAGTTAGCCTGAATGGAGTCGGTTAGCCAGGGGTTAGCAGGTTTAATGGATAGAGGACAGAATTAGTCAAAGGAGGAGGAGAGAGAGAAAAGTAGGGTGGATGATGCTTCCTCAGCAGGTAGCTGAGAGAAGGCATCAGTAGGGGGAAGGGAAGATAGAACCGTAGCTCACAGGGCAGCGGGGGAGAGAGAGCGGAGGTTGCGACGGACAAGGACAGTGGGAGCAGGTGAAGATGGTTTAGGCACAAAGGGGAAGGGGAGGGAGAAAGACAGAAAGCAATGGTCAGACACATGTAGAGGAGATACCGTAATGTTGGGTGAGGCACAGTTCCTAGTGAAGATCAGGTCCAGTTGGTTACCGGCCTTGTGTCGAAGGACTGAAGCAGGGGGAAAAATGCAGAGGCCTGAAGGGTCTCCAGCGGCAGGTTGAAGTCACCGAGGAGTAAGACGGGAGTGCCATCCTCAGGGAAAGTGCTGAGTAGGGCATCCATCTCATCTAGGAAACTCCCCAGTGGACCTGGAGGGCGAGAAAGAACAATGATGTGCAGTTTACAAGGAACAGTGACAGTGACAGCATGAAATTCAAAGGAGGAGGGTGAGAAGTGAGGAAGAGGAACAATACCAAATCTCCACAGGGGGGAGATCAGTATACCTGCCCCTCCACCTCTACCTGAGGTTGGTGGAGCATGGGAGAAGGTGTAAGAAGCGGAGAGAGCAGCAGGGGTGGCCATGTTCTGAGGAGTGATCCACGTCTCCGTGAGCACCAGGAACTGCAGGGAGAGTAGGGAGGCCTGGGCCAAGATGAAATTGGCCTTCTGGACAGTGGACTGGCAGTTCCATAGTCCGCCTGCTACCACCCCGTCGACACCGGAAGATCTAGGAGGGTGGATGAGATTGGAGAGGTTACGGGTGTGGGTAGAATCTATCCTTCTAGGTAATCTATAAGAGGAGACATAGACTGGGATATGGAGGTAGCATGTAGTGTTAGATGCAGAGGAAATAGAACAGGGAGATACAAGACTAATAATAATAATAATAAAGCTTTATTTATATAGCAGCTTTCATACAGAGAATGTAGCTCAAAGTGCTTTAACATTTCAGCACAGTACAAAGAATAAAATGATTTAAAAAACATGATAAAATAAACAAGGAGAAAAAAAACATGATAATGAAATAGTGAAATATATAAACTATACAATCCAAGGACACAAAAGGTAAGGAAGATATAATAAAAGACGATACAATAATTAAAAAGAATAAAAGAATAAAATTGATATTAGCAGAATAAAATTAATAAAAATAAAAATAAAATCTGTTAAAATGTTAAAACAAGCATGTATTTCCTATGTGTTCAACTTCCAAAACCTTCAACATTTAAAAGCGTATCCTACTTACTGCTAATTAAAAGCTAGATTAAAAAGGTATGTTTTCAGTTGTCATTTAAAAATATCCACTGAGCCCACCTCTCTAATATTTTTTGGCATGGTATTCCACAGTTTAGGTGCATAATGTACAAAGGCAGCTTCCCCAATTTTATTTGGTGGGACTTTTGGAATGCTTAAGAGGCCTGCCATAGAGGACCTAAGGGCTCGTGAAGGGACCTAACACGACAGGAAATCAGTAATATATAAAGGTGCTAGACCGTTTAAGGCTTTATATACAAGTAAAATAACTTTAAAATCAATCCTAAAAGATACAGGGAGCCAGTGCAGCGTAGCTAAAACAGGGGTAATATGTTCTCTTTTCCATGTTTTTGTTAAACGTCCAGCTACAGAGTTCTGAATTAGCTGTAATTTTTCAATTGACTTTTTTGGAATACCAGTAAAAAGAGCATTACAGTAATCCAGCCTACTTGAAATAAAATGATTGGATTGGATTGAAAATGGATTAACTTCTCAGCATCCTGTTGAGTTAAAAAATGATCATACTTTGGCTATATTTCTTAAATGGAAGAATTATGTTTTGATCACTTTATTTATGTTGGTTTTAAAACTGAAATCAGAATCTAAAATTACACCTAAACTTGTTACTTCCATTTTATTCTGATAAACCAAGTTTCCTAACCTATTGTAAAGTGCATCCCTTTTAGCTTTGGGGCCAACTAGGAGTATTTCTGTCTTACCTTCATTTAATTAAAAAAAAAAGATTGCTCATCCATTGATTAATTGTGGACAGACAGGTAGTCTATAAGGCATTAACATCATTTGGCTCAACAGAAATGTATAATTTCATGTCATCAGCATAGCTATGAAAATTAACATTGTGGTCTCTGATGATATTACCTAATGGTAACATATACAACGAAAAGAGAAGAGGACCAAGACAGCTTCCTTGCGCAAAAAGTAAAACGTCATATTTCTCGGACATGTGATCTCCAAGGCTAATAAAACATTGTCTCTCTGTAATGTATGTTCGGAACCAGTTAAGAACACATTCAGAGAGCCCAACCCAGTTTTCTAGTCGATTTATTAGAATGGTGTTGTCAATTGTGTCAAATGCAGCACTCAGATCTAAGCAGTGGTGGGCCATCAGGGCCTGCAAGGCCTTCTCTGCTGGCCTAAAAAATATCTGAATCACAGACTGATGTTAATTATATTTTGTCCATGAATACTTATTAAATAATTCCAAATGGTCTGTTCGCTTCCTTTCATAGCTGTTCCCCTGGTTGCGCTGCATCCAGACGTGTATTTTCATATTAAAGCATTTAACCAATCACATTTCAGCCATAATTTGTTAACAGGGTCAAATAAATCTGCCTGGAGGCCTTCACAATCAGTTCTGCAGGCCCTATAGCATAAAATAAGTGTTGATCAAACTGTTGCTTCAACCAATCAGATTTTGAGTTGGGGACACGAAGGCCTTCTAGAAGGCCTAGGTAACGTCAGCGTATTCACACCCTTTGATTGGATAGTCAGAGAGTGTCTGACTATGATGTAATGTGATTGGTTAAATGCTTTAATATGAAAATACACGTCTGGATGCAGCGCAACCAGGGGAACAGCTATGAAAGGAAGCGAACAGACCATTTGGAATTATTTAATAAGTATTCATGGACAAAATATAATTAACATCAGTCTGTGATTCAGACATTTGAGCGGACATTTTCAGCCCTAAAGCGAATTAAAACTTATGCCAGAAATACGACAGGGCAGGCTTGACTTTCACACTCTTAGCCCGAATTAGTTGACATTACTAGAAAATTGCGTGGAAACCCGTTGCCTTAAACCAGTTTAGTTTTAACACAAGTTAAAACTAAAAAGGTTAAGTTGTGTTAACATAGAACCATAATTGAACGCAGTAGCAGTAGCACGTGAGTTTAAGTTGAATTAACTAACCGCTTTAGTTTTTACACAAGGTAAAACTAAACATGTTAAGTTGTATTAACATAGAACCTTAATTGGATGCAGTAGCAGTAGCTCGTGAGTTTAAGTTGAATAAACGAACAACTTGAAGTTAAACATACATAAACATATTATTTATCACTACTTAGTCATTTATTAATATAAGTAATGTGTTTTCTTCTCATTTAATTATAATATTTTGATTTGAAGATTGCATAAAATACATTATGCTTTAATTAAAAAAAACAAATCAAACAATACATTTAAATGTTACAATATATTTTATTTTTGCAAGCTTGAACATTTTTGACATTGTGGAAGTTGCAGCAATCTAAAACTTTGCCAAACATGACATGATGCAAATGACACATACAGAGCTGCATTAAAAATGTACATAAAAAACGTAAAATTAAATTAAAACTGGCAAGCCTCTAAAACATGTGTGTCTCTGTGTGTGAACATACACGTATTTCTATTAAATCAATTCGGCAAGGGATTGCAATGGATTGCAACAATCTAAAAACGTTGCCAAACATGACACGACGCATATGACACATACAGAGCTGCATTGAAAATTCAAATAAAAAAAATAAATTAAAACTGGCGAGCCTCTAAAACGTACATGTGTGTGTGTGTGTCTCTGTGTGTGTGAACATACACTTCTTGCTATTAAACTGGGATTGCAACAATCTAAAACAAGGGATTGCAACGGATTCCAACAATCTAAAAACTTTGCAAAACAGATGATATACAGAGCTGCATTAAAACTGGCAAGCACTGGCACTAAAATGTGTGTGTGTGTGTGGGTGTGTGCGTGTTTGAGTGTGTGGGTATGTGTGCGTGCGTGTTTGCACATGTGTGTGTATGCGGGTGTGTCTGTGTGTGTGACTGTGTGTGTGAACATACACTCTTGCTAAAACAATTCTGCTAATGACACACCTTGCCATACCCAATTGGCGTACCCAACGGTCTCCTTTGAGACCAACTCAGATATGTACTGATCTATTAATTACCGTTGGAAAAAAAAAAAAAAAAAAAAAAGCAGCTATGGCTTCTTACAGTACACTTGACAGCATTTTTTTACATTGCAAGCTGGTTTTTCAATGTTTGTAACTTGGGTTTTAGTTCACTGTGGCCTAGCGTGAGGAGTACCTGTTGGATGAACTGGAATGTGAGCTTCATCGACTTGGGATAGTTGAGATGCAGTGCATATGAAAGTCCAAACAGAAGGCACATAGCCTTCGGCAGGTCTTCGATGTTATCCATCATGACTGCTCCCTCAATGATGATCTTCACTGAGGCTGGACTGAGATGCAGGGATGAGAGCGCAGCACCTTCACGCTCAACGAGGAGGATACCAACTTCAATGTGGCGGAATGAGTCGTCATCATCAGAGTCCTTAAAACGACATAAGAGCAAAATTATGAGATTTCTCATTAAATAACCATCAAGCAATATAGCCTAGTCACGGGAGTCAGACACACACACACAACCAAACACAACACACACACATGCACACACACAGTGCTTTCTTTGTGTGTTTGTGAGAATGACAGGAGAAGAGCAGAAACAGGAAATCGATGTTTTGATGAATGTCTTCCAAACGTTGTCAGTGGCTGAAGATGATGCAGCTGCAGGATTCTGTAGAGACGTGCATATTAGTGCGTTGGTGTGTGTTTCTGTGCTTAGGCATGTGTGCCTGCGTGCCTGTGAGCGTGTGTGTGTGTGTGTTTGTGTCCTTGCCTGAGTGTGTGTGTTTCTGTGCTTAGGCGTGCGTGTGCGTGTGTGTGTCTCCATCAGTCAGTTGAAAGAAATATCCCTAATCTTCCAACAATCTCCTTACTCCAAGTGTGCATGCTGCACCAGTAGATTGATGCAAGTGCCCTGGTTTGTTCCAGGATTAACTGTCCAATGGGTCACCATGAATTGCCTGTGTGTGTGGTTAAGTCAATATATTCATCTCTATCAAGGGACTAATTATGGTAGTTTCAGCAGCTAGCCCAACCACAGAAAGAGTCAGACACACAAATCACACAGCAACGAACTAGATAGACAGATTATATGAGTGATAAGTGGAACAATATCCTTATTCTATGCGACTATACTCAAGAGTTTGCACACAGGGTTTATCAAAGACAGGAACTATCAATGTTGAAAATTCAAGATTATGCTGTCATGGTCCTTTTAGATACTCTGAGAAAATAAGAGGTTACTTACAAAGGCAGCTTTGTAGAAGTCTGTGGTGTCGTCACCAAGGATAAGAGGAAGCCCTCTGAGCACCAGTGTCCGAATATCAGTTGGCCCTGTAGTCTTTTGGGAAGTAAAATGACAAGACAAGTTAAATAGCTAGAATGACAAAAAAAAAGAATGATCTAATGATTGTATTGCACAACTATTACAGTAGCACTTTCTGTGACATGTTGTCATTATATAAGCTGTGTAAAAAAATGCAAGTGCATAATGGGTATGGAGTGTGGACCAACCCTGGTCTGTTGTGTAAGCTCTGTCAACTGCTTCCCAACGTTCCCTCGCTTAGACCGAAATATCTCCATCAGACGAGGACTGTGCCGATCGATGCCTTCGTAGAACTCCTGCTCGAGGTTCTTGCCAGCAATCCTGTTGAACTCCATGTATACCTGAAAAATACACAGAAGGCAGAATCCACAATCCAGTATTACATTTCAAGACTAAAGAGAGCTGGAAAAAAAACCATGAATGTCCTTCAGTCTTTAGTCTATTAATTAGACTCCTTGTTCCATCCCCAACCAACTACAACTGACCAATATCCCACTCACCTAAATTGAGAAAAGATGAACAAAAGGATATCCATACACATTAAATAATGGCATCAAATAATGATAAAGATAAATGGATAAGGAAAAACATTAGCATTATCTCTCTCTTGAACATACCTGATCTTCTGTGAAAAGAGCAGGCCAGCGTTCCACCATCTTGCTTATGGCAGGTACAGACTCCACCACCTCTTTTCTTCTCAATGCAAATGTCAGGTCCATCTTCTGTTTCACAAGTGGTCCATTTGGAGTTCTCTTCTGCATTTCATCAACCACGTCTTTGCGGGCACACTCGAGGGCTGCCTTATCAAATCCCTCTGGAAAGTTGGGTAAGTAGTTGAGTTCGCCTTTCTTTGCCTTCTTGATATTCTTGTTAGCTGGTTCTCCTTCTGTTGAATGTCTTCCCCGTTTACCTGCATTTACCGCAACATCAAGGCATCCTGATCTTCCACGCTTTCTTCTGTAATTAGCCATTTTAAATTTTAGACTATTTTTCCAACCACAACAGCGACTGGTTGAGCCTCGTTCCTGGAGACAGGGATGCTTGCCTATCAATGCTGATGCAACACTTTCGTACTGAGCATTATTTGGGTATGCTGTGTAGCTATACATGCTCTCTGCCAATCTTTCAAGGATCTCATGTTTTAGTTCCTTTGATACTTTCAGGTGTGTTCCCTCTGCAAGATACAGTAGATCTGCTTGCCTAAGTCTATACTCTACATCAACAGAAAAAGTTGGGATATAAAATATTTCCGGCCACGGTTCTTGTCTTTCCTGAGATGACACTGAGAGGACCTCTGTATTTGCTGTACTAGGTGTGTCACTTGAGATTTCATCAGATGTTGGGACAGGTACAGGGACAGGTACCATCTGCAATACAGCGATGACTTTGACTGTTGGTTTTTCTGGAAGATCTTCAATATTTGTCAGATTGCATAGTTCGTTGAATTCAGGATCTTTGTATTGGAGAATGCAGTCGTGTTCAATTGCCAGTAATTCTTTAAGCTTGCTTATGAAATCCTCCACTGTAGCCGGCCTCGTATCCAGGACAACCTTTCTTATATCCGCCTCTGTCAAAATGACCCTCAAGGTCATCTTCTGCTGTGCCGTCATCTTTGGAATAAAATAAGTATGAGAAGAAAGTTACAATACAGACATGTTTGTGACAGGTGCAGTGACCTTTGTTTAGTTGTTTTGTTAGCTAGTTAGTTGTTGGTTTCTGTATTGTCTCCATTCTGGTGTTCTGTGTTTGTGTGTCTTTTAATGTTAAGCGTCCTTGGGTTTTATGAAAGGCGCTATATAAATTGAATTTATTATTATTATTATTATTATTATTATTCATCAAGAAACTGTTTGGCACATCTATGAAAAAAGCTGCAAAGTGTGAGCATTTAGGCCTACATTTAGACATAGCCGAGACATGGCCAAGGCCTACATCGGGATCGCTTGGATTGATGCAGCAATCACACTTGTGTTTATTAACACAGAATATAACGCCTGAGCGTCACTATTAAATTGTCTCCAAATCTGTATGCTGGAAGATGGAAAACATCATTCAACTCTGTTAGTTGCACCACACACTGAGAGGTGTTCATGCTGTCACAGAGTTCGAAAGATCTGAGATGTTCATGGTACCATGCAGTCATCGTGTTGCAGACAAACAGGATCTCTGTATGAATTGCCACAATCTGTTTGATCTGCTTAAATTCAGGGAGGCCTGAGCATGAACCAACAGAGAGTATCATATCAGCACAATATCTAACTCCATCTACAAAGACAGATGATGCAACAAGGACTGTTGTAAGCTGAGGAACTCTCTGGCAGAAAACGTGTTGCACATTCTCGGGGTAAGATGCAATCGATGCTGTAGTTACCTTGTCCATTTCAACTGGGGGCTTGAAAAATGAACTTGTATCTAAATAGTAAGCCATAATTTTCTGATGCTTTACAGCCAGTGTAAGAGCTACATTTCTGAAGTTGTGAGCATTACGAATGACCCGCTTGAAGAATTTGTGCTTTCCCTCGAAGCGCATTGTCCAGACATCTGAAAGTGGACCGAATGCCCTTATCAGCTGAGGGTAATGCTCAATGAAGTGATGTTTTGGACGCAATCTGAAATCAGGGAATGTAGCTAGCAACAGTTGTCTGTGTTCTGACACTTTGCATGCAAGGAAATGTATTGACTCTTCAGTGTGCCTCGTTGCTACAGCCAACTCAACAATGTCTTTGAGGAGCAACAGTATGTTCCATGCATCGTCTCCTTCAGGTACTTTATGACCAATGAGAAGTGGGAGCAGTCTGATTAGAGCCCAGTTCTCATGGCCATTTCCACCTATGGTCACTTTGATAGAGAAGCCACGAGCAATAGGCTGAGGCTGGTCAGTTTTATCATTGAAAGCATATGCAAATGATTTAATAGCATGGTTCAGTGTTTCTAAAGTGAAATATTTCTTTGAAATCAGGTCTGAAATGCAGAGTGATAACTCAACAGGAACAATGCCTTCGAAAAGGTCATGCAGGATGTCAGGGGGGTAACCACGAACAACATGGAACAGACTGTCAGTCAATACACACCCACTTTTCACACCATACTGTTTTGCCACCGTGGGATCCTGACGTACCTCCTGCACCTGCCGGTTGTGAGTGTCTATAGTTCAGGGTTCAAAGGTGTCTGAGCTTACCTCTTTGTCTTGGATCTCGCTTCTCGTCGCCATGCAGTACCTGCAGGACCTGTTCACTACAAAGCTCTCGAAGAATCCTGCCAGGGAATGAGCAGCCAAGTTATCAGCAGCCACATGTAACACTGTGCCTTTGATACATGCTCCCAACTTCTCAACATATACACCGTGTTGCTCCAAAGAAACCAGATCTTGGATGAGAGGATGGAGAATTTTAGCATAGCCATATTCTTTTACATCAGAGACTTTACTTAAAAGAGCAAGCTGAATGGAGTGGAGTGTGGACCTATATTTTGACGGGATATTAGCTATCACCCAATACACTGCAGTCATTTTGTGTTTCTTTTTAGATGTCCCTAAAGGATTGGACACTTCAAAATCATCGATGTAAAGTCCAACAGCGATGTTGAACTCCTCCCCTTTAAGGAGGTCATTTTCTTTACAGTGGGAACCATCTCGGTATGTACTGTACTCGTGTGGCACATACTTTTCTACTGGAAGAGCTTTGTCTAATATGTCTGCCCTGTTCAACATTTTCTGTAGCATTGCATGTAGAGGAACATATACAGCACTAGATTTTTTTTCTCTATCTATAATATACTCCACTGGCATAACCACTGTAAAGTTTTTGCTCACATATGCTGCTCTCCTTTTAGTGGTTGATAAGGAACCATCCTTGCCACAAAATCTTGTTATGACATTGCTCTCTGAGGCAGCTCTGACTAACTGTCTCACAACTGAATCATCAACAACTGTGTGTTGTTTCAGAATGTCTTTTACTGAATTATGCAGCAGTGGCTGGGACAGTTCACATATCTGTAAAAGCTGTTGTATGACTTCCTGTACAGAGCTTTCTGGAATGTGTAGGATGGTTTGCATCTTAAGAAAAAGAGATGCTAGGTTGTGCTCCAACTGTTTCTCTAGATCATGAAGCTCTTCATTGCTGGAATCCTCACTGTCCTCTAAATCAGCGATGTCATTTGGAGGCACATGTTCTTCTTGGGCCGTTTCATTAGCTACACTATCAGAGACTATTTCTGGCTTGAACATCCTCCAATTGTCTGCTGTGTGCTCTTTACTTTTATGCGCATTAAATGTGGAGTACACATTAGTATGGAAGTTACATCCATTATATGGACACTGGACTCTGTGATTAACTTTTAAATGTGTACTGCGCAGGTGAGTGAAAAAAATTGCTTCTGTGCAGGGTGCAGAAAAATCACATGACTGACAGCTAAAGGTTACTTGGCCAGTTTCACACAGTTGTGCATCCTGGGCTTTCTGATGAATCTTAGATAAGTGGACCTTAAGTGCATTAATGGAGTTAAATGTGCACAGACATTCTCGGTGTAAGCAAGGAAACGGTACAGTTCTACTGTATCTCCCATGTTTTAACCTGTAATGTTTTAAGAGGTAACCCCTTTTCTCACATATAAACTCACAATATTTGCACTTCCACTGCATCTTCACAAGAACCTGTAAAAACAGAACATAAAAAAACGATTAGCTCAACAACTCAGTTGCAGTAACATTAACTCCATTGCAAAATGTTTACCAACCTCTGCTAATGACCAACTAATGAAGTTTTCCTTTTTTAAAGTTACTACTATAAATGCAACAAATCACTCGTGTAATGTCAGGCTACAACCTTAAACACCATCGTGAATCTATATGAACAAAAGTTAGCTAGTCCCAGGCCCATGCATGCAATGAACATCGACAAAAGAGGCAGGGGGGACTACGTTAGCTAACGTAAATGACGACGTTAAGATAGCTAGCTTTAGAACTGCAGAAATGTTAGCTAGCTAACCTCTTCTAATGACCAACTAATGACCCTGTCTTTTGAAATGTTCGCTAAATTGTGCTTAAATGGAACAAATCACTCACGTGCAACCTTAACAAACACTAAATTGAATCTGTACATTTACCATATCGAACAGAGGTTAGTAGTGGCTAGCTAGCTAGCAAGCTAGCGTTTCCCACAGGCACATGGCATGCAACATGTGACGTTAGCCTAACTAACGTCAGCACATCTAGCACTGAAAAACGTTAACCAACCTCTTCTAATGACCAACTACGTGAGAATAGCAAATTACTGTAGGCCTACATTCCATTTGGTGTAAAAGTTGTTCAAAAACCCACAGCGTTTACTCTTCTAATGACCAACTAATGACCTCGTCCTTTGACAAGTTAGGTTAGCTAAATTAACGTGAACTGCTTTGAAGCTCAGGCCATGCAACAAGACGCGCTAACATTATAACGTTAAACTCTTCAGCATAACACTCGCTAAAGCTTTTACTTGTTGTCATCGGACCGGTCTTTTTGGTAATCAATTTCCCCAGAAAGATATGTATTTATTTACACACTCACCATTACATTTGGTGTAAAAGTAAGCTAACGTTGTTCAAAAACCCACAGCTTTCTGGCGCAGCAGCAGCAGCGGGAGAGACTCTTCCAAGTTCAAGTCACACACGTGCTCACTACATTCAAAATTCAATGTAGGCCTACAGTAATTTGCTATTCCCATGTGCTCCCGCCCCTTACAGAAACTAAACATATCAAGTCATCTCTGCTTAATATGATCATTGCACTGCATATTTCAGCTGACTATTACAAACAATTAATTTGATTTAGTAATGAGAACGTTTTTTTTACAAAACATGAAACAATAAGCAATGACCACTCAAACGTTTAATTAAAATCAAATCCGGGTTTACAGTGCAGCATTAGCTTCGAAGGACTTCTTGATGGAACTGAAACACATGGATAATCTGTACGACAGAGTAATTGAACTCTTTTTGAGGAAAGAAAGGAGGATGGATTTTGTGTATAAATAATAAGGATTTTTGGGGAGTAAAATGTTGCTATTTTCCTAAATAATATTGCAATTTTATGAGGTTATTATTATTGATGCTTTTTTATGTGTGTCGCAGCTGTAGCACTCCGGGTTTGTTTCTTCAGTAAAGGCATTTATTCTGGATACACGAGTTATCTATCTGCGATGCAACGGCAACGGGTGTCTGTTCGGTTTGTTTTTGCACTTTGTTTATTTAGCTTTCTTCAGTCATGTTTCATGAGAGAGAATGACAGCGATAGAGACGAGATAGAGTGTTAGTAACTTAATCTAAATCCCTAATGTTAGTAGATTAGTTGGTTAGTACTATATACATCTAACTAATATATACAAAGTGTAATTAGAAAGTAAGAAGGAAGTAAAACGAGAATAGAAACGAAGACGGAAAAACCGAAACATAGAATTTCCCGAAGTGCATGACAGAACGAGAATGAAACATGACTGAAGAAAGATAAATAAACAAAGTGCAAAAACAAACCGAACAGACACTCAAAACATAACAATAAGATGGCTTTTATAGCCATAAAATAGTTATTGAGGGGTCGATTGATTCAGACGGAGCACTACTGAAGGCCTTGGTGTGAAATGCACGGCCCGCCACTGGATCTAAGAGAATAAGCACTAGTCAACGAGCATAAGATCATTGACTATTTTAGTTAGAGCGGTCTCTGTACTATGATTAGATTTAAAACCTGACTGGAACATTTCTAGAATACTGTTTTCATTTAAATAATTGTTTAGTTGATTAAAAGCTACTTTTTCTAGTATCTTGCTCATGAAGGGTAAGTTGGATATAGGCCTGTAATTACTTAGTACACTATGGTCTAAATTAGGTTTCTTCAATAGCGGTTTCACCACAGCAGTTTTAAATGCGTTTGGGAAAATTCCAGTCTCAAGGGATGTGTTAATTATTTTTAAAACAGCTGTGGGCTGGGACAGCAGAAAAATTTACTATTTTTAACTTGTGTGTTTGTAGATCTATTTACAAGCTGCATATGATACTGACCAAACTATTGATGGCATACAAATGTAGCTGTGATTGTCCTTCAAATAAAAATATCAAACACTTTGGAGTAAGTGTGTGTTAAATTGATGAAATTTAGATAAATATCAGACCATGCCAAAATCAAAAAACATCTAAAAGCTTAGCACGGACCTCAGGGGGTTAATAAATATTTGGATTTTCAGTCCATTGAGAGAATTAAAAAGATCCATAAAATCATTTTTCACTAATTCTGATTGTCCTTTAAGAATGTCATTTTTCCCAACATGAATTACAAGGTGAGTGGTCCGTTTATGGTTCTTAAGTAGGTCAGGGAGTTGTTTCGTAATGTCAGCAACACACGCATTGGGAAAGCAGCTTGTCGTAGCATTTTTAGCTGCTACATTACGTATGACCGAGTCACCCGTAATGAGAATGTTTTTCTCGGCATAGTCGCCCACCATGGGCCATTGCTGAGTAGGCTCTGCTCTGTCTATTGCTAGCTCAGCCGGCGTGCGTGTCTGCTTTCTGTTTTTCTTGTTCCGCTCCTTTTTCAATGTGAGGATTCTGCTTTCCAAGTGTTCCGTTTTAGAATAAAGCTTCTCAAAGTAGCTGGCAAGGCGTAGTGTTGACGATGTTAAAATATCCATTTCAGGGCCTGATGTCGTTGATGAATCCATTGCGAGAGTTCTACAATCCAAGTGTTCAGTTTTTTCCCAAAGCTTTTCAAGGCACTTGGCAAGGCAAACTGTTGACAATGTTAAAATATCCATTTCAGGGCCTGATGTCGTTGATGAATCCATTGCGAGAGTTCTACAATCCAAGTGTTCAGTTTTTTCCCAAAGCTTTTCAAGGCACTTGGCAAGGCAAACTGTTGACAATGTTAAAATATCCATTTCAGGGCCTGATGTCGTTGATGAATCCATTGCGAGAGTTCTACAATCCAAGTGTTCAGTTTTTTCCCAAAGCTTTTCAAGGCACTTGGCAAGGCAAACTGTTGACAATGTTAAAATATCCATTTCAGGGCCTGATGTCGTTGATGAATCCATTGCGAGAGTTCTACAATCCAAGTGTTCAGTTTTTTCCCAAAGCTTTTCAAGGCACTTGGCAAGGCAAACTGTTGATATGTTAAAATATCCATTTCGGGACCTGATGGTTGATGAATCCATTGCGAGAGTTCTACAATCCAAGTGTTCAGTTTTTTCCCAAAGCTTTTCAAGGCACTTGGCAAGGCAAACTGTTGACAATGTTAAAATATCCACAACTTCCATGAGAAATAACCTGCGTCTTGAGTGCGTTAAGAAAATCCCGTAGTACTATTCAACAAAAAGACAAAAAGAAACAAAAAGAAAAAGAAAGTGCCTTACTGACAGTTCAAGAGCCTCGCGGTAAAGCGCGACGTTTCCAAAAGAAGTCAGCTGAAGTCAGATGCTTGTTTGTCAAAAGAAACAGATGGAAACAGTCAATATGCATTTAAAACTGCTAAAACCTTTCAAATAAAAACATAAAACCTGAAATAAGATGATAAAACCTGAGATAAAAAGATAAAACACTCCAGGACTTGCTCAGGTAGTCAAAAAAATGCTTCTCACTCAAACAGGAAGTAAAAACAAAAGGGTTGTCTCTCAAAAGACTATGATACTTACCGTGCAGTGAGCACTCCCTAGCTGGCCCCCCTCGGTGGACTCCTGCATGTAGACTCTTTCGTCTTTGTCCGCCGAGTCTTCGTCCGGGGAGGCTAGGACAGGGAGGCTGCCGCAAAAAGCTGCCGCTTTCCACAACTATGGTTGCTTATATGACTGAGTGGTGCTAGGCACTAAGTGGTGAATGCCCCCTGACAACAATACAGACTAATTACCAACTCACAGGTTCCTCCCACTACTCAACAACAGACACGGGTGCTACGCCTGTTACAATAAAACCGATTGAAACACAAAGTATCAATATAAAGGCCAAAGTCACAATCTAGATCAATGTGTGTTGTGTTGTGTGATTGTGTTGTGTAATTGTATTGTGTAATTGTATTGTGTTGTATTGTGTAACTGTGCTGTGTTGTGTTGTGTAATTGTGTTGTGTTGACAGACCCAGGGGCTGATGCGTCTCTCTGCATCATGGCTGCCCCCAGCACGTCGGGAATGAACGCAGTGAGTTATGGTACCATGTGTGAAAACGTGCTCAACCTGGAGGTGCTGCTGGCCGACGGCACTATATAACACACCGTAGGCAGGGGCGTCGGCCCAGGTAATATAAACACCTGCCCCACCTCCACCTCTGACCCCCACACTCGGGGACAGTGGTCCTGTATCTTTAACCCCCTGAGGTCGACGGGATCGCCGACGATCCCAGCAGCAATAAAAGTATATTACTATTTCTAACGTCGCAAGATTTTATCATACAGAAACCTTAGAATCGTGACTTTCAGATTTGAGCACTGGCAAATAATATTAGATTTTTTAAATTAGGTTAATTAGACCAAAAGTAAACCTTGCCTTTTCCTCTCTTTTTTACCTGTTAGTACCGTCCCCCTTCTATTGACATGGTAACTAGGTGCTAGTCTCGGGGAGGGGCGTGGGGCCATGTTTCAAATCGCAACGTAAACAATGTCCCGACATTATATCGCATCTTGTCTGTGTTTACGGTTGCAATCTGCCAGCAACAGACGGTGTATGCTGATATTTATTTTATTTACCATGTTTTCAAATACTCGTGAAAATATATGAATTCCGCCTCTTGTGACGCTATACGGAAACATTCAGAATCATTGCGGACTGCTGTGAATAATTAACGGGAGGATATTTAACCAGCTGGCATTCTGTTTCGGCGCTTGGACATTATCTAGCTTAGCTTGATAATACCCATTGTGATGAATGTTTCTTGCCTCTCGAGAACTTGTTTGTTTGTGTGCTTATTGTTGTTTAGATTCCCAGCGTTTAGTTTATTCCGAGATTTTGGATACGTTTTGTTTGTTCGTGATCGTTGGTTATTTTGTTTTGTTTATGTCTTTCTGTGTCTTCGCAGACACGGATTTTGCTTTCGTTTTCCTACAGACGTTTAAAGATAAATATCTTAAACCCAGAAAACGGGCTACTTTTGATCATGTGCCTGTGCCCACTGCCAAACAGACTCTGGATGTTGGCAAACTGGCTTCTGTTGGTCGCAAGAAATACGTACTCTGCAACATGTCTTTGTCTGATGGCCTTTGAGAGAGAGATGGCCCATCTGACAGATCTTTCAGGTGTGCATCATGATATTCAGTAAATTTGCATATAGCCCTCCCACAGCCTGAAATAAATGTGACCAGTTCTGATAGAAACAGGTTTTTAGCTATTTAGATCTCATATGTGCTAAACTATTTTCACACCCTTACATAACCAAGACCTTGATGAACAAACGCACATTGGCAAAACAATTCGTCACTATAGTTTAGTGTGTGCTTTCACAACTTTTGTGACGGCAGAAAATTTTACTCTTTATAACTTGTGTGTTTGTAGATCTATTTACAAGCTGCATATGATACTGACATTATACTTGTGTATTTTTAACAGTGGTCGTTTGCTCCGTGTGCAAAGCTCCTTATATCGCGTATGAAGACACGGTTCTTAATTGGCCCAATGTATGTCGATGCTGCTATTTTTAAAGAAAGTTAGCCCTGGTGGTAATGAATGCTAAATTCACCCTAAATTAGTTGATCTATTTTGCCTATTAACTGTATTTCTGTGTCTATTCTGTACTTGTCTATTTGGCATGTGGGCCATTTGAACTATTTCTGACTCGATTTGAAAGAGAATTCAGAATAAAAGCATTTTATACTCTCCTATACATCAGCTTCCATCTGTTTCATTCAATTGAATACATCCTGTGCGGGGCTTTTGCCTTGAAATACTTAACAAGGTTCTTCCACCCCTGACAGTGGGAGTGGCGTAGTCAACTAAATTAACAGCAGGGCTTAGCTGTATCATCGCCTATTTGGCTGAAATGTAATCTACTCAGATAATCCTGTATAATATATTCTGTGACTCTCAAACCAATCTGTTCATCCATTTGCTTGAACAAAACCCCCGGTAAAATTTGCTAACCTACATTGACTTGAATGGTGAGGTCGCAAAAGTTATCATTTTATTGGAAAATATAAAACGCTAGCTAACTTTGGCACCCACATCCAATGTTCTAAATAAATGTAAAAAAACAGAGCCAGAACACCATCAAAGGGAGTTGTCACTGGGCAACTATTATGGTGAAGGGGACGAACAGACAACAAGCTATAGAATTAGCCAAAAATGTATGATGGATGACAGGGGCATGGCTTTGGATTTTACAAGGTTAATTTCGTAACCTGAAAAGGCACTAAAGAGGCCCGTTTCCATTGCACAAAAAACGAGCCAGAACTTTTGGTACTTTTTGGCACTAGAAAATGGGAACTTTGGGTTTTCCATTTGCCAAGGTTACAGTTTGGCATAGTTCTCGTAGATTTTTGGTGCCTGTTCAAGATGTGGTACTTACCATACCAAACGGGGGCAGGACTAACAGCACTGTTTATCAATGATTGGTTACACATTTTGCGTCACTCAAGTGACTGATTGTGAGGGGGAAGAAGCATTGTTAGAATTTGTTGAAGAAGGAATATCAGCATAATGTAGAAACCCACGGGACTATGAAACAAGTACAGTTCTCATTAAAAATAAAGTGTAGCTTAATGTTACAGAAGTGCAGTGTCTATTTTTATGCGATTATGTGCCATATGAGGGCAGTTCTGGCAAGTAGATTTCTAGTCGGGCAAGAGAGGAAAACATTTTAATGTTTAATCCTGTTATAGCTTGCTATCAAGTGATACATTTTTTCAAATAGCAGCTTAATATATACGATACGACACGATATATTTTATTTAACTTGTCTTGTAGCTGTTTAACAGTAATTACACATATAACAAAAATAGAAAAATAGTGCCTCAAAAGAGCAGCATCAATCAAATAACAGATTCGATTCTGTACAACAACACAGTATATCTACACATTCTCATCAACACAATACATTACACATGTGTCAAGTGATATGTTTTTCATATGGCAGCTTTATGTATCAAGTGATACATTTTTTCATATGGCAGCTTAACCAAAATGAAGTGAAAAAGTATTCCTTTGCATTGCTGATGTTTGCTCTGAATTATTGCAAACCATAACTGTTTCCCCTGAAGTCGGTGGAAACAAGAACGGTAACTAGAACTGGAACTAGCGCTAGTTCCCGTTGGGTCTAGTTCTTTTTTTTTTTGTGCAATGGAAAAGGGCCCAAGGATGCAATGGTTCTGGTAAGACATGGAACAGAGGTTTGGACATGCACACGCTGCAAAAACCTGTGCCATACAAAACTCTTCTTTCCAAAAATGGTGTAAGTATTTGCTCAAAGGTCAAACAGCACATTTGTTACTTTGGCTCCAGCCTCCTCAGAGCAGCAGGTATTCTCCTCCATTTGTTCCATGCCGAGTTTGCATTTCCCAGCCCTGTAGGCCAGCATGCCTTCAGCCATTGATTAGTGGCTCAGATGAACACAATGATTTCAGCATGTTGTCCAGTGTGTCGAGAGATTGTCTTGGCTGGCAGTGTAGTGTAATGGTTAGGGAGCTGGGCTTGTAACTCAGCGCTTGCAGGTTCAATTCCCATGCTGTTGTACCCTTGAGCAAGGTACTTAACCTGAATTGCTTCAGTAAAATATCCAGCTGTATAAATGGATTGTATGTAAATAAATGTAAACTGTGTAAGTCGCTCTGGATAAGAGTGTCTGCTAAATGCCTAAAATGTCAAATGTAAATGTCTCAATATCCCAATATTTTCAAAAGGATTTGACACTGGTAAGAGGGAAACAAAACAACATTAAAGTAAAATAAATAAGTATTTTTAAATATTGGGGGGAGGTTGGCAAAGCTGAATATAAGCTGTTCTTGTGATGTACTGTTTACAGTTCTGGGGTTGTAGTGTAGTGTAAGTGGCAGAGGGGTCCTCACAGTCCTGAGGTTGCCCCATGGATGCCTATGTGAGAGGATTCCTGCTGATGACCAGTTCCAGTCTCTGTGATCAGTGGCACGGCCAGGCAGCACCCAAAATCCCTGGTGTCAATCTATGCTCATTACCTGCAAATATAACTATTTTGCTACTAGCATCCCTATCAAAATAATTTATGTAAACAAGGGAAAGCAGAGTTAGCATCGATCCCTGTGGGACTCCACTGCCCACAGTGTAGGTTCCTGCTCACCACCAGAGGGCACCATTGGACTCTTAGTGTTCCTTGATTGTGTCATTGTCTTGAGTGATTCCACCTGTGCCTTGTTTCGTGCCCTCATTTAAGTTGCCTGTTTTCTTTGTTCTGTGCTCTGTCTTCAATGGTGATTCCCTGTGTTTGCTAGTCTTACTTGGTTTCTATTCATGTTTTATTATTTATACTTGTGTTTATTTTCTTCCAGTTTGTGGTTTTGTTCTCATGTTTTGATTAGTTCAGTCGTTGAAATAAATCTACAGTTTACTGAGTATCTGCCTCTTCCTTCGTCTCTACACCTGGGTCCCATCTCTCTGCCTCATCTCACACAAGCCCCTAGGTAAGATATGACCCCTCCTACTGTTACTCTTTGTATTCAACCTTGCAGCTAATTATAAACCCACTCTGAAATAACTCCTGTAATTCCTACTGGGTGCATTTTTTTTTTGAGCATCTCGTGTACTTTGGCAAATGCTTTTTGTAGGTCCAAATATATAATATCATAAGCGTGATTCAAGTCAAAACTCTTCCTCAAAGAAGTCCAGGAGGTTTGTTTGGCATGAACTCCCTCTGAAAAAAACATTATTTTTCAGGAATAATTGCAACTTTTTGGTAAGAATACATTCCAATATTTTCCCCAATATTTAGCTCAATAGGTAAATGGCTCATTTGGAAATTATTTATAAAACAGTAGCCTACATTAGAGAAAGACTAAGACAAAACTGCTCACCATGAATAATTGAAGAGGTTATTCACTGTTAGGGTTGTAAAGGCTTGTGAACATATTCAGGTAAGTATAACAACAGCACCAGCAGTGCTAAACGTACACTTATCAAAGATGAGAGTATAGTCATGTAACCTCAGCTGTCAGGTTCATAACATCACAGTGCTATGAGCCTGACCAAGTTGACACTAATGTGAAATAAGTCAGCCAACTTTCCAGGGATAAGCTTTGTTAATACATTTTATTTTAAAAGAAAAATAAACATAGTTAATTCTGACGAATCATGATCTTGTGACTCTGTGTGACTCAGTTAGATTCACAGTTAGCGTTAGCTAGCTAGTACTAACAACATTTTTTTAAAGTACCTGTGCCTGCTATCTATTACCTAGTGTTAGCTAGCTAGTACTAATGACATTTTTAAAGTACCTGTGCCTGCTGTCCACTACGTGGTTCTCTGTGGCTCAGTAGGTAGAGCGTGGCGCTAACAATGCTTAGGTTGTGGGTTCATTCCCCACTGGGGCCACATATACTGAAAAATGTATGCATTCACTACTGTAAGTTGCTTTGGATAAAAGCGTCTGCTAAATGGCATATATTATATTGTGCAGGTTAACTCACTAACAGACTCACTTCAATCATCACCAATGGGTAGTATCCACCTGGATGATGCACAGAAGCCATTTTGCGCCAAAACGCTCACCACACATTAAAGATGGTAAAATAAAGATTGATTGAAAGATTGATTAATTGTCCGAGACCTAGTCTCAGCTAACCACACATTGCTGAACTGAGTGACTGCTGCTGGTCTGTGTCTAGGCACCAGAAGCCCAGCCACAAAATTCCCCCAATAGCTCTGCAATAAAACTTATTTATACATCTTAATAAGAACCACATTCTCTACTTCGGCTTCACATTTCTTGCCCTTTTCTCCATTTTCAAACATATAAACTATTTTAGAAATTGAAAGCAGATAATGAATGCAGATCTGATAATCTGTAGTTTAACACAATCTGTTCAATCTTGTTTTCTCTGGCTCTGATTCATAAACTAATATACTGAGCATTTATTGAATTTACACAGATTTAAATCTATTTCAGATCCCTATTCAAAGCCAGCAGGACTCATATTGAAGGTGAAAAATAAGTCTCCATGCCTCTGGGAAAGGTTTGCTCTTTTAACAGGAATGAACAGTGAGCATGCATCAACGCCAGAAAACTCCAGCACAACTAGTTTCTGTATTGTTTTGCATTCTATCTTATCAAACATTTTACAGTGGACCTCTTTTTTTAACTCACAATGACCTCGTTGTGCAAATCCACCTTTTGGCAAACAGTTGAGTTCTTGCCTGCTCTCGCTGTCTCTGACAGTGTGACTTTCAGGGCTGACTAAACACTCAAGTGAGAAATAAAGAGACAGCCAAAATAAAAACGTTGGATTTAATTTTTATATACACACACACACACACATATATATATATATATATATATATAGCACTTTTCATCTCTTGGTCTCAAAGCCGCTTACAGTGAAGGGGGGAAACTCAACCACCCACCTGGGTGATGTAAGGCAGCCATTTTGCAACACTTACTGCTTATCAAGGGAGTGAGCTCATTGAGAAGTACTTGTTCTCCTTGAAATCAAAGTTACACCATTGGGGCCTGGTGCATGTAATGTCATGTGGTGGAAGTACCTATGCCAAAAGGAATTACATTTCCAGTTTGATAAACGTATACATTTCTTAAAAGAAAATGCATTTATAGTACGTTTCATTTCATAAAATGTATTGCATAAATATAACTAATATATTACTGATAGTATATGGAAAATTTATAGAAATAAGATATACATTATACACAACTGCCATACTGTAGTGTCACTGGGGGTTGGTGACACAAACAGGACCTTTTCAGAGGGTGAAGGCCAGGGTTACTCTGGCCCACAAATCTAAATGTAGTTCTAGTTCTTTCTCTGTTAGGTAATTAACTAATTAGTGCAATTGATTGGCCAGAGTGTCTTCACACCTGACTCCCAGGTAAAGGGGGGATGGAAAAACAACTGTACTCAGCCTACGGCCCATTTGAGTAACCCTGCTGTAGGCAATGGAAAGAATGCAGAGAGGAGGCAGGATTCCCCAAAACACTAACTTAATGAATGCTTTTTGCCCAAATACAAAATAAAGCCTTCAATAAATAATTTTCAAACTAAGGTATCTTGTCAAATTCAACAAAAGCCATAACATTGATGTTCTGTCCCCAATGTGTGTGCGGGATACACAAATAGACAGACAGCGAACAACTGGCTTCAAGAGAAGAACGGAGGCAGTGCGGAGCTGAAGGCTTTTTACTCTCCTTTCTCTCAAAGACAAAGTTTGTAAAACTGAAATGATACAAAAAAGGGTACCACCAATTATATAATGCTGTAAGACATCACATGTCCACAGAATAAAATAACAACATGAAAGACAAGCTACATGCAGTAATGTATGGACTATACTATACATCCCAGCTCGTAGAAGTGACAAAATCTACAGTAGATCAACGTCGCTAAATCGCTGGCTGACTGAGTGGTGTACATCAAATAGCATAGGGTTTGTTAATAATTGGCCTACGTTTTGGGGAGAGCCTGGTTTACTGAAGAGAGACGGACTCCACCCGAGCTGGAGGGGTGCTCTTCTTTTATCTAATAACATAGGCCATAGTCTGAATCGGCGAAATTGACATTCAAGAGCTACAGCCAGGCAGCAGACAGACGGTCTTAAACAATTGTCTGCAAGTTTCCCTGAGTTTCCACCCCAGTTCCCACATAATTGAGACTGTCTGTTCCACGTAGAGAAAACCGTAGTCTATTGAAACTCAAACCCTCTCGTGGGATTTTTTCTAATAATCTGATAAGGATCAACACGAACCATCGTAATGCAAATGCTAAACCTAATTTTGATAGAACTCTCCTTAAAATTGGTTTGCTAAATATAAGATCACTAGCTCCTAAAGCTGCCCTTTGAACGAAATGATCACTGATTATAAACTTGACATTTTAAGTTTGACGGAGACTTGGCTTAGACCTGATCAATACATAGCATTAAATGCATCCACCCCGGTTGGATACTCTGGTTGTCACAATCCTCGACAGTCAGGCAGAGGTGGTGGCGTGGCTGTTATTTTTGACACTAGACTAAGCCTTATAAGAAATCTATAAACGTATTCCCTTCATTTGAAGTGCTTTCCCTGGGCTCCATACAGACTAATGTAGATAATAGATCTATATTTACTTCATCTTTTATACTAGTTACAATCTACAGACCCCCTGGACCATATGTTGCTTTCCTCTCAGAGTTTTCTGACTTTTTATCAAACCTAGCAGTTATGGCAGATAAAGTTGTGATCATAGGCGACTTTAATATTCATGTTGATAATGGAAATGATTCTCTAGTGAAGGCTTTTGCTTCTATTCTTGACTCCGTTGGTTTTGTCCAAAATGTGTCTGGGCCGACTCATTGTCATCAACATACACTGGACTTAGCTTTATCCTATGGTATTAGCATTAGCAATCTAGTTGTCTCTCCTCATAATCCTGTGCTCTCTGTCCATTTCCTTATTACGTTTGAAATTCACGCTACCACTGCTATTAGATCAAAACCAGTGTTCTACTTTAGTCGCTCCCTAAATTCCTCTACGATACCTAACTTTGTCAGCCTGTTCCAAGAATCATTTACTGTTAATCAGGATCCCACTAGCCTAGAATCTATTGATCAGCTGACGGACAATCTAAATTACACCCTGCGCAACACTCTTGATGTTGTTGCGCCTCTCAAAAAGAAAAAAACTAGCCAAAAGAAGCTTGCACCATGGTATACTGGCCACACACGTGCTCTTAAACAAGCTTCTCGCAAGTTGGAATGTAAGTGGCGATTGACTAAATTAGAAGTATTTTATTCTGCCTGGAAAGACAGTCTGGTACAGTACAAATATGCTCTCTCCTCCACAAGGTCAACCTATTTGTCTGATCTGATTGAGCATAATAAGAATAATCAAAATGTATTTTTGATACAGTGGCCAAACTGACAAAGAACCAGACTGAAACCAATGCTAAGCCTCTGGCAGCCTATAATAGTAATGATTTCATGAACTTTTTCTCTGAGAAGATTGAGAAAATTAGAGATGAAATTACTAAAATGGCACCTTCTGCTGTAGCAGACACTGATCAGAAAGCACAGGCTTACCAGGACAGGGGTCCTATGGCTACTCTTGAGTTGAGTTTTAGCGCTCTGGAGTGGACTGAATTTTCTAAATTGGTTATGTCCTCCAAACCATCTACTTGCCAATTAGACCCAATCCCAACAAAACTTGTTAAATAACTTCTTCCTGTTATGGGGCAGTCCATGCTAGACATTATTAATCTGTCTCTATCATCAGGCTATATGCCAAATTCTCAAAAAGTGGCAGTAATTAAGCCACTTTTAAAGAAACCAAACCTCGACCCAGAAAATCTCAGTAACTACAGGCCAATTTCTAATCTTTCTTTTCTCTCAAAAATTCTAGAGAAAGCCGTAGCTCAGGGACTGACTTCATTCCTGACATCTATGAAACTTTTCAGTCAGGATTTAGGCAACACCATAGCACTGAGACTGCTCTTATTAAAGTTGTTAATGACTTACTGATATCAGCCGACCAGCTCTATTCTTGTGCTTTTGGACTTAAGTGCTGCGTTTGACACAATAGACCACCAAACTCTTCTGAGCAGACTTGAAAACCTAGTTGGACTGCGTGGACAGGCACTCTCCTGGTTAAGTCCTACCTGTCAGATAGGTATCAATTTGTGCAGTTAAATGATGAGCCCTCTGCTCTCATCAAGGTGGAATATGGTGTCCCTCAAGGTTCTGTTTTGGGGCCATTATTGTTCTCCCTTTACATGTTGCCACTTGGCAGATGACACACAATTATACCTATCAATGAAACCTGGCGAAGGACAATTAGAACAGTTGGAGGCCTGTTTTAAAGACATAAAAGACTGGATGCCAGATCATTTTCTATTGTTGAATACTGATAAAACAGAGATGTTGGTCTTGGGGCCCAAAAACCTCAGAAAAGGGTTATCTGATTTATCACTTAATCTGGATGGTTGCTCTGTTGCTGCAGGTTTGGTTGTAAAAGACCTTGGTGTTACTATAGATCCTGGTCTCTCATTTGATAGTCACATCAAAAACATTTCCAGAATAGCCTTTTTTCACCTGAGGAATATTGCCAAAATTAGGGGCTTCCTGTCATTAATAGATGCAGAAAAATTGGTACATGCCTTTGTTACATCTGGATTAGATTATTGCAATGCATTACTGTCTGGCTGTTCCAATACCTCACTCAGGAGCCTACAACTTGTACAGAATGCTGCTGCAAGGATCCGGACTAGAACAAAGAAATATGAGCACATTAGTCCTGTGTTAGTGTCACTCCACTGGCTTTCTATAAACTATCGTGTAGACTATAAGGTACTCCTCTTAATTTATAAGGTGTTGCATGGACTTGCACCCTCTTACTTGACGGATCTACTTCATCCTTACAATCCCCACGTTAAGCCGCTCACAAGATGCAGGCAACTTGGTAGTCCCTAGAATATCAACAAATACAGCAGGTGGCAGAGCTTTCTCCTATAGAGCTCCTTTACTGTGGAACAATCTACCCGTCTCTGTGAAGGAGTCAGACACGGTCTCAATCTTCAAGTCTAGATTAAAAACACATCTCTTTAGTCTCTCTTATAGTCATTAGGTGCAGATGTGGAGGGGGCGTAGCAATAGAGCCTTCTGGTGCAATGAGCTATCCTTACTGTCACCAATCATAAGTGATGATCTGCCCCTATCAGGACTGCTGATGATGTGGTGGGATGGTCTCTGAGTGCCCTCATGGCTGCGTGCGCCCTGTGCCACTCACCTAATTAGTTATGCTGCCCTAGATTACTTCTGCTGGTGCAAAAGTGTTATCACTACTCTTTCCCCTGATCTGGTGTGATATTTATCATAGTCATAATTGCACCTTTCCTCTTTTCTCCCCGGCTTCGTGGCACCTGCCCGGAGCTCACCTGCCCCAGAGCCAACCCCCCACCCCTGCCATGTGTTAGCCGGATGCCGCTGGCCCAGACCCTAGCTGCTGATTCCATCCCCCGCCCTGCCCTGGTATCTGGAGGGATGAGGTCCATCCCACCCCTACACTTAGAATGCCCTTCCGGTGGTCTGTTAAGCCTCATGAGCCTCAAGGACTATTTGATTTGTTTTTCTCTGTAACCCACAATTTTCCAGGAGTTCATCTCGACCGCCTTTTAAGGGGTCAGGGAATAATTTTCCAGTCTCCCACACTGGTCCCAATGGTTTTCTGTTTTTTTTAATTCCCTCTGTTAAATGCCAATTGTGAAGCGCTGTGTGACAACCTGTTTGTAAATGGCACTATAGAAAAATAAAGATTGAGATTGATTGATTGATATCACTTTCAAATGATATGTAAATAACTGTATATAAAATATAAATAGCTTGTACATATTTGTAAGTAGCTTGTAACTGAATTACATGACATAGCACCTCATGAATATTAACAGAAACAGTGCCAGAGTTCGTTTCTTAAGCTAGCATGAAGCTACTCTGAACAATGAATAACAGCAGTGAAGCTAGCACGCTATCCTAGCAATACACAGGGAAAAAACGTACGGTAGCATTAGCTTAGCATAAACAAAGTTTTGCATAGGAAAAACTAAGGTTTACCAAATTACTTCACATTTCCAAACGCTTAAAAGACATTTGGATACTTTTTTAAACAAGGTACTTACAAGCGATACTTTCCAAGGCACTATTGGACAAAGAAGTGAAGAAAATAACTGCGGAGCCGGAACATGACCGCATGCATACAAACTCACGTGTATTACAACTAGCAATGAAACTTAACAGAAGCAATTACTTTAGCGTCGACTAGGGGGGGGGGGGGCAAAACCACCAATAAAAGATGCAGTTCTTATAGAACATGACAATCGACTTAAGTCTACAAAAACCAGGGCATAAGGTCTGCAGTATAGCTTACTGCCCTTCGTTGTGGCACAATCAGTCGCTTTTTATGTAGTCCACAATTGGAGTCAGCTGCCAGCAGTTCTGTGTATTTTTCATTCATTTAAGCTTTCTAAATACAACGTTTAGTTAATTTATCATATATTCTTAATGTATGCTTTCTCTATTTTCTCTGAGTAATACATTTAAAATATATTGTGGCATCCCAAGGCGAAATGGCTGCCTGCCCCTTTAACTTGTGAGCCAATATAGCCATCAACGGCACAATGACAGTTCTCCACCTGGGAATTGAACCAGCAACCTCTGAGTTACAAGCTCAGTTCCCTCACCATTACAATACACTTACCCCATCCTTTGTGTTTTCTGTAAAGCAATCCATTTAATAAAATTATTGTTTTGTTTTGAATACTGCCTCCTCCGGATTCTTCAATTGCCTACGCCCTCTGAAAAGGTCCTTGAGTGTCGCCCCACCCCCAGTGGCACAAAAATATTTAATATTTATTTTGGGTGTGGGCAGAAATCTGCTGCTGTACCTTGTGCAGCTCCAAGGGAGTAGGGGACAGGATCTCCTACATTTCCTCCTTGATTCTGTGTGACTCCTACACAGGGTTGGGAGGGTTACTTTGTAAATGTAATTAGTGCCTGAATACTGATTACACGGCTCTGAAAGTAATCCGATACGAATACAGTTACATGTCTCAAAAAAGTAACGTAATCAGATTACTTTTAGAATACTTTTGGATTACTTACTTTTTCCATCACAGATGGGTATGTTTTGGGGTACAGGAGACATTGGGAAGCTGTTATATAGCCAAAGGTGGTGCTACTTAGTACTAAAAGGGTGCTCAAACGTTTGCACACGTCATGTTCACTTTTTTATTTGATCAGTAATACATTTAAATAGTTATTATGCATTACACTTTGAAAAAGGATGTCATGTTCAACTTTCCACTGTGTTGAGGTCAGGTCAGCTTCTGTTCATTTAATAATAAATACTAATAAATTTGAGATGTCAATTTAGCTAAATATATGCAACATTGTATCTGCATTTTTTGTTGTAGTCGTCGTCATTAACATGTTATGGAATTAGAATGGACAGATTCAAAATTAATCATAATAAAAAGCAAAGGGATATTGAAAGGCAAGTTCTTTTACTGTTTTGATGGCTCATCATGAGCATAACTCAAACACAGCATCTGAAACAATGTAATAACTTTTGAAACTTTTTGGCACTGGAATAACAGCGACTTGTAAGGGATATGGCTTAGAAAAGTGCCAGTGTTGGCGGGCTGTGTAGCGGCGAATGCTCGGCAGTGCATAACGTAATTGACGTATAGTAGAGTACAATTGTCTACCAAATTGGGAGAAAACTGGGAAAAATAAAAAGAATAAAATAAAATGTCATCGTTTCAACAATAAAGAAAGCAGTATAAAATTAGCAGAGCAGTTAATGCGATGCCTCAAACCGTAGGCTAAGGTCAGGTAACAGCAAATTACTGCAGAACTGTGTTCATTAAACTGAAGGTTAGCTAACGTCGACTTACTCCAAGTGCTTTTTAAGATTCGAAGTCGAGTCCTTTGATGCCGACAGTATCTTTATTCCTGGAAGACACAAGGTACACTGGACCGACAGATTTTTCCCATGTTCTTCTTTAAACTGGAAATTGTGTCGATAACGCCACAAACTAAAAGCTGACTTTTCTTCCATCTTGTCCCTATCAATGTTTGTCTGAGTGTGGGCGCGCGCTTTTTTTTAAACGCATTTTTTTAACGCAGTTTTTTGGTTCTGTGCAGCGGCTGTAGTTTTCGTGAGCTGTGTGATGATAATCATGTAGGCGTGATAATTTCATGCTGTAACTTTAGTAATGAATATCAGCTCATTAATGTTTGTAAGAAAACTTTCCACCAAGAATTCCAAGAAGTAATCCAAAATGTATTCACTTCAGGTTTATTAAAGTAACTGTATTCAGATTACTCGTTTTTCAAATGTAACGCGAGCTGAATACAGTTACTTGATTTTTGTATTCTGATTACGTAACGCCGTTACATGTATTCCGTTACAACCCAACCCTGCTCCTACATCTTCTCGGACATACACATACAGTATGCTCCTGCCCTTGGCTTTGTTACACCACATTTCTTAATGCTTACATTTACATTTACATTTTAAGCATTCAGTGGTTTGTAATTCTGTTGTATTGTAGATATTATAATCAAACGGCAGCATGGTGCCGCTTGAAACAATGAATTAAGGCCTCTACATGCTCGAGCGACTGCAACACGACATCCACTGCAACACGTCGCAGATGTTGTGTTGATGTTGCAGAGGATCTTGCAGAGGATGTCGCGTACCTAGCACAAAACAGTCAACATGATGACATGTAAATGGACAATGGACAATTTTTACATTTTACATTTTAAGCATTTAGCAGACGCTCTTATCCAGAGCAACTTACAAGACGTGCATGAATATATGGTAGGAACTATCATAGTTTGTGCAAGAGATCAGTGCAGTAATACAGCGATAGACATCATTGTAGGCAGCTGCATACCATACCTGTAACACTGGGAAGGAAAAGTTTAGTAATTTTAATTATTTTTTAAATGAGTAAGGAGTAAGCAGGGATACATATACAAGAAGTATTGAGCAAGTAGGCAGCATATGGATGAAAATAACCAATAAACTACACCAGATGAATGTATAACACCATAATTAATACACCAAGGAAAAAAACTAGAGTTCGGGAGAGAAATGATCAGACATTCCCCTCAACCAGCGTATATCCAACAGGTATAAAATCACCATGTACCTTTCTCCCATCATGCTAAGCTGTTTCCAGCACCTCAATGCCTCCCAATTTTCTCCTTCTTCCATGTTAACCTTCATTTAAATTTTTCTCTCCATTTGTCTTTGATGTCCAATGGGGGGGGTCAACAACCTCGTCTGATGGCCAGGTGCGATCCCGCCTACGGACTCCAAGCCCAACAACTAAATCCATACAGCAACCTTGTTTAAAATATTATGCCGTGTGTCAATACACCTTCTGTTCTAAATGCATTTTTGTTGTATGAGAATTTCTTACTACTGAATTGAAAGTATGTTTTACAGACCATACAGATATACAGAATAAACAAACTAATTTCCAGTAATAAATATTAAATGAAATGCAAATACATTTTAGCCTAGGACTGATAGACATAAAAAGGCCAGATACAGGAAGGGCCAAATCCTATATCGATCTGAGTTGGAACTGTTCTCATTGAGTGGATGATGTCGCACGATCATTTTCTGCCACCAAATAAGGAACATTGGCCATTTATGTATACAAAGTGCTCAAAGTAACATGTATGTGCTGAATGGGTGAGAATTTATGGGTGGTTTTTAAAGTTTAGGAATCTGTATAAGGGCAGAGTAAAGGTTTTGGCTTATGAGAACAATTTAATTGGAAAAAAGTTAATGACCTTGTGAGAAATCCAATCTAAAGAATTTTATTAAATGTCTTTTGAAACTCTTTCCATTTTTAAGCGACTGCATTTCTTTGTGTATGATAAAAAATGAAAGTAAGTCTTCCACCAGGTTTTTATTAACCCCATAAAATAATGAATGTTAAGTCATTCCATCTCCTGCACTTGACTGGTAAGCTTTGTTTCCTTTGCTGGGACAGTCATTTCAAAGTGAAGTTTCACATGCACTTTTCAAGGTTCTACACCAGATTCAGATTCAGATTCCTTTATTTGTTACATCTGTGATACTAGGTACACCAGAGTAAAAATCTTGGGCCTGGCCCCTCAACTTCGCAGCATCAGAAATAACACACAGAAAAACCACACATTGTAAACAAAATAGTAATACCCGTAATAGTAATGGAGTGTTACTAACAGACTCAAGTGTTCCTTCTGTTCACATTTTAAGTTCACAAGTCATCGTTTGCAATACGAGGTTAAGATTCGTTTTGAATTTCATCCAAAAATAAAATCACTTGCAGGATTCCATCCAAGCTTGTTTAATCAATCAAAATTCTAATGCCAATCTTCATGTTGTAATGGCAAATTAAGAGAAATCAGCCTCACTGAAGTGTTTCCACAATAGTATAAATAGTACATCTGTATATTTCTCCTGGGTAATTTGAGGTTGGTTTTTTTGTGCTGTGATGAATGTAATCAGCTGCGCTTGCGCAATATTCGTTTTGCAGAATTCACACTCTAGTTTGTACTTGTTTATTGGAACCATGATTTTACAAAGTTGGGCACATTGAACAATACAATACCATGTCAAATATTCGATTTTTATGCTTTTTCCACATTCTTTATTCTAAGTTCATTGCAACCTCTGCTGTCAACTCTGCACGCGCTCTTCTTCAAAACATTATGTCAGCCGCCTCTTCTTTTCACACCACAGTCTACAAGTTAAGCTTGCACAGACATGGGTTTGTGGGCAGCTTTATACCGGCAGATCATGGGTGCCCTATTGACCAGCGGAGGTTGCTGGTGTGTGACGAGACACGAAACACCCACCGACTCCATCCCTCCCTCCCTGGATGAAGCATAATTTGCAGGGTGCTAGCCAGTCAGCACTGGCACCAGACCCTGATGATTCAATGATTGGGGGTTAAGACTGAACTGAAAACAAATTAGCAGCTTTAATTGGTCCAGGTTTATTTGCTGAAGGAAAAAAAAAAAAAAAAATTGTACAAGAGAAATGTCTTTGTGTGATGGAGTTCTCCAATGAGCAGCTGGTGAAGCTCATTATTAGGAGGGCCAGGAAGACAGGGTGCTTGAGAAGCACTATCTCACTGCTCGTTCTGCTGGCCCTCGCGAGGGCTGACACAGCTCCTTGGCCCTTGTTGACGTCGCTGATGCAGGCCCACTGTCCATCCACAGATTCTTTCCACAGCGTCACCTGCAGGTGACACACAAGCTCACACATCGATTAGGAACAATCAGGGACACGGCAGTTCTTTATTTCCTTCCTATTCGTTTCTGTTGTGCGTAAATGTGCGAATCTTACGGTACCCCACCGTTTCCCAGTTCTTCTCGCTTGCCATTTAAGGGATCAGAAAATCATTTCCCAGTTTTGTCCAAGCAGCGAAGCTATTGTTTTGTTGTTTCTGTACCCTTAAGTACAGAAACAGTGCTGGCACCAACGATGTTCGACTTAGGCAGTCGGAGATCACAAAAAATAATTTTGCTTCGGTGTGTAAACCCGCTAAAACAATCAGTCGGGAAGTAATTATCTCTGGCCCTATCCCTGCCCGTAGGAGTGACAAAGTCTACAGTAGACTCACGTCGCTAAATCGCTGGATGGCTAACTGGTGTACTGACAACGACTTGGGCTTCATAAACAATTGGCCCAGTTTTTGGGGAAAGCCTGGCTTACTGAAGAGAGACGGACTCCACCTGAACTGGAGAGGTTCTCTTCTATTATCTAGAAATTTTTCCCGTAGTATAAACTCGCTAAATTTATGACCTCTCAGAGCGCTAGCCAGGCAGCAGACTTCTGGTCCTAAACTACTGTCTGCTGGCTTCCAAAAACCTGTGACTAGCTTAACTATTGAGACTGTGTCTGTCCCTCGTTTTGGAAATGGTTTTAGAAGTAAAAAGCTATCTGAGGACACGGGCTGTCGTGGCATCTGTGTACATAATCTTATTTATATTAAAACCTCTCAGCCTACAGTAAGTGTTGCCTGTAATAAGACGCATTTTAAATGTGGATTGTTAAATGTTAGATCACTTTCCCCCAAGGCGGTTCTTGTGAACGAACTAATCACAGACCATAGTGTTGACCTGATTAGTTTCACTGAAACTCGGCTTGACGAAACCTAGGCCTGACGAATACAGTACACTCAATGAGGCGTCTCCTGATGGTTATGCCAGCTGCCAAGCGCCGCGTCTGTCCGGTAGAGGGGGCGGTGTTGCTGTTGCTTGAAAATTTTGTTTCACACCTAAATGTGGGGATAAGTTCTCCTCTTTTGAATCGCTTGCTATGCTTTCTGGTCGGTCAAAAGATATAGTTACCTCAGTGCAATCCTTCCTCTTAGTAACTATTTATAGACCACCTGGACCGTATACTGTCTTTCTTTCTGAGTTTGCAGAGTTTTTATCAAGCTTGGCAACTATGGCAGATAAAGTTGGGATTGTTGGAGATTTCAACATATATGTTGATAATGACAATGACCCTTTAGGGCTGGCTTTTGCAGCTATTATTGTCTCTGTTGGTTTTATTCAAAATATATCTGAACCAACCCACCACCACAACCATACCTTAGATTTAGTCTTATCCTATGGCATCGATGTCGAGAATATCATTGTGTCTCCCCATAATCCTGTACTATCGGATCACTTTTTGATTACTTTTGAAATTCAGGTAAATATTCCTATTAAATCGGAACCTAGATACTATTCATTTTACATTTTTACATTTTAAGCATTTAGCAGACGCTCTTATCCAGAGCGACTTACAAGATGTGCATAATACAAGGTAAGAACAATCATAGTTAGCGCACAAGATCGGTGCAGTAAAACAGCAATAGACATCATTGCAGGCATCTGCGTATCATACCTGTAACACTGGGAAAGGAATTTCCAGCCGCTCTATAAATTCATTGACGGCTTCAAAATTTATAAACTTACTTCCCGAATCGTTAGTATCAAGTCAGGACCCAAATAGCTTTTTGTCAATTGATCATCAAACAGATACGCTAAATCACATTTTACGGAATACACTTGATGCGGTCGCACCCCTCAAGAGGAAAAAATGCAGTCAGAAGAAACTTGCACCCTGGTTTACTGACCATACACGTGCCCTTAAACAAGTTTCCAGGAAATTAAAACACAGATGGCGCTCTACCAATTTAGAGGTTTTTCGCTCTGCTTGGAAGGACAGCCTCATAGAATACAAGCACGCCCTTATTACAGCTAGGTCATCGTACTTCTCAAAATTAATTGACCAGAATAAAAACAACCCAAGATTTCTATTTAACACGGCAGCTAAACTGACAAAACAACTGTCTTCAGTTTCCATCAGTTATCCTTCTAACTATAATTCCAATGACTTCATGAACTCGTTTACTGATAAGATTGAGACAATTAGAGAACAAATTATGAAAATGACTCCAATATCTAGCACTCCAACTCCTGAGATAGCACAGGGCTATCAGGAGCAGGGTTGCGTAGAGACCCTTGAGTTTTTCACTCCCTTGGATCTGGACAAATTTAGTAAACTGGTTATGTCCTCCAAATCATCTACATGTCTGTTAGACCCCATACCAACAAAGCTTATTAAAGAGCTTTTGCCTGTGCTAGGCCAGCCCATGTTAGATATCATAAATACATCCCTATTATTGGGTTGCGTACTTATGTCTTTAAAAGTGGCAGTAATCAAGCCTCTTCTAAAGAAACCAAATCTTGATCCTGTTAATCTGAAGAACTATAGGACCATTTCAAATCTTCCCTTTTTGTCAAAAAATTTAGAGAAATCTGTAGCTCAACAATTAACTGCTTTCCTAAAAACTAATAATCTGTATGAAACACTACAATCAGGTTTTAGACCAAACCATAGCACTGAGACGGCACTTATTAAAGTTGTAAATGACTTACTGTTAGCATTGGACACTGGTTGTGTTTCTATTCTAGTGCTCCTTGACATAACTGCTGCTTTTGACAATATTGACCACCAGATTCTCCTTCATAGGCTAGAAAACCTGGTTGGTTTGCGTGGACGGGCACTCTCATGGTTTAAATCATACTTATCAGACAGGTTTCAATTTGTGCAATTAGATCAAGAGTTCTCTGACTACTCTCAGGTTAAATATGGTATTCCACAAGGCTCAGTGCTGGGACCATTACTGTTCTCATTATACTTGCTACCACTGGGTAATATTATTCGTAAACATGGTGTGAATTTCCATTGCTATGCAGATGATACACAGCTGTACATATCAATGAAACCAGGTGAAATACTTAAACTCACTCAATTAGAGGCTTGTATCTCTGATATAAAGAACTGGATGACAGTACATTTCCTGCTTTTAAATTCAGATAAAGCAGAGATGATGGTTGGGAAAAATGAAGGAACAAGTTGGATCTGCAGTTAAATGCAGGTGATTGCATAGTTACATCAAGTCTTATGGTTAAGAACCTTGTTTTATTATTGATCAGGACCTTACATTTGACACTCATATTATAAACACTTCCAGAGTAGCTTTCTTTCACCTAAGAAACATAGCAAAAATTTGGCACATTCTGTCATTAGAGGATGCAAAAACCTTGATGCATGCTTTTGTCGCATCGAGGCTAGACTATTGTAATGCCTTATTATCCGGCTCCTCTAGTAGCTCTCTAAAGAGTCTTCAACTAGTACAGAATACAGCGGCACGTATTTTGACTAGATCCAAGAAGTATGAGCACATTACTCCAGTGTTAGCATCACTACATTGTCTTCCTATTCAATATTGGGCTGATTATAAAGTACTGTTGCACCTTTATACCTGACTGAAATGATTGCCCCCTATAAGCCGACACGACTGCTTCGTTCACAAGAAGCCGGCCATCTATTACTCCCTAGAATTTTGAAAAGCACAGCTGGTGGTAGAGCCTTCTCTTTTAGAGCTCCTCTGTTGTGGAATGGTTTACCAAGTCATGTTAGGGATTCGGACACAGTTTCAATTTTTAAGTGTAGATTAAAAACATATCTTTTCAGCCTAGCCTACTGCCAAAAATAGTCTAGGTGGAGAGATGGAGAAGGCTGTGCCCTAGTGTCTTATGGAGTGAGAAACTTTCCATACTGTCACCTCCTTAATGTGTTACCACCACTGTTATGCTGGTTATCCTTGATCAGGTGTGGATGGTTTGGAACTCTCTCATTGCTGCGTGTTTTCTCTGTCCCTCTCCTAATAGATATGCTGCCATAGCTTACACCTGTTGGGGCTATCTGTATATTTCCTATGCTTGTGCTCCCCTGCTCTTACATAATGCTACTGGCTATAGCACTGCTTTTTTTCTGACTGCATGTTCTCTTCTCTGCTTTGGCCTTCGGCACCTGCCCCCGAGCCCTAGATCCTGCGAGAAGTGTGAGCTGCCCCCATCAACCCTCACCCCCACGCCAACCCCAGTTCCTGGATCTGGACCCTCTTCGCGTGGTTTAGCCACATTGCTTTTTGTGACAATTCTATTGTGAAAAGCGCTATACAAATAAATTTGATTTGATTTGAAGTAACTTTATGTGGATGTTTCCATGTTTTGTTCACTACCTGTATATGGATAATGTGCAATTAAACATCCTCCCTTTTAAGGCCTTAACCCCCTGAGGTCGACGGGAGCGGCGCCGCTCCCAGCAGCAATAAAAGTATATTACTATTTCTAACTTCGCGATATTTTATCATACACACGCGACAAAAACATTGACAGAAACCTTAGAATCGCGACTTTCCGATTTGAGCACTGGCAAATCAAATGGGATTTTTTAAATTAGGTTAATTAGACCAAAAGTAAACCTTGCCTTTTACTCTCTTTTTTACCTGGTAGTAACGTCCCCCTTCTATTGACATGGCAACTAGGTGCTAATTTCGGGGAGGTGTGTGGGGAGGGGCGTGGGGCCATGTGTGAAAACGCTGGCGTAAACAACACAAACTGTGACAATTTGAAGCAAGATTTTATACAGACATACAATTTTATTCAAGATGGAAAGATTGTCTGCGCTGCAGTGTTTGAGAGCATTGATGGAAAGCGACGAAGACAATAACTGACCAAGAGTAAGTAACTATATTTGATTTGCCATGTTATCAAATACTCGTATATATATTCAATATATGAATTCCGCGTCTTGTGACTACATATGCCGCGTGTTGCAACGTAACAAATTGCAATATGCACACAAGATCTATGGAAGAATACTTTTCAAACAGCCTAAAATGTTATTTATTTAGCTTGTTTTCAAATACTCGTGAAAATATATGAATTCCGCGTCTTGTGACGCCAAACATATTCCGCGTGTTGCAACGTAACAAATTGCAATATGCACACAAGATCTATGGAAGAATACTTTTCAAACAGCCTAAAATGTTATTTATTTCGCTTGTTTTCAAATACTCGTGAAAATATATGAATTCCGCGTCTTGTGACGCCAAACATATTCTGCGTGTTGCAACGTAACAAATTGCAATATGCACACAAGATCTATGGAAGAATACTTTTCAAACAGCCTAAAATGTTATTTATTTCGCTTGTTTTCAAATACTCGTGAAAATATATGAATTCCGCGTCTTGTGACGCCAAACATATTCCGCGTGTTGCAACGTAACAAATTGCAATATGCACACAAGATCTATGGAAGAATACTTTTCAAACAGCCTAAAATGTTATTTATTTTGCTTGTTTTCAAATACTCGTGAAAATATATGAATTCCGCGTCTTGTGAAGCCAAACATATTCCGCGTGTTGCAACTTAACAAATTGCAATAGGCACACAATGAGGGAAAGAGATGGCCCATCTGACAGATCTTAGAGGTGTGGACAATGAATAATGAATATTCAGGTATTTAGCATTTAGCCCTCCCACAGCCTGAAATAAATGTGACCAGTTCTGATAAAAACAGGTTTTTAGCTATTTAGATCTCAGATGTGCTAAACTGTTTTCACACCCTTACATAACCAAGACCTTGATGAACAAACGCACATTGGCAAAACAATTCGTCACTATAGTTTAGTGTGTGCTTTCACAACTTTTGTGACAGCAGAAACATTTACTATTTTTAACTTGTGTGTTTGTAGATCTATTTACAAGCTGCATATGATACTGACCAAACTATTGATGGCATACAAATGTAGCTGTGATTGTCCTTCAAATAAAAATATCAAACACTTTGGAGTAAGTGTGTGTTAAATTGATGAAATTGAGATAAATATCAGACCATGCCAAAATCAAAAACCATCTAAAAGCTTAGCACGGACCTCAGAGGGTTAACTACCTCTTCCTGTGCAGATTGTGTCTTCGCCTACAGTGGGAGTTCCCTTTGCTCGGACAGAGGGTGTTCACACTATGTATTTCGATTGTCTCGACTGGAATGTGTAGCTCTTTACAACCCCTTGGTGCCAGGGCTTCTCACCTTGTTGTCCCCTCCAGAGACAGCCAGGATGTTTCCAGTGATGGACCAGCTGACGTGCCACACCACATCATTGAACTTGTGCAGGAGCTTGGCTGTCCAAGTGTTCCCCGTGGGGTCCTCACACGTCCAAATGAACACCCTGCCATCCTGGGGACAGATCGAGTGAACAGAATGTAATGTTTAATAGTCAGGAACAACAAAGGTACCTACTACACACCTACTACACACCCACTCCTACAATTGGGTGCTTTTTCTCATTGGCTCACAGATTCAACATGGTTAAAATTGATGGAATTCTATCCCATCTCCCTCTCCTGCAGTAAGGAACAAACAACCGATGATTAGGTCACACATGAATGCCGTTCTGGCATACATCACTGAAAAGGGGGACCTGCTCATGCAAACATGGGAATTGTGCGTGAGTATTGATGTGTAGTGAGTTTGTACTGGTGCACTATGGCTGCCGTCACGTTCACCCAGGTGGGTGCTGCACATCGGTGGTGATTGAGGCGAGCTGTCCCTATCATTGTAAAGCGCTTTGGGGTCCTTGGGAAAAAAAGCGCTATATAAATCCAATGTTCAATTCAATTCAATTCAATGAAGCACCCTCTAATGCAGCGATGAGGCCGTTAAATCCAAGGCATCGGAAGGACTGAAGACAGCCTTGAAATGTCACCTTTTGTTGCCTTACAGCCTAAAATGAACATATTAAATCTGTTTTTTTCCACCTTTATTTACATTATAACCTACAACTTCCCAAAATTTCTAAATGTTTCGGAACATTAATTAGAAATTAAAAACTAGAATGACTTGGATTGATAAGTCTACACCCCGCTGAGTTAGTACTTGGTAGATGCACCCATCTCAAAACCTTTAATCACAACCTCTAAAATATGTGTGAGTATGTATATACACATACATGCACACAAGCACGTATACATTTATACATTCAAATAACACTTTTGCTACATTTTAGCATCCACAGAGCATTTAATGAAACTTGCGTAGTGTTAGCCTACTGTACTATGCTACGGTCTTACAGTTCCATCCACGACATTCATGTGCACCCTTGGTTTTGTTTTTCTCAAATGAGAAAACACAATGAAAGAACACAGCAGGATACAGACGTGCATTTTATTCTAAAAGAACAATCAACGCGATAAAAAATTAACCACATTTGCACTAAGTAGTAAGAGTAGCCAACTGAGCAGTTAATTGCTCAAGTGTAATGAGGTGACAGTATTTTTACTTTGCTTTAGATGCAACATTAATTTAATCGGTCTCCTAGTAACTTTGAAATGGGTGTTCTATCCAGTGACTAACCAAGGGGGTGTTCTAGCTTAGCTGACGTTAGCTGGTGAGGCTACTGCTTGGAAAATATTCAGAATCATACAGCTTGCTATGCGGTGAGTTTCCTGTCATCATTTCAAAGAATGAGCAGGGGAGAGTTGTCGTGATTTGAACTTAAAAAAAAAGAAAAAAAAGAAGTGGAATAATAATTTTGTTAGCCATGTTTAAAAAAAAATTAAATATACATTTACATAATGTGTCACATATACTTTGTGAGATGCAGAGATGCTACTGGCAAGTTTCTCCACACATACAACCCCACACATTATTAAGTGTTCTCATGCCCCAACATGCCTGTTTTCACAACCGGTCTGTCACAGGCTCTTTATACAGGGTCATTGATCAGAGAAACCATGTCCTACACCAATCACACGGCTAGAATAGTCTATTTTCACATGCACCATATCTGGCTTGGTAAAACATCCAGACCCAAAACTAATTAAATGAACATTTTTCAATTCAACAATAGAATTCCAATTCATTTCCTGAATTGAAATGCAATTGCCTCAGCCCTGCCCTGTTATTGAGTTCCCCGTTTAAAGTATGTCCCTCCAGAGCAATGAGGGTTACCTGCGAGCAGCTGGCAATAGTGCTGGTTGGGAGGCCTATGGAGGGAGCCCAGCCTACATCTCGCACCCAGTCGCTGTGAGCTTCCAGCTTCTGGTCTTCCTTCCACTGCCCATCTTCCTCCCTTTGGGAATAAGCAGAGCCAATGAGTGGATGTGCGTCATTCCCAACCTTAAATGGGTCAGTTTAGCCAAAAATATTATTTAAGATTTTTTGCAATCAACAAACGATATATAGGTGGGGTGGGGGTGGGGGTAGGGAATAGATACGCCATACAACTTTTCTAGATATCCTACCAGTAAGTTCCAGATTTAAAGATGAAAGACACATAACCACCCTTCACGCCAATAAAGAGGTGAGGGTTTGAATGTGTGTTTGACGTTTTCTCTGCAGTAAGTACAGAGAGACCAAGTACAGGGCTGGGTGGCATCCATCACTTACAGCTTTGAATAAATAGAGCAGCCTAAATAAAGGTCAAATACTTTAGGTGGTGCTCATATTACAGCCCTTTTGACACTTGTTAATGTTCTCTTTTTTTCAATCATACCTGCCAAATAGATTTTATGACTAACGGGTTATCCATAGTATTTTTGTTACACCACATGTATTCAGTGGTTTGTAATTCTGTTGTATTGTAGATATTATAATCAAACGGCAGCATGGTGCCGCTCGAAACAATGAATGAAGGCCTCTACATGCTCGAGCGACTGCAACGCGACATCCACTGCAACACGTCGCAGAAGTTGCGTTGATGTTGCAGAGGATCTTGCAGAGGATGTCGCGTACCTAGCACAAAAATCTAACTTGCGACTGCAGCGCAACATGTCGCATAGATGTTGCACAGCATTGATTGGTTGGTTGGTTAGTGAATGGAGGCGGAGCTGTCATAGTCATAGTTCATCGAGCTAGTACATCTTTTTTTACATTTGACATTTTAAGCATTTAGCAGACGCTCTTATCCAGAGCGACTTACCAGATGTGCATTAATACATGGTAGCTAACGATATAGATAGCTAGCATCATTTGTTCGACACGGTATAAAATGAACCAGCCTCAGGAAAGATTGGCTGAAGAAGTTTGAAGGTACAGGAGTTTCCCTGCTTTCATGAAAACTTTACAGACCTTGTTCAATACACTGATGCCTACTAGTGTACAGAAGTGTAAGGACACCATGTCGCATAGGCCGCGCAGGAGTATAAATTGCCGAGCGTTTGCGACATGCTGCATTGTGCGAACCGCGAAGATGTCGCACAAGTTATGCAGGAGCACATAGAGGCCTTGAGAAAAGTGGGCCAGGGGGACTTACTTCCATAGCTTTACGAGGTTGTCGCAACCTCCCGACACAAAGCGCTTGATGTAGTTCGGTTTCTGTCCTGACGGTTGGTCGATGAGGCTGCCGGGCACAACAGCGGCCGGGCCCAGCTCACCGCATTGCAGCCGATCTGACCGGAGAAAGAACGCCACAGAGCAGTGCTTCCAAACACTTCACAGCATTTCACACTTTTTAATCACAGGATTTAATGTGTTGTCGTCTTCAAATGTCTGTACATAGTATAGTGAGACTCGATGTGTGCAAAACAAAATCATGAAAAGGCAATAAAGTTTATTCATTCATTCAAGCAAATGCATTTACTGTGATCCGCTGGTTATGAACATGTTTTTAACACGTGTACAATAACTAGTGAGGTGTTTGGAAAGTTTACAATATGGAAAGTTTACAATAGGCAGCAAGTAATTCTATTCCATATATATCACAATCCACCTCAATCCCTTTCAAGAGCCACAGTTTGGGAGCCACTACCATAGACTACCCACCCATTTCCTGCCAGCATGGCCTTTTGTTCTTATTTGCATTTTTAAGATCTTTGATTCTTACCATGCCATACTACTCTTACTTAAAGATGAATGAAGCAATTATATAATTTTTTTTAAATTAAAAAAAAATATTTTTTCATCGTATAAATACTCTTTCTAATACTCCCGTATATTGTGGATTAATCAACGCTGACACAAATAAATCATGTTATGCACTGTGTCAAGTATAAACAATGACTTTTACACATGTTATTCAAACTCATTAAATCAAAATCAGTCACACTCTACTCGCTACATTAATATTTATCATTAGGTCCGCATTGCTTTTTTGAGCCAAGATCTATTAATAACAGTGAAAGTTGGAAAACAAACCACATTTTCATTATATTATCAGAGGATCTTATCCAGAGTGACTTACCAAGCTTACGGTTTCAAAAGTAATATTACCTAAAATGTTAAGTAATTTTAAATGAATCCATTTATACAACTCAATATTTAGAGACGTATCCCTAACCATTATACTACACTACTAGACAAGGGATGCGAGTGCTGAACAGCATGCCTGATACATCTCATCTCATCTTTAGTGTGTCCCACTGAGAGACACCACAGAGAGGGGTACTCACGGTGTGCGCGTTGCTAATCTTTTTAATGTCCCACTGGCCGTCCCCTGAGAAGGTCAGAAGTGAGATGGCCCCATCTGAGCTGCCACAGGCAAGAATCAGCCCAAAGTCGTAAGGGCCCCAACACACAGAATTCACTATGGAGACACAAACACAGGAAGGTCTTGACATCACATGAGCAAAGCCTTCAGCACCTTCACATTACAGACCTTGTCCAGCAGAGGTTCTACCTGTTCTTTTGCACTTTGCCTTTCGCCTGCAGAAGAGCTCAGATCCTTCCTTGAATGCTCTTATACAAGTTTTTAACTGTTTCTAGTGGGATATTTTACCATTCTTCAAGAAGGAAAGCCTCCAGTTCTTTAAGAGATGAAGGTGGTGGAAATCTACTCATCTAATAATCCGCACTCTACGTTCCTAAACTTCCCATAAAGGTTCAATGATGTTTACAGCTGGTGATTAAGGAGGCCATGGAAGGTGTTTGACTTCATTCTGGTGTTCATGAAACCATTCAGCAGTGTGTATGGGGGTGTTGTTGTCTTGGAATGTAGGAATATCTTAAAGAAACAATGTTTGCACCATAGGGTGCACCTGGCTGTCTAAAATGACTTTGTATTCCTTGGAGGTAATTTTACCATCCAGAGTAAGAATCTGACTCGAATGAATGTGTGAATGTGTGAATAAATCTGCATTAACATGCTACTTTAAGTTAATCCCAAACTATTGTGGCCTCCCATGGCTTCCTGTTTCACTGGGGTGTCAATAACACGTGTAAAATCATTTCACCCATCATCATGGGATAAGGCAAAGCACTCTCAGAAGAAACAAAGAAAAATAAAGATACCACTATTCGCTCAATGATAATACATCCCAGCAGACTTTAAGCTAATTCAATGAAACGCTTGAAAAGATGCATATTGTAAATCTGATATTGATTCTCACCTGAGGAGTCATGGCCTGTGTATTCATACATCTTGTCCCAAGTGCCGTTCTCCTCCTTCCAGATGATCACCTTCCTGTCATAGGAGCAGGAGGCCAGGATGTTCCCGTACATGGGGTGGGCCCAGGCTACCTGCCACACAGGGCCCTCGTGTCTACATGGAGAGTAGAGGAACCATCATTACACACTGCTGGAGAGTATAGGGGAGACTGAACACTACAATCAGGTTGGGAAATGAACACCCCCCCCCCCCCCGCTAAACATGTGTACATTTTGGCATTGCCGGGTAAATCATTGTCAATCCTACCAGCCATGGTGGCGAGTATCCAATGGGTGTTCACAAACACTACTCCATCTCCTCCCAAAAACATGATAGTGTAGTTCACCAAAGCTTCCTAAATCCCAACACTTAACTCCCATTAATGAGTCGAGTTTTTGAGATTCTCTTTGATCGTGACAGTTTTCATTTGATTGTCACTAGGTAACGATATTCTAAAAGACAAGACACGCACCGCTCGCATACAGTACCTAGTTAGTGCAACAACAGTGGAGTGATGTTAGCTAGCTTAGTTTTACCATATGCAGTGAGCTGTACCAAACAAAATGTGGCATCACATTGCTGGCCTTCAACAGAAAAGACTAACATTAAAAGACATTAAGAAGAAACTCAGAAGAAAAATAAACCTTCAATGATAAGAAAAGACTAACAAAGGGTGGTGTTCGATAGAAAAGAGCAAATAATGCTCTGTTTGGACTGTGTGTTTACACCCAAGACAAGTCGAAGAACAACTCTTGTGATGAAAAACATGTACATGATTTTGTTCAATGGTTATTCTAATTAAATTGATGACAAAAAGATACCTTCCTGATCTATGTTCCATCATTATGTAATTGATTAACCATTGCAGGGGTAGACGCTTACTTTTAAATGTGGTTGCCATGTCGGGCTACCAGTACTCGGTTTTTGGTTGCCCAAATAGACAAGATGGTAGCCCAAAACTCAATGGGCACATCGTGTTCAAATCAATGTGAACATGCATAATAATAATAAAAATAAAGTATAACATCAACATAATTACTTACATTTTTAATTCACTATTAGTGAATGATACTCAATTCATAAGGTACTATTAATTATAGCAAAGTCACATCTGTATACAGCTCCTTCTGCGTGCTTTGTCTGATCGGTAGGTTGTTACCCTCTGTACATTTGAATCGTTCTTTCCTCAAGAAATGAGGTTTGGGCAGGGCAATTTTTTTTAGTTTTGACATGACTCGCCATGCGTCCAAGAGAATCAGAAAGAGTCTAAATGGATTGTATGCACCCAATGGTGTTTTCCGGACGGAATCACATATAGACCGAACCAAAGAAGTATATTCTAATGCTAGCTTCTAATAATAAAAAACTATGGCAGCTTTTAAATATTTGTGAAAGATTTATTACATTTTGCTTCATATTGGTTGCAGAGAACAGAGTCCGTGGTCATTTGAAGCTATGACCGGAAACAGGATGGAAGTGTCTTGCTTCACCAGTAGGGAGTGAAGTCATAACGTTAAAGAGCCAACAATAAACCAAAGAAGTGGACTCTTAAACATAATAAAAACCACTTTTGTTTCTTAGTGTGTATGCACAATTCACTACAAATATTATATTGGTTTAAAGTTCTTTATTCCAATCCTGCATGCTGACACTGTGCTTTTAAAAGCCTATCCATTCAAAGCATTACAGCGAGGCTAGGATTTCCAAAATTGCATAAAAGATATCCATAACTGAACCCAAATGCAGCAACATATTTTATTCATTTGAATAATTTACAGAAAATTACTTTTACATTTTAAAAATGTATAGGAAAAAAATCACCAGGGAGGGTGGTAGCAAAGATTGACAGCCAAAACTGATCTGAGATTTGTGACTGATTGGTTGCACTGGGCTACTGTTTACACTGCATTGAATAAATATCTTGTTTTAACAAGTATACACTACAAATGTGGTTTCTGTGAATTCCCCAGCCTTTCCTACACAACTGGTCTCATTTCCATTGAACTACTGACAATGGTTCCAGGCCTCTCCATGAAGAGTTAAGATTCAAACAACACACCTTCAGACAGTGCTGTATTCCAGCTGGAAGGAACTCAGGAGTAACAGAACAGTACCCACCCTCTTAAATCAGCCACAAGTATTTGGCCTCCATTTTTCACATCAAAGATCTTTACGGATCTGTCGGAAGAGCATGTAGCTAGCCTCGTGCCATAGTAATCCATCTGCGCATCATGCTGAAAACACAGGGCAAACACACATGGGGGTCATCAGGAAGCAGGGATTGGGGTGACAATTCCATGGATTAGACACGAGTTTAAATGTATCCATTACTGGTGACATCAGCAACAGTACAGGGCCAAGATACAAAGGTTTAAATCTGATATCCATGTTTTTCAACTTACAATAGCAAGAGCAATTCAATATTACTTACAATCATGTCCTCGTGGGACGTGTCCACAGTGTTAATGACGGAAACCTGTAAATGAATAAACACGTTAGTTAATCAAATAAGGCATCCTGACAGACTTTGACTCCAATGTTTCTGCAAGCTTCTGATAACTAGATATACTACAGCAATATATTTCAATTACTCAACAGAGTGAGAACATTTGATGAACTGTTACATTGTTACATTTATTTAGGGGTAGCTAGCTACAGTAGATTAGCTACATTGTTGCTCGTCTGAAGTGTTGCGGACACGCTAGTATGTGTTACGACCTTATGCTTGCGAACTTAAAATCTGACGAGACCTTATCCATTCGTGAGTAAATAATGCATGTTACAGTGAATGTGTAAAATCGGAACATCTATAGCTTTCCCGGGAAATCTCTAGGTAATCTATACAATGCCCGGTAAATGTGTATAGAAAGCTTGTTGAAGCACGGAAGACTATAACGAGCGAGCAGGGGGTCCACCAGCTCTCTACCCCGCGGTCAGTTGTGCATAATCTCCTGTAAACCAGACTGAACGGAAAGTAATAAGCAACAGATCTCAACTTATTTCAAGACCATTAAAACGAATTATAACAACATCCAACGTCCATTTGACAGACGAACGATCCTGACCTATTTCAGTATAACCGAAATAATGAGGAACTGCGCTGTGCGCGGTTCCCATGGTACAGGGTAACACATAATATGCTAGCATTGATGATTTAAAAATACATTTTTCTAGCAGGGATTGTGGTAAAAATCATAATACACAAACGTTAAACCGGCAAACTAGCAAGCCAACTCGCTCTGACTGTCAACACCTATGTCAATGTCGGAAGCATTACGAAGTGGCATATGTATAATTAATGAAAATAGTTTGCCTATATACCTAGCTAACTACTCAAGGGACACGTTGCCCCTAACCACGGATACAGGACCAGCTAACTATCCAAATCAAAACCTTAACCATTAGGAAGAAAAACGCATACGCAAACGCAAACCCAACTTCAGGCGAACGCACACGCACAGGAGCAACGTCCTTACTCACTTATGTTTAATATTAACGTTAGACATTAGTCATTACGCAGGTCCGCCAACTCACCATAACTCTACTAGAAACAACTAATATTGGGATTTAAAGATGGGAAGAAAAAAATAGCGAAGTACGAAATCTTGCTATCACCCTTCCCTTTCGGTATACAAATATCATTTAGGCTTCAGCAACAAAGTATCCTGCTTCCGACGTGGCAAACCCTTATTCTTCTACTCGCCTCCCACCCGTGTATATCTCTTAGGTCGGGCTGCAACAAGATGTAACATTTAGTTTGTTCCGGGGACACTTGGTTTGACGTTCCTGGTGTGTGCATAATTTCCATTTGGGGGCATCACCACAAGCAAATGATCGTGGTTCCCAGTTTGTTCTTAGCCCCAAAGTGTCACTGTTGCCCATTTTCTTGCAATGTTCTCCCGTTAAAATCCTCTCCATTTTTAAAGTTCTAATATTTGGGATTTACATATTACTCTCCAGATCAAAGTTAAAAACAGTATCAGTATGGCAAATATGTCCTATCACATCTCCAACCTACTGGACAAAATCTACAAACAATTCTTTTAAGTTTGGGTTAGATTGCATGTTTGATTGCATGATTGCATGAACTGCTTGTCAGTGTAGTGTGCACAAGTAATACAATAGTACAATAATCCCATACACCTTCATTTATACATATGTTGTTTGAATACCTAATGTAACCTTTATAAGTCCTGGTGTAGGGAAGAGCGGGGTAAGTTGTCACATGGGTAAGTTGTCACACTGTTCATACCTCCAACCACAGGGGCGCTATCTCAAAAATCAAATAGCTACTTTGTTGCAACTAGGGCCAGATTCAAATTCCTTTTTACAGGTGGTCAAAGGTCACTTTAATTACATGTGAGCACAAGTTTTGTGTTTGTCTCCTTCAAAAGTAAGTAAATGGCACCTTACATTTTATGTAATAAAACTGTGTTAGGTATAAATGTTCAAAATTATATTTGTGTACCGAATAAAGGAAACAAGGGCTGTGTTCGAAACCGCTCCCTATTCACTATATAGTACACTATATAGTGTGTACGCCATTTTGTAGTGTGCGACGAATTCTAAACTGTTAATTTCGTTCACTATATAGTGAATGAGAAAATACCCATAATTCACCGTGATTTGTAGTGAACAGCGAATGTACCCTACAATTTCTCCCATGTACCACAATGCAATGCGGTCGTGTCATACATACACCTCCGTTTATGCCTCAAGAAAAGTTCAGCCAACAGCAGTAACAACAGCAGCCACCGATAGCTACCGTTATTATCGCTATGGGAGTTGGTGCTAGTCGTGAGCTCGTGAGTTATCCTAACGTTATTTTCTCCACACAAGCTAGTTAGCTCCCGACTTCTATAACGGTAGCTATTGGTGGCTAAAGCAGTGGTTAGCAGACAGCACCACAGTTGACAAAACCACACTTGCACATCATTAGAATTTCAACAATTTATTTGGGATTTAACATTCAAAACTGAACATGCAAACCCGATACCACCTGAGTACATTTCAACAGCTGCCATGAGTGCTCGGTTTGTTTACGATACTGGGCGCGTCCGCTTGCGTCACGTGAATATCCGGCACTTTTTTTATAACGCAAATTACGTTCAGTTGTAGTATCCGAAAACACTATTTTCGTTCGCTACATAGTACACTATATAGTATATACTATGTGGGGAATAGGGAAAAGTGAAGGAGTGAGCGGTTTCGAACACAGCCAAGGTGTTTTTTGATATGTTAGCTGCAGTCCTATGTTGAACTAGCCTTGAGATTTAACAAACATTAGCCCACATGCCCGTTTGGGGCAAGTTGTCTCAATGGCTTTGAGGCAAGTTGTCACATGAGGCTAATTGAAATGTGTTTTTGAAGGAAAGAAGCATTGAGGGAAGGAAGAAAGGAACGAACAAACGAAGGAACAAAAGAAAATGAGATGATGGTGAGAAATTATAAAAGAAAGACAGAGAATGGCAGCATACCTCCTGACATAATGTTGAAGGCAGTCAGACAGGTGAAGCTGGAGAACAAATCAATCAGAAGCACAGCAAACGATTTTAGTATAAATGACCGTACTCTGACTCTGTATTGTGAAAAGGTTACCAGCAAAGAAATTGTCAGTCAGGCAGCCATGCCAACAACAGGCTATAGAAAGCCACGGCAGGTATTTCCACCTGATTTGGAGATGCAGCTTGTTCATTATATCGCTAGGTCAGCTGACATTTATTTTGGTCTGTCACCAAGTGAGATCAAAAGACTTGCCTACCAGTTTGCTGTGGCACACAAGCTGAAGTTCACACCAATGTGGGCAGAAACAGAAAAGGCCAGCTTGGAGTGGTTTACAGCCTTCTTAAAACGGCACCCAATGCTGTCGCTAAGAAAGCCTGAGGCAACTAGCCTTGCCAGAGCTAGTAGCTTCAACCGAGAAAATGTAAATGCCTTCTTCGACAATTTAGCAAATGTGCTAGACAGACATCAATTTGGACCAGGGGACATATGGAATGTCGATGAAACTGGGGTGACCACGGTCCATAAACCTGACAAAGTAGTGGCCAGACGCGGATTCAAACAAGTAGGGTCGCTGACCTCCGCTGAAAGGGGGACGCTTGTCACACTGGCCTGTGCTGTGTCAGCCACAGGAAATAGTATACCTCCATATTTCATATTTCCTCGTGGCAACTTCCGCGACCATTTTTTAAACAGCGGACTACCTGGCAGCAGGGGAGCGGCAAATCCCTCGGGGTGGATGAAAGATGTGCACTTTTTTGACTTCCTGAAACATTTCACTGATCATACAAAATGCTCAAAGGAGAAACCATGTTTACTCCTTTTGGACAACCACGTATCTCATATGTCCATTGATGGACTCAATTATGCCAAAGAAAACGGCATAATTATGGTGTCATTCCCACCCCACTGCTCTCATCGGCTTCAACCCTTAGACAGGTCTGTCTACGGGCCGCTAAAAAGGCACATCAACACAGCGTGTGATGCATGGATGAGTAACAATCCTGGGAAAACAATGTCAATTTATGACATTCCTGGGATTGTGGCAATCGCTATCCTGTGGCAGCAACCCCTTGAACATTCAGGCTGGCTTTAGGGTAGCTGGGGTACAGCCTTACAACAGGGATGTATTTTTGGAAACTGAGTTTGCGCCATCCTATGTTACGGATCGCCCTGCCCCGCCAGGCCCCAGTACCAACCCTGCCCTGCCAGGCACAAGCACAGACACAGACCCGTTCAGTTCCCATGCCAGCTCACCCTTACCCAGCAATGCCAGTGCTGGCAGCAGACTACCAACTCCAGAGGACCTCAGAGGGCCATTTCCAAAAGCTGGTCCCCGAAAACAAACTAATAATGGAAGAAAGCGGCGCAAAACCGCAATTCTAACAGACACACCCGTGAAGCAAGCACTACAAATGGAAAAATCACAATCTAAAAACAGGCTGTTTCTGGAGGATGGGAAGCAATGTGCAAAAGGGAACAAAAAGGCAAGAGTAAAAAGAAAAAATAGATGAGTCATCATCAGATGAAGAGGAGTGCTTCTGCCTAGTCTGCATGGAGCCATTTTCTAACAGCCGCCCAAAAGAGACTTGGGTGCAGTGTGTGAGATGCAAGAAGTGGGCCCATGATGCTTGCACCCCAGGCCAGGCAATTTATTGAGTTGCAGAGTCAATTCACCAATACAACAAACATCACCTGAGCATGCAAGAGGAAGGAAAAGGCAGCTCGAGTGACTGAAGGTTGGTATGATGTGCAAGTCAGATGACAGCTCAAAACACAATAGCAAATTCACCTTTTAGAGACCACAGCATGTTCTACATGCTCTACAGCATTCATTATTAATGAACCTTTGAAGAAAGACACACTCTGGATTTCAACTTACATGAATACTGAGACTGATTTAATCAATTTTAAGTCACAAATAATATATAATATATACCATTTAGTAGTCACAAATCAGCAAATGCTGAAAGTCACAAATCCGCAAATGCTCTGACAAAAGTATGCAGCATGTAAAGGACAGACATCTAATATCCCTTAACCCATTCAGACCTAAAATGCCTGCTAAAAACGCCTATTAAAACCTAAGCAATTATTCTACACAACCTCTTAAAACCTGAGGGTTTTCTGGAAAAAATTTCAAAAAAAAAAAGCCAACACCAACGTGCACTTCATTTCCCCCACGTCTATTTCAGCGAATCACAGCGCATTTCATTAATCGCAAAATCGATGCGACCTAAACGTCACTCCAGGTCTTAATGGGTTAATTGGTAATAACGTTTTTTTCATTTTTTTAATCAAATTTTTATTTATTTTCTTTTAAACCACAAATTAGACAGAAAAACAACAAAGAACACAAAAAACAAGCAACAAAAAAAATCACAAAATAAAACCCCCAAAATAACACAATAAAAAACACACAACCCCATCCACCCACCCCAGAGACCGAAGGACCATAGCAAAGTAAAGTTCTAAATAGCAGATACTCAACTTAAAAGGTTTTTAAGATCAATAGAAATGGAAATCCATAAATTAATGTTAACCTCACTAGCAACGTGCATATGGGGGATATGAACAGTATCATTCAATATCATTGAGGATCAGAACAGAAGGAGAGGGGGGTATAGTCACAGACAACAATATAGAGAGTTTGGAAGCAACCATTTCCCAAAAAGGTGTAACCTCTGGACACTCCCAAACCATGTGAAAGAATGTGCCCACAGCCCCCAATGTGCACCGAGTACAACTAGGATAATTTATCATTTTCATACTGCACATCTTCTGAGGAGTCATGTAAGTCCTATGAATAAAATTATAATGTATCTGCTGGTGATCAGGATTTCTTGATGCCTGTAAGACAGGACCAAACTGTGTCCCAATCAAATTCCCGGTCCAAATCCGGAATGTCACCCCTCCAAACTGATCCCACTGCCAGAGGTAAGTATGACTTTCTCAATAAGTGAAATAAAGAGGTGGTAAAAGTGTACACAAGAAAGCAATTAAAATTGCTTTTAGGTACTAAGGTGTCTGGTGCTGGGTCAGGAATGACTGAGTGAGAAGAGAAAACAGGACCCTGAACACTATGCTCCAGTTCCACATCTTTATTAGAAAAACAGACAATGTTTCAGCCACAAAGAGCCTTCATCAGGTCTCACAATCGAAGCGTATTGTGAGGCCCAACATCAGTGCCTGATCTGACTAATGCTCTTGTGGCTGAATGGAAGCAAATCCCTGCAAAGTTCCAACATCTAGTGAAAAGCCTTCCCAGAAGAGTGGATGCTGTTATAGCAACAAATGGGGGACCAACTCCACATTAATGCCCATGATTTTGGAATGAGATGTTCAATGAGCGTGTGCACATACTTTTGGCCATATAGTGTAAATGTGCATCATTATGAAAGAGCAAACACAGATATGTATTACATTTCACTATTATGTCACTAGAATGATTGCATTTAATAAAGTCACTGAAAAGCTTTTATACTTTGTGGCTGAAACATTGTCTGTTTTTTTTATGGAGAGGTGGAATTGGAACATAGTGTTGTGGGTCATATATTTCATTTTCACAGTTTGTTTACTCATTTTCACCTTTAAAAAAAAAAAAATCCATTGCAAATATGGTAGTGGAAATTAGTTCTGTGACACATGTCACCGAAGTCAATAAAGCCACCCAAGGCCAGAGTTCTCTGATCTTCTACAGACGACCAGCACAGCCTACCATGGAGAGCTCCTCACCTACGCCCTGCAGTAGCCTATGCCTGTTATGCAGAAAAGCCAAATATGTCACTGAGCCAAAAAAGAAAGAAAGAAAAGGTTTAAAAATGTGAAACTAACTGCAGGTAAACTGCTCTTGGCTGCAGAGGAGAAAAAAGATGCCATAGACAGGCGTTGTCTGGAGAATGAGCCAAACATACCACCACCAGTGGCACATGGATGGAGGATGGAGGATTGAGGGTGACATTATTTCAGTCAACTGGATGACTCTCCCACCTGCACCTGACTGTGTGCTGGAGCTTGTGCACTGCTTGAAGACACAGTGCACACAGGCTAAATCACTTGCAGACAGCACCAGCTACTGTGCACAGATATAGGTTTGTGCATAGACTGTTTAAATTCTGCTGGGTAGAACACATTACGTTAAATCTCTTTAACTTTCAATACTGTCTGGTGTGTTTTTTTTCAAGACGCTAGTTAAATCATCTGCTAGAGACTCAACCTGTTGGCCAAGCTTAGATAAGATTCATCATAACCAGCAACACATGAACAAAAACTTGCATTGCTAAAAACACAAGAAAAAGAAACTCAATGACTACAATAGTAGTAACTTGTACTTAGGCTACTTGAAACATGAACGATAAACTGAAGCCAAGGTACTCCATACGGCGAATACGGAGATGCAACCAATGTTTACATTTTCTTCAGTTTTTTTTGGCCGAAGTTGGTGATTAGCTGACTTGGGTTACATGGTATGATAAATTAGCTTTGATTGGTTGTTCTTTTTACAATCAAACGACTCTCGCCTGATCTGTCAGCAAACCTTTATAACATTTTACAAGAAAATGTGCAATTGTTAGATTTGCCAACAATCAGAAATGTGTTCAGAAAAAAATCCTGTACATTGTACCTTGAAACGGTGTAGTCCCATGCCAAGGATCGATCAACTTCAAAACTAAAGGACATGCACGGACATGGCCCAACTATCTATTTCCCGTAAACGCTGGCACAGGACCAGCTAACTCAACCCAAATCCTAACCTTAACCATTTGGAAGAAACACGCAAAACTGACTTCAGACCAGTGCTCACAGGCAACTTACACTTACACCTATAGGAATACCAACCACTTCCGGTGACTTCAGCATTATTACACAATTTATTGTTGCATCAGCTTTCCAAATATTTGAGAGACTTGCTGCGGTCAACGTTTGGACCGACCAAGAATATACCCAGTTCTCTATGTCACTTTCGTTCCAGTGGATGGCAGCAATGGGCTTTGTGTCGTCCTAGTCTGCCTGGAAAATAATAAAGGAATCTTAGATCCGTGGACAACGCCCAACTAGGAACACTTGGAGTCAGGGGTGGAGATTACGGACGATTCTTTACGTAGCCAAGCTGATTTGAGCGAATTCATTAATTTTCTTGTGGTCAGAAGCGCTTGAAAATCAACAACGCTAGGCTATTGTAGGAACATGTACAATAACCAAGAAAGCCATGGTGAGTACCAGGTTGTGAATACTTCTTCCCTTCTTTTTCAATTGCTCACAACAAGTTTACAATGGCTGCTCCTGGAATTAAAGCCACGACACAATGTAGCTATAGTTCTGTCATGTTTTTCTCCAGCTCAGGGAAACATTTTAAGTGTTCATAAGTTGTCAGATGGCCCTACTAGCCTAGGTTCTTTGAACAACTAATGCATTTTAAAATACAGGATTAAATTTAATTAATTAATTAATTAATTAAATTCATATTAAATTAGCTTGGTCACACTGTGTGTGGTCTAACGTTACTGATTTAAAACGTACGGGCAGATAAATGACTGGATTGTAATTATATATTGTCCTAAACTATAAGACTATCGGGTTTCCCCTTTCCTTCAAGAAATTCTCGTTCAAATATACTTTTGTTTGGTTAACGGCACCCCATTCTTGTATTTTCCTCAATTATTTTAAAGTAGGTTTATGGCATTTTATAGAAGGAAAACGGTGGCCTAGAATGGTATTCGTATTGCGTGTATCCAGTATGGCAATAATCTGCAGACACCACCGAGATCGTGTGGTTAAAGGCTACTGGATGTCTGGGAAACGGGCAACAAACTAATGTGAATTGATGACTATGCTGCAGACAACCTCGGAGGCTTGCAAGCCCCGTCCAACAATAAAAACTTCCCCAAAATCACGCCCGACTGCACAATTCAAAAGGACATCATACAAAATGGCTCCCGATACGCTAGTAATAACTTTGCAGAAATTAAACAAAAAAGTGCCCATAACGTTTGTGAAATTGTAATAATATTCCATAGCTACTCTCTTGCATCTTCACAGAAAATGCCCGACTCTACGTCATGGAATCTTGGCAAAAATAGAACGCAATTTTAAACCGTCTTTAAAATGTTCTATTTTTACTAACATGCCAAAAAAATCTACAGCGAGGTATGTGGTCAACTGCAGCGGTGCGGTATGCATCGGTCTATGTCTATGGGTCTATCGTCTGTTGTATTGTTGATGTACTGATCTATTTCTCTAGCTGTGATTATTCATGCCATTTTAAATGCACTTATTGTAAGTCGCTCTCGATAAGAGCGTCTGCTAAATGCCTAAAATTAAATGTGGGAGACCGAGACAGGACTCGTGCTAGAGAGATATGTTTCACACCAATTTACCTAGCTAGTTGACTATAACTACTGTCAAGATAGCTAGCCTGCCTTAACGCCACCGATGTTACACCAATGATCTGTCTAAGATGGGCTTCCACAAACTAGCTAGCTCCAACTTCTCCCAGATGACAGCCGGTTACCTATTCGGCTAACCCGTCTTTCTACATACGGACGCCCGTGAACTAAAAGCAAATGTAGACGCTGAGCGAACCCACCTACTCCTTCCCCTCTGAACCTGTTGATCAGTCTGGCCGCTGCAGAAACATGCTCTTTTGGAGTTAACATGATAGATGGAATACTTTATTATCCCAGAGGGAAATTTGTTTTGCAGTAATACAGGCAAACATTGGCATACATATACAATGTAACACAACGTACACATAGAACATAATAGAAAAGATATGACATGAACATATAAGACATGACGTGTAAAGTGAGGTAATTATGTTTTGAAGTCCCAGAATTTTTTTTGTAAACATTTTAAGCATTTAGCAGACGCTCTTGTCCAGAGCGACTTACAAGATGTGCATAAATACATGGTAGGAACAATCATAGTTTGTGCAAGAGATCAGTGCAGTAATACAGCGATAGACATCATTGCAGGCAGCTGTGTACCATACCTGTAACACTGGGAAGGAAAAGGTTAGTAATTATTATTTTTATTTTTTTATTGAGTAAGCAGACAGTGGTGATGACAATTAGCTAGATGTACAGAATTAAGTGGTGGTGGAGTCTGAAAAGGTGGGTTTTGAGTCTCTTGCGGAAGATTGCAAGTGATTCCGCGGTCCTGACCGTTTGAGGGTCAGGACAGAGAAGAGACGAGACCGCGAGGAGCAGCTGCCAGGAGCCCGGAGGGATGAGACAGTTTGCCAGAGGAGGCGGAGCGGAGGGGTCTGGCTGGGGTGTAGGGAGTGATGAGTGACTGGAGGTATGCGGGAGCAGTACCTCTAGCCGCTTGAAAAGCAAGCACCAGCGATTTGAAACTGCTGCGTGCTGCGATGGGGAGCCAGTGCAGAGAGGAGAGTAGAGGATGAACCTTGGTTGGTTGAACACCAGACATGCGGCAGCATTCTGGACTAGTTGCAGCGGCTTGATGGCACAGGCTGGTAGGCCTGCCAGCAAGGAATTGCAGTAGTCCAGATGAGAGATCACCAAGGCCTGGACCAGGAGTTGTGTGGCCTCTTGGGTGAGGAACGGTCAGAACCAGAACGGATGTTGTGGAGGGAGAATCGGCAGGTCAGAGTGATCGCTGCAATGTGGCCCGAGAAGCAGAGCTAGTTGTCCAAGGTCACTCCAAGACTCCTGGCAGACTGGGACGGAGACACTATGGAGCCTTCCACGGTGATTGACGCATCAATCTTCGGGGAACCCTTCGCTGGGAGGAAGAGCAGCTCTGTCTTCCCCAGGTTCAGCTTCAGGTGGTGGGTGGACATCCATGCAGAGATGTCGGCCAGGCATGCAGAGATCCATGCCGGGACCTGGGTCTCAGATGGAGGGAAGGAGAAAGAGTTGTGTCATCGGCATAACAGTGATAGGAAAAACTGTGAGCAGAGATAACAGAACCAAGTGAAATAAATAATAAATAATGGAGTGGTGTAGCACCACTATCCAGCGCCTTTGATGAAGTCACATCTTGTAAACCATGTCTGACAGTTGTTCAAGGACAAGGCAGGGGCCTTCCCAGTCGCTGTCCAGCTTCGATGACCGACCCTTTCTCCTTTGAGGATTAAAAACCCACACCCGTTCACCTGCTTGAAACACCCGACCTATGCAGCATGTCGTAGTTTATTTTCTGTCGTCGCTCCGCCCCCTACTGATGGTCACGCTCCAGTTGGTGTACGCGGTCGATCTTGCAGCTGATGGGTGTACTCAACCCCAGGTTGGCGGGGCAGTTCCGGGTCCAGCTAGCAGCCCCCGTTCCAGCATGAGGGACGCCGACGTGCACTGCCGACTGGTATGATAGCAGGACCAGGGGGAGATGGGCGTCCCAGTCCTTCTGGTGCCTTGAGGTGAGGAGGGCCAGCTGCGTGGTGAGGGTGCGATTGAGTGTGGGTGTGTTCCACCAGGCCGTCGTTTTGCGGATGGAGCTGAGTGGTGCAAGTTTTTCATATGGCGAGCCGACACCGGAAATGGACCCGGCACGTTGATCGCCACTTTCTCCATTGGGGCGCCGCACACAGCTTGCTGCAGCGGGGCGTGAGAAAACTGCTCTTGGAGGCGGTGCAGCATTTTGTTTACGCCATAATGTCCGGATCCTGCAGTGCCGTGGACCAGGCGTAGCACAGTGGGCCGTAGCTGAAGGGGTTACGAGCTGCAGTGCTGGCTAAAGTCTTAACTCGTTGGTGACCACGTGAACCACTGCCCCTTCTCATCAGCTGGTGCAGGGGCTGGGTGATGTTAGTGAACCCCACGATGAACCTCCGATAGTATGAGGCTAGGCCCAGAAAGCTGCACACCTAGCCTGTTGACGTTGGCGACAGCCATTTTTCCATTGCTTCTACTTTTGCCGGGTCGGACGACACTCCCTTTTTGCTCATGACGTGTCCCAGGAAGCTGGTCTGTTGGCAGAAGAGGCTGCACTTCACTGGGTTTAGGCGTAGGTTCGCCTTGGCAATCAGCTCGAACACTGTGCGCAGGTTGGTTAGCGCAGCTGTGTAGGTAGACACGTGTACTAGGATGTCGTCTAGTTACACCATGCACGCTGACGCGGGGACCGGCTGCAGCACTTTCTCTCTTTCGCCGCTTGAACGTGGCCGAACTGTTGCACAGACCGAACGGCATGACATCGAACTCGCATAATCCCCTGCTGATGGTGAAGGCTGTCTTTGATCGAGCTGACGGGGAGAGGGGGGGGACCTGCCAGTAGCCGCTGCAGAGATCCAGCGCGCTGAACCACGTGGAGCCGGCTACAGAGTCGAGGGCTTCATCGATACGCGGCAGCGGATACAAGTCCTTCCTGGTGACGTCATTCGACGCAGAACCGCAGGGACCCATCTTTCTTTCGTACCAGCACAGCAGGGGAGACCCAGGGGCTGTCGGAGGGCTGTATGATGGCTGCAGCTGCCATCTCACGGATCTTTTCCTCCGCTTCCTCCCATTTAGCCAGGGGCAGCTGTCTCGCTCGCTGTCAGATGGGGGCCTCTGCACCTATCTCGATGTGGTGCTGAGTGATGGTATTGCGAGTGCAGTCTTTGTATTTTGCCACGAACAGGTATCGGAATTCAGCTAGGAGAGCGCGGAGCTGTTCGCACTCTCGTTCGCTGAGTCCCTTGCTGCTGCACTGGAACAGCTGTTCTACTGCGTCATCGGCCTTGTCATCTTGCCCTCCAGGGCCGCCACCACTCTTCAGACTTTTCAGGCTGTGTTTTTTTTTTTTTGTTGGCGTAATGGTAGCCTGTTGACCAGAACGTGATGAGTGGCCGTGTCGATGGCGGCTCCTGCAGCCACGAGAGTGCAAGGCCCAGGATGCAGGGGTCGGATATGTTCGCTCGGAAAAAGGTTTGCGAGACAGTTCTCTTGCCTAGCTGTAAAAACAGCATTTTACAGCCCAGCATGTCCGCTGTTTGTCCCATTACTGTCTGTAGCGGCCTTGCTTGCCTCAGTACGAGCAGGAGGTGTTGGAGCGGTGTGCTGCTGCCCTAGCCAGCACGGTGTCGTCGTCACTCCTGTTCCCCGCTGGCTGTACGGACAGTCTGATGTGCAGGCGTTTGCTCATCCAGGATAGCCTCCAGCTGTTCCGTTTTTGCCAGGGCCTCATTCAGGGTAGCACGGCAGGTGATGCAGACCTGCTCTCGGAGGCACGCCAGTCGTAACCCCTGCAGGAAGGCGTCGAGGGCCAGGCCATCACAGACTTCTCCCGGGTGTTGTGGGTAAGACCGCTGTGCCAGGCACTGGAAGTCGCCAGTGACTAATCCGATGCTTTTGCTGCTCCGCCTCTCCCTCCTGTGCAGCTCCTGTTTGAGTGCGAGGAGTGCTGAAGCGCTGTTCAGAGGAGTCCGTAGGTGGGCGTGGTGTCGGAACCCAGGTCCAGCAGTGCCTTTAGTGCCTCTCCCTCCAGGGCCGCCACCAGCCTTGCGCCTTTCTCCACTTCGCTCCACTCCGCCGCTTCCATAATATAGCGGAACTGGGTCGTATATGCTATATTGCTCAGGGGAAGCAAAACTAGGTCTGCCCGCCACGGGTGCTACCGAGTCGATGACTCCCGACGAGAAAGTGCCAACTGTTGGGTAAGCGGTAGCCTGGCAACCACTTGCTCTGGGCTCACTACCTGCAGCTACCTCGCTAGCACTAACGCGGCTGCCCGTGTTTACAGCCGAGTTCCCCCATGCGTGGGAGGAACTCCTTCAGCGACCCCAGGAGTGGAGACTTCTTTCTTCACACCGTGGTCTTCCCATCCAGACGTCTCTTCTTCCATCCTCCTGATCTTGGCGTTGATTCGTTCCACTTCTGCCACCGATGTAGCAGTGGACGCCGCGGAATCAATAGTCAAGAGACTTTGTTTTGCTTTTCCATTGTTGTACTACTTCTTTATTATAATAAAACGTGTAGCACATGGGAAGGAGAACCGCTCATGCATAAGAATCATACGGGGGCCATTCTCAATGCATACACACAATGACGGTCAGTCGTCACATATACTCATCCAAACATCATTCGCAACGGGAAAAAGGGGCTTTCATTCCAATCACATATGGTTTCTCATATGAGAACATTTATACAATTATGATCATAACTAGCTAGCGATCTTACGCCTAGCTGGCCGCAAGGGCTCTTGGGACATGTTATAGTTTCGTAGGCTACTGTTAGCCACCTAGCATGCTATACACGAAGTACAATGGAGGGCAGCTAGCATTTCTGTGGCTAGGCTAGCTCCCCACCATTACAATAAATAAAAAAAGTGAAACCATTGTTAAGCTAGTTTTATCGTTGAAAATATGTAGTCTTGTTTACGATATCCCATTTTCCATTTTCCACAAACATAACAATGACCATAATATGAACACTACTGCAGCTAGCTAGCACTGACTGTCGACAGGGTAGAGGAGTGAACGTGGGCAAGATTAACATTGGAAGATTAGCCACAAAAACAAAAATTCCACTACGAGGTATGGACTAGCTTGTCTCAAATCAATAAATCGCTGTACATCCAAGTACATCTTGCATTTTATTAATCTTAGTTAGTCTGTTTCATAGCTAGATGGCTCATTATTCCCACTCCGTGAAGTAGATTGATTCCTACACGAACTCACTGTCACTGACTTACAACAGCATGATCAACCTGCAGCAGCAGCAGCATCAATATCTGACCCTGATTTAGATTTTGTGTCAGATGCACAAACCTGTAAGGCAGTATTGGAGTCATTTTCCCACCTACTCATATTGATAGGATGTTCACAAATGCCCGACTACACATCCTGAAGGTTCTCTGAAAGTCGGAAAATGTATACATGGAAATATATATTAGCCTGTCACAAACTGAAAAAAACAGGCACGATACTACTATCGAGGATGTATATTCATAGATTTAATTATCTTTGGGGATGTTTAAAATTGTCAGGTGTTCTTTCAATGTGTTTACAAATTTGAGTGTATATGAGCAACCCTTGGGGAGAAACTACTTAAAAACATTAACGTGTATTTGTTGCATGCAACATGGCTGACACACCATTAGTCCATGAGCCAAGACCCGAAAATTCACCCACGGGGCTCATCTGGGTGGGCAAATTCTAGTTGTGTTTTTTGACTTACTATACATCTCTAGTTCACAGTTTGGCATGACAACCATTGCGGACTGGTAGCTTAGTGGTAGTTATCATGCGTTGAATATGTGGACCCCTATATTGTCGCGGCAAATATATCAAACTTTTGAACCTTGTACAGAGACCTATGAACCCACTTTTCTGCATAATTCAAGGATGGGGAATTGATTGGAATGGTTATTTTAATGATTCAAAACTTCCATATAAGCTTAAATGGCCTTTTATTGCAAGATTTTGCAAAAAAGCTCAACAAAAACAAAAACATCTAGTAAATATCCCCAATTTGTAAGTATGTCCTGAAAAACAACATGCTTCTAATGGCTATAGAAAACTGCCCAACATTCTAAGCTTTCATTTGAGTGGTAATATATGGTTGTAGCTCTAAAGATAAAGTCAGGAACGTCATTAACCATTTGAGGAGTACGTTTTTTGAGAGTTCTAGTTCCAATTCATAGTGTTCTATTCTGGAATAGTCCATTTTGCATTGATAAGCCTTTATGATGTCATCAATTAGAATTAATTAGAATTCTAGATTGTATTTTAGAATGATCACACATTTGTGACCGTATGCCTCAAAGGGTTAAGGCTATGTCTATGATGCAGGTAAAAATTGGAGATAACTCTTAGTCAGACAGACTGAGGTGTGAATTGGTGGATACTATAGTACCAGTCAGACAGACTGAGGTGGTGGTGTGTATTGATAGAGACCACACCAGGAACTTAAAGGAATAACAAAGATACAGTATATTTAATGAAATAATGGACCAATACAAACTAAGCAAACAAAATACATGTGCTTAGGGAGAGGGATCTTCCAGAACAATGGAGATTGGAGTCTTTGTTAGCGAGGGTCACACAAGTGTGAGGGGTCCCTCCTTAAGATCAGTCCTCTGTTTCAGAGTCAGTCAGGTCTGCCTCCGTGATCATCATGCCAAGGCCCTCCTCTTGGGGTTGATTGTCACATGTTTGCAACTTGAACAGGTTTGTACATTTCAAGCCGCTGCTCATGCACTGGCATTCCGGGAGCTTGCATCTACGGCTGTAGTTGCAGGACAGCAGCTGCAGCACTGCCTCAGGGGCTGGAGATCCCCGCATACATTCCACGGTGAGCTGGCCGTCGTCATTTCTGGCCCAGCCACGCTCGACTGGGCTTGGGACATGCGGATTCTGCTGAAGACTCACATGGTGGCAGCTGGCTAGACTTGAGCTCCCCACACTGTGCGCAGAAAAGCTGGTGGCGGGCTGTGTTGATGTCCTCTGTTGTCGTGGACGCTGTGTACAGTTTTCATGTGAATGCTTGCAGCTTCTTGAATAGGTCCATGGATAGTTCCCCGGACTGTCCCAGCTTGTGAAACACTTCTTGGAAATGCTCTGATCTCATGATGAGCTTCAAGGCTCTGAGCTTCCCACGACCTGCGAAGGCACTCAACGTGTCACATCCAGTGTATGCGTACATGCCAATCACAGCATTACAGACACAGTCTCCCAGGGCCTGGCGTAGCTTGGTGATGTCAAGATACCTTACCCGGTTCTTAGTTCCGCAGTTCTGGAACAAGGGACAGGAGATATCGGCAGAGAACGCCAGGCAGAGCAACAACACATCGGTGTCATCAGCTGTTACTACAACAGCGCTGTAGCCTTCCTCTGTGGCATGAGCTGCATTCAAAATCATTCTAGTGTCAGCCTCTTCTTGGTTAGACTGTAGGCTTGCAACCTCAGCCCACTGATCCTTGGTGATGTGCAAGCAGCTTTCCTCACTGGCGACGTAGAGCTGCTTGTCGTTCAAGCCTGTCCCTCAGCTTGGGTGTTTTCCACTCGGCCACCAGGAACCTTATGAGGTTGGCCTTGTTAGCTGAACTGCTGAGAAACTTTCTCCATTGCTAGATCCGGTGACCTGGTGCAATGTTTCGGAACTGTATTCCTGTGGTGCACCCCCTGTTCGCTCTCTCGGCATTCTTGTTCGAGTCCTCCTGATATACATCGAAGACCACATCGATTCTCTGGCTCCTGGCTCCTTCATGTAGGATTTGAGTCAGTGCTGAGGCTGCACGTTGAGAGAATGTCTGGTCATTGCCCTTCATCTTCTGAACCAGACTCATCCCATCAATGATGGTAGCAGACGGCCCAGGGATGGTCTCTGCTGGTAAGACCTGCTTCTCCAGCTCCCTAGCCAGAACAGCTTTGTTTGTCTTTCTCAGTGTCCCGTCTCCATTGGCGAGTGCCCATGGCAATGGCCCTAGTGGGTGGGAAAGGACATCACTCATCTGGAGATGGCGGCTCTCTGCCACCAGGACCATGTGGGCGAAGAGCTTCCAGTCAGCCTGCAGAATGACCTTGTTTGGGTTGCTTGCAGAAGGTTTCTTTCGTATATCTGAAAACATCTTCAGCCTCTTCTTCGTCATCTTATTATGGAACTGGGTCTTTGGTTTTTCATCTTCAAGCTGGTCCCGCTTGAATCCCTCGTATGCTTCCATGGGCATCAAGAAGGTCCCTTGCTACATCTGGGGAAAGGGGGAAAGGTACCTGTCGAAATGCTGACAAACTCACTTTCGTTGGGTCGAAAGGGTTTGTCCAGTCATCTTCAAGAAGCTTCACAATGGACTGTACATCTGCTTCATCCCTGGTGATTCTAGGCATCTGCAGGTCTGGGTGGCTGAAGTGGGACATTCCGTGTCCCACCATCCTTCTGAGCTGCTTAAGGTAGTTGCTGCGGTACTCAGAAGTCAGGTAGTACCTCTCCACAGCAGCCCGTTTCAGGCTGAATCCCTTTGTGCCTCCTGCTGTCTGGGTATCTCAGTTGACTGTTTCCTCAATGGTTTGATCCACAGGGATCCGGCCGAAGGGATTCTGGCTACCAAGCTGGACACTGAAGCCACCATGCATGAACTGCTGGTGCACCTCTGGGTGATCAATGGGCAGACGTGACATTGTGGCATAGTAGTGTGGCAGCAAGCGTGCATAATTCAGCTTGTCATAAGCTAATATTAGCTAGCGTTAGCTGTTAATGTTTACGTTAACGTTACACATATATTTTGCAGGAGTGGGAGAAAGCTCGCGCTACTATTGATGTCCAGCGTGATGATGGAGACTCCAGGGCATCCACGGCACTGGCCGTGGTATAATTCATGCCCTGAAAGAGAAATCCACAATTGACCCTTCGCTACCATGCCCCGAAACACAGACTGGCCAATCACAGCGCAGCATAGGACAGGCTCTGACAGAGGTCCGACAGTTTATGGCGGTGCTTCGTTGACTCTGACGGAAAAGTTTGAGATTTTATTCATTTTCTAGCTGGTTTTGTGGACTTTTAGCTAGTTATGGTTAAACGTTGTGCCTGGGGCACTTGTAACAGTGCTACTCGTTACCCGGAGAGGTTGGAAGGAGATGTATGTTTTTTTCCCTTTCCAAAACCAAAATCAAATCCTGAAAAGTGTTAGCCAGCTAAGCTAACGTGGCTACGGTCTGGATATACAGCTCTGGGTTGCAACGTTGGTAAAGTTAGACTAAATGTTAGCTTTGTTATTCGTGATCCAGCCAGCTTGCTAACGTTAAGATGTTACAGTCAAGCTCTAGAAAACCAAATGGGTAACGTTACCTTGATGTCAAAATGTAATACTATTTTTTCATTACTATTTCAGCACTTTGTCAATGGGAAGCCCAGTCCCGAGTACCCAAATCTTGTGGAGGACTGGGCTGACACACTGCTGATATTTTTTGCTTTACAGAGGTCCGGGGTATGGATAAGTCCAATGAGATGGGCGCAGAAACCTGTGGAGCTAACCAGAGTAATGTCGTTACAGCACACTATAGGCTACTAATGTTACGTTAGTTAGCTAATGCTAGCTAACTTACTACTGAATGTAATGTTATATAGGCCTACTGCTTTTGCTTTTTAATGATTGTAATAGTGAATAGAGACCTACCCAGCTTTACAGGAACAGTGTTGCTCCTTAATGACGTTGTCCTCTGTCTCAATCGCCAGGTGATGCGGTGGTTCACTTTTACTCTGTGATCTGTAGGCTTTTGCTTCTATCTTAATTTTTTTTACGTCATTTTGTTGCTGAGTCAGTGTGATATCTTGAATATAACCTTCAAATGCATATTGTAGACCCTTCTGTCTGCTTCTATCTGAAATCGCTTTTTCTATTTTCCAAAAATTGTACAATATTTCTCCAGGGAGTGCAGTTAGCGACAGTGGGAGCGCCATGCTGGCTCCGAAAGCTTGACGGACTTAGCAACAGTAACTAAGGGGGCGTGGTTTAGCGAAGGGTCAATTCCCTCTGTAAAAACCTTTGACTCTAATACGTCAACAAAATGAAACAAGAATTTTGTATCTGGCTTGATCCAATGTTCAGATTTCTCTTCTGGAAAGTTACGCAAATGAGGACATATTTAATTAGATAATGCCTAATTTGCATATTTAAACATACAATTTCAGAAAACTTGTAATACAATACATAATTGTCTTAATATAAGTAATCAACTGGGGAAGTCTCATGGTGATATCTATTAGTTAATATTTGTACCCTATACCCCTATAGTGTCTTGTACCCATAATAGGGGAAAATGACAAAATGTCCAATAAATATGAAAAGCTACTCCTGTGGAAAGATTATCATATATTCATTTACTTATATTGACCCTATAAACAATTTAGTATAGGTAAGGTTTTGCCCACTCAGATGAGCCCGATATCTCGTCTGGCTCATGGACTACATGTGACAAGACCAGACAGTGGCTGCGTACAAATACTTTTTCCTCGTTTCCTTGTTCGCTAGCTTCGTCTAATTCTCCTCTTCTACCTCACAATACGTCAAAGTAGACGAGGGGAGGAGACAAAGGGTAGAGAATGAGGGAAGGGGGGGAGGGTGGAATCTTGAATTCAGTCCCAAACAAACTTTTCTTTCTTTCTTTTAGCTATGTTTGCCCAACAGGGGGTGAATCTCCAAGGTGCCAATGCTCCCCCTGCCAGTATGTTTGGCGATGTACCAGGTTATGAGGGAATGGGTATGTATAACCAGACGTCCGTGTCAGTCACAGAAAGTTCACACATGCATGGGAACAAGGAAAATAATGGGTTCAACAAAAAGTCACTTAAAAAACATAAATGTACTACAAATGAATGCATGCTATAGCAATGGTATTTTATGACTTGCATGTGCTAAATACAGTAATGTTTTATGTATATTTGTGTTTTTTTGTTCATCTGTTGCTCATATTGAATACTTTATTTGTAAATAAAAATGTTGGTAGTGTAACATTTGTAATTACAATACATGCTTTAAATGCACACATTACGTAATTTAATATTTATGACTGGGAAATAATTGACTATTTACATAAATAGTCTTTAGGGTTTTGTGCTTATTTTTGAAAACCACTGCAGGGTGGCTTGTGGTCTGACAATTTACCAAAACCTACAAACTATAGCATGTAATCTCTGTACAGCTATTGGCATTAACATTTTAATTAAAAACGACAAATATGGGAGCCCCTTGGTGGCACAACCGGTAAAGGCACTTGTTGTGCAGGTTTCCCACTGCAGCCTGGGTACATGCCATCCTGATTCTGGCCGGTAGTCCCGTTTGGGGGTAGCGAATGGCTGCCCACCTCGAGGGGAGAGGGAAACTGGGAGAGGTTTTCCGCATGCAAACACGGCTTTGTGTGTCGCTGAATTAGAAGCATGTAAATTTGGCTACCAAATTACTGTAAATAAAGATGGCTACTTTGCCTTTGCTTTTGATTAGATTTGATATTCTATCAACTCTCTACAACTCTTATCAGCTTACAGACTGTCCTGACATACTTTTTAGATACGTCATTTGATTTGAGGTGGCTTTGGTATAAATATTTATTTCACTATAGCACTGATTTGTACCTGTCGATAAATAAGTGGCACATTCACATATCACATAGTCAATGGTGTGATTCTCCGTGACAGTTCTTTTGTGGGATTGTATTTATTGTATTGTTTCCTCAATTATGTCTGTTCTTCATCAATAGGCCCATATAAACATTGCCAGACTACCATTACATTGATTATTGTATAGAATTCTTTAAAACTTTGTTTTGTTTTGTTACATTTACTGAACAATGTTTGAACATTTGGAATTGGTCATATCATTTATGGCACCTTTGTATATAACTTAGACAGGGGAGCATATTGCTTCACTATGTTCTTTTTAAGATATTGCATTAATTAAATTATTTTTCAATTGTGAGGATTTGATCATTCAGTATTCACTCTATCTGGTTGGTTTTATCATGGAGATTGGTAAATTGTTTATTTAATCTAGAGACACAGCCAAGTCGCCTCAAAGTTGAATCAAGTTTCTAATTGATTTTGTATCTTTCAACACCTGTTTGTTAAACCATAACCAGGCGGTGGATATCTTCCACCACCCATTCCTGCTTATCCTCCACCTGCGCCCCAACCAGCACCCACTCAACCAGAATGGAAGTAAGGTCCCCATTAGGGTTATATTAATATAGTGTGTGTTGGTGTATGTGCACCATATTATACAAATGATATAGGTTGTGTTGCCCATACTGCAACAGGCTGTTTGCCTATCAGATGGTTACCTTAGGCTATTTATTCTGCTGCTTATATGCATGAACACTACAGTAATACTGTATGCAGGTAACATGTAAGTGGGCTACAATGTGTAGAACTTGCTCGTAGTTAACTGACGTCCCAAGTAAACTTGTGGCAATTAACAATTCCTCTCCAAACGCATTGAATATCCAAAATCCTGAATGGGTTTGTCTGGTTTTGTGTAGTATCCCATCAATCACGGAAGACACTGCACGCGAGGCCTTTCTCTTGTACGTGTCTAGCCATTGCTGCTACAGAAAGGCCCCAGCGGTGGATGGCGTGATCACCAACATGGACGCCTTCAACACGTACAGGGTAAACACCTTTCACTTCCTCTCTCCCTGTAACCATTTACACATTTACACATCAAATCTGGACCAGTACCAACTGGCCAGCCATGCCTCGACACCTAATTGACCGTAGTGTCGCCCAGGGAGGGTGAGATTCAGTTGTCGGGGTTGCCCATGTCTCTTTGCACACCAGCGACCCCCTGCTGGTCAATCAGGTGCCCACAGTCTGCTGGTATAAAAGCTGCAAATGAAGTGCCTTCCGACTGTCTTCTAAGCTCGCACGACTCGGGTCTGTGCGAGCTTAATTAACCCATTCAGACCTAAAATGCCTGCTAAAAACGCCTATTAAAACCTAAGCAATTATTCTACACAACCTCTTAAAACCTGAGGGTTTTCTGGAAAAATTTCAAAAAAAAAAAGCCGACACCAACGTGCACTTCATTTCCCCCACGTCTATTTCAGCGAATCACAGCGCATTTCATTAATCGCAAAATCGAAGCGACCTAAACGTCACTCCAGGTCTTAATGGGTTAACTGTGGGCCGGCCCACCGGCAGGCCGTCTACATCATCAGAAGAGCACGTTCTTCTCTTTAAATATTGCGTTTAAATGTAGCGAAAATATGGACGTGTGTTATATGCACAGATTGGGTGGAATCTCGTCTTTTCAGCAGTGGATGGCAGGGCTGCTTCTTACCTTTGCTGAAGTCTGGAAGTCCCAAAATATGACTGATCATTGATAATGTGGGCATCCTGATCACTGTAAGGGTGGAACAAACAAAAGTAGTGACCCTGTTTTGTCACGAGCAAGCCAAATCGAGAGTTCCAATGTTTACTATGTGTGCTCCATATCGCCAACAACAGCAAAGATGTCATTCTCCTGGGTCTACAAGATAGTATGTGAATATGTTTCACATCGGAACATTTTGTATCCTCGTGTTGGTAAATATTTGCTATAAAATAAGCCCACTCCTGTCATTCTCGAAGTATTGGCCAAACAGCCCCCCCTGAATGGCAACGAGTGCCACCAGTAATATGATCATGTGGCATGATCCAGGAGCGTAATTGATACTACTTCCCTCCATATACAGTACCAGTCAAAAGTTTGAGTACACCTTCCATCTGGACTACGGCTAAGCGGGCACATTCCTGAGCAAGATAACGACCCGAAACACACCTTGAAGTTGTGCAAGAACTATCTGGTGAAGGGGGACCGTGAAGGACAACTCAGAATAAGGACCTGGCCTGCCCAGTGTCCAGACCTCAATCCCATAGAACTTGTATGGGATGAACTGGACAGAACAGTCAAAGCAAAGCAACCCACAAGTGCCTCTGGGAATTGCTGCAGGAGAGCTGGGAAGACATATCGGGTGATTTCCTGCTGAAACTTATTAACCGAATGGCCAGTGTTTGTGAGGCTGTTATCACAGCAAAGGTGGCTATTTTGACGAATCCAAGATTCAATTTTCAATTAAATTGTATTGAACATTGCTTTGATGTTCCTTTTGTTTATTGTTACATGTGTTTTTTGTCATTTTCAAGTATTTAAAGAAACTTATATGGTGTAAAACATTGTCAATTATGAGATAAACCTAGTTTCCAGCAGGTGTACTCAAACTTTTGACTGGTACTGTATGCTGAAATTTGTCTATGGTTCTAGCCAATGGGATATCCGTTACAATGATATAAGGTATCCTTTGGTTTGCATTTACTATCATGAATGAGCTTTGTGTGCATTGTGCTGCATTTGGTTTCACAATGCCAAAAGCCCTGAAGACCTGGTTTGATGGCCAGGATCCCATTTATGAACGGTGAGTAGCCACCGATCAGCTGGGACACCTATCAAGACGTTGTAGCAAAGAGGGACTGCTTCAATGACTGGCATAACCAAAATCACCTATAGCTTTTCCTGTGTTGCCTAACTAAAAAACATTAATAGACACTGTACATAGTTTTGTGCAATGAGGGTAGACAATTGCCAGAAGTGCAATGTTGTCTTGGCTAAAAAATATTTGTTATTTAAATATTATAATATAATAACTTGTAGACAGCAGTGCGAAAAGAAGTGGTGGCTGACGTGTTTCAGAAGAGAGCACACACTTGTCTACCCACTCCCAAATTGACAGCGGGGGTTGCAGCAAGCATGGTTTAAAGGGGCGGGGGGGGGGGTTGGAAGTATAAAAACAATTTAAAAAAATACCAGAGGCCTACAGCCATACAGATTCTGTTCCATGTTCCATGTTCTTATTCCATTTGTGCCCTTTGCAGTACCGCCTGGAAACTTTTACAGAGTCCAGATCCACAGAGTGGGACCACGAGGAGTACAATGGTAGCTGCACAATGCAACAGAAAGGGACATTTTCATTGTTCTTTTCTGATACAATATTAATTTCCATTAAGCACTGTTTATCACAGTAGTTATTCAAGCTGCCTGAAAAAAATTGTAAAGCTGGAACAGGCTGATCTGACCATTGCCAGTGGTAATTTCATGAATCCTTGTTTTAGTTTTTTGAGCTCTTCCTGTGTTCTTCTCTTCCTGCTCATGTTCTCTCCATGCCTTGTATGGGGTTTATGTCATATTAGGTCAACCTGTCGATGCCTACACCCAGCCTGCTCCAGGCCCTTGGGATATCAAAGTTCAGGCTCCCGCACTATTTCAAGACCACACTGAGGATATCAAGGTTCCTTACACCTCATCAGTCAAGGTACTGCTGTGCTAGAAGATGAGTGGTTGAATAGCCCTGATCTGTGTATAGTACGATTATGAAGTCTGGGTGTTTTTGTTGGGGTCTGTGAAAGAAGCCCTGCGGTTATGGAATATACCGGTTTGTTTCTGTAGGACTGCCACACCTGCGTGGGAATGGGCAGGAGTCCATGCACGGAGTGTTCTGGTGCCGGAAATGTAAGATCAGAAGGGTTTCTCTCCACACTTTGCTTGTTTTTTTTTTACAAGACAAAATGTAATTTAACGACAAGGACATGTCAGATAACGAATTAAAGCTCACCTTTTTCAATTGGTATACTTTTCCTCCATGTTTGGAAGCACAGAAAGTCTGCTGGGTGTGCAATGGCTCTGGAATCCGGGGTGCGGATGACCAGTGCGGCCACTGCAACGGAAGAGGCAGGGAGAAGTAAGTTGCCAAATTCCAGGAGTTCAAATGAACTTTGAACAATGGTGAAAAACTCAAATCTAGGGGTGAAACTGCTTTGGAAAATCATGTTTATGGAGTATTGGCCACCAAGAAGTGGCTATACAAATATATCTGTCCCTTCTGAAATGCATACTACATGCCAGGCACTTGGCAGGGGTTAAACTGGCCTCTCCTGTTTCTGTAGCTGCTCCCATTGTCACGGGCATGGATCACGAGAATGTGAGAGTTGCAACGGGAAGCGACAACTTCTAGTCTACATCAAGCTCAAGGTCACATGGTGAGTTAAACTTTGGACTAGTGCAGGGCAGCCTATTCAGAATGCATCGGTAAAATTGGTGAAGTCGTTATGTAACATCTGAAAATATTTGTTGACATAACTCACCGATATTACACATTCTGATCGCTGTAGACACCACAATTTTGCAGTAACTACCTCATGTGACACACACACGGTAAATTCAAAACAATGTAGATTATGAGTATTGCATTATGTTATGCGTCTTAAAAATTGAAATTGAAATGCAGAGTTATATAAGCAATGATACAGTGCATTGTATAGACAGACATCATGTTGAAATAGGAGTATACAGGAGATCCATTTGCAGGGAATGCATTTTATAAATCCCTCCAAGTGAGCAAATATGCAAATACTCTACAGTATCCGTAATAAATATTTATACATAGAAGAGGAATTGTTTTCAGCATTTAAACGTTTACAATATAAACACAATGTTATGTCCCAAAATTCACCCGTGTTATAATAACCGGGGAACAGCACTGGACACAACACAAACAAAAACCACCAGGCCAAACCGTCCGCAAGTTAACAAAGATTTATTAATTACAAACGAATATCAACAAAAAGACATGCTTACAGTTAGGAGGTTAAAGTAAAAACAGACCACTACCTAAGCCTATCCTCAAAAAGGAAAACTCTTCCCCTCTACCAAAACAAAAGAAAAGTGAGTCTTCCACAGTCTGGCTAATCGATTCTAATCTTCGCCTACCAAACAAAATTGCACAAAATAAAGGAAATTTAACTCCTCTAACACAAAGCATGAATATGGCATAACAAGACGTGTGGCAAAAAGTAAAAACAATTGCCCCCGTGCTTTATCTTCCCCTGGGTTGTGGGCGGGGTTTGCAGACGGGGCAATCATCAAGCAATTAAGGGCAATCAGTCCGGCATGCCTGTAATGCTCTCCTGGGCGTGGTTTTCAACGAGGCAATCATGCAGCTGGCGTTTGTCCTCCGACCCCATGCATAACACCCCCACACATAGCACACAAAAGAAAACGCTGGTTTTACATTTTCCACACACAAACCAAAACTACACCATGCCAAAATTCCTTCTTTTCTTTCTTTCTTTTTTTTTTGAACGGATCGAATTTATTCACGAAAACAGCAGAACTACCACGGGCAATGCAATCGTCCATTCTAGGCGGAGGATAAGAATCATCGTAACAACAATATTATGGAATAAACAATGATTTATTATGTGCATTTATATAATACAATAAATATGTGCTGTATGTCAAAACTGAAAGCCTTTCACTGGACAGTTTATGACAGGGGTATTCAAATCCAGGCCTCGAGGTCTGCAGGTATTTGCTCCAACCACGCACTACACCACCTGATTTCTAAATAATAATTTACTAATTATTCATTACAACGATGGAGTGGTGGTAGTAGATGAAATTCCAATGAAATGCTAACTAGTACCACTCACTACACCACCTTATTTCGAATAATTCGTTTATCTCCTTGGTCCAGGAAGCAAGCTAATTAGTGAAATCAGGTAATGTAGTGCGTGGTTGGAGCAAATACCTGCAGACACTGCGGTTCTTGAGGCCTGGATTTGAATATCCCTGGTCTATACCAATTTCAGTGACTGAAAATCTACAATAAAAATGAATGTATGAAAATATCCAATCCCTCTCAAACTTGAAAAAATGGAAATACATTTCCATCTTATCTTGAACAAAATAAAAACTTTGCTAATTGTTAATCACTGAAATGTGTATTTGAACCCCCTCATATATGTCTGTCTGGTAATTAGCAGAGGTGGTCATAGGGCTTGGGGTGACATGGGAGAGTTTGCAAAGGAGTGATGGGAAGTTAGTTTGAGATTTTTTATTTTATAGCCATTGTTTTTTTGTTTTTTTTGTCGCTGATGGTACATTGGCCAATCCTGTTTTCTGTGCAGCTTTAATATTAGCATAAGATCTACACATTTGTAATGTATACAAATATAAACATTTTTGTTTGACCTACTAAAATCTGTTGATTTTGCACTGTCCAGGGCAAATAACATTGAGGACTTCATTGTGGAACAGTCAAGTGGTTTGAAGGTCGAAAACTTGAGCAAGGTGTCTGGGAAAGAGCTCTTCAGAGATGCCCAGTACATGGTAAAAAGGCCATTTCTAATGTTAGCTAAGTAGCCGGCTGGCTGACAGTTGCCAGCTAGCCAATGTGTGTGTGCTCTTTCTGTCACAACAAATCCTGTAGCAGGTGGTAATAAGCTAGTACATTGTACATGACTTTACACAGTCCTAGTTGTCATTATTTAAAGCCTTTCAGCTCGCTAGCTACTAAATAGCCAGACAAATGGCACTGATGCTAATATCTTGATTCATCATAGCTTGGGTTCTCTCCTCCACAGAAAGATGTGATTATTAGCTCTGTTCCTGCTCTGTTCTCCTGGCCTGGTTAACAGCCAGACTCAAAGTCCCTGACTACTCTGTCTGGAGAGGCTCTAATGTTGTTGGCACGATGCGTCGACAATCAAGGGGTTGAGTCTTAAAAGTCCAAAGAAGGGCAACTAAACTGATACCTGGTATGAAAGATAAAAGTTATGATGATAGACTTAAGGCACTCAATCTATTTAAACTTAGCAAACAGAGACTTAGGGGGGATTTGATTGAGGTTTTTAAATTCCTAAAAGGGATTAACAAAGTAAAATACCAAAGATTTTTTAAGATAAGTGGGGCCAGCAGAACAGGAGGTCACAGGTGGAAATTAGTTAAAGGCAAATTCCGCACAGATATTAGGAAGTTTTTCTTTACACAGAGAGTTGTCAATGCCTGGAACAGCTTGCCAGGTCGGGTAGTAGAGGCAGAAACGCTTGGGCTATTCAAGTCCAGGCTAGATGTAGTACTAGATACTCTTTAGATTAGAACATGATGAGCCTAGATGGTTAGAACGGCCCGTTCTCATCATTATGTATTCTTATGTTCTTATGTTCTTATGCTGGTTGGCTTACTCCCTCTTCGAAATGAATGAATCATCTTTGTGCATCTTACTGCCCAATCATGTTTCGCTCTGCTGCTTTCTGCATAGACTACAGTCCAGACATTCTCGCAGTACTGCCAACACATCGAGTTGCTTGCCTTTTATCTTTTCAAACCTTAAGTCTGCAAGCACTACAGAAGGGGCTGTTTCTATCTCACTGTATGTTGGCTCCATGATGGCAAAGTTGACCATACTGCACTACATTTCTTGATTGTACTCACACCAACGTGACGTGTCAGTTTCAGGGGGCATAGCTAATTGATTCGAAAGCAAGAGGCCTCGCCCCATGCAAATACTACGTATGTGAGAACCATTCAGCGTTCTTCTAATTAAATCTGTTCGCATTTTTTCCTTAACATGGGACTGAGTAAGAGTGGGGTCTGCTTTCCAGACCAAGAGGTACACAGAGCATCTGCTAAATGCCTGTAATGTAATGTAACTGAACCTCTTGACTATGGCATAATTAAAGGTTGAGTGTGCAAGGCACTATCAACCTCACTATCACCAGAGGCACGGAGAGTGCGATGGCATGTCCTCCAATCAGCATTTGTGTACTAGTCACTCTAGTTAGACTCTAGAGTGCATTGGAGGAATGTGTACACTTCAGCTGCAGTGTTCCCTGTGTGGATGTGGATGTGGATGTGGGTGCGAGTCGAGCAAGGGCATAGCAAACCTGGGTCCAATATGTATTTAAAATACTTTAACTTTTTAGATGCCGGTAAAACTTGAAAACTCTCCTACTGATCCCTAAGATTTTTCAACAAAACATATTACTAGCCAAAACATACTGTTATATGAAGAATTATGTTCTGAATATTGGGGGAAAATGTTAAAATTGTAAGTAATCTGCAGGAATTTTAATGGTGTCTAAATGCTTAAAGAATATCAAATAATAATTTGACCCAGGTCTGGAACATGGTACAATTATTGATGATTCCAACAACAACAAAAAGAACCATCTGAACTAAAATAAAGAACCATCTGAACTAAACTGGGGATAAGTGGTCCAGGATTCTGTGTGAATTTCAGTCATCCTATTGCATTCTATATACGTTTAGTGTGTCCCATGTCGTATAGGTGTACCCAGTGATGGGTTTCCCTGACCCTGCTGTGGGACAGGCTGCGGAGCGGCTGGTGAGGGACCATCAGACGAAGTACTCTGAATCTGCACGGATCCTGCAGCAGGTATGTTCCACAGTTCGCTACACACACTTCACTCTGTTACTCCACTTTTACCTGCGGTAGATCCAGAGTGCACTTGTCTCATATGAGTCAGTGGTGGAGCCCCCCTAAATATTCAGCCCTCGTATTTCAAATTGGATATGTTTCTCACAAATGATGAAAGTGAGTCATGGATATGAAAATGCATAGATGGCTGCATTTGCTTTCTATGTTACATATTTGTATTGAGTTTGTTACAATGCTGGGTCTCATTCATGTTCAGGGCTGTTTAGGCTTGAATAATTATTTAAAATGTATGTATAAACTGTTGCATTTGAATGAGGATGAACATATTAAATGTGTACATATGTGTACTACATACAGTGAAATTGGTTAGTTACATTTAAGTACATTTACTGGGAGCACTTCATTTACAGTATTGCAGTGCTGTATTTCATTTCAAATATACAGTATAATCTATATAAGCCTTCTATTTAAGGGTTAAGCTAATGGCTACATTTATCTCGCGAATGACGTCTAATGATAATATTTGTTCTGTAATGCTTATGTGGTCACTGAAATGAATGAAAAATGGGCCCTGACATCCGACGAAGGATTTTGATCGAACTACAGTCCTGGCCCCATAGCCACAATGCTTGGTGAAATGAAGTTTTTATGCATAACATTATTTTTAAGCTAACATTTACATAACCACAAATGTATTTTGCACACAGTTCAGGTTGATTATTCAGATACAGCCAGTTTAGTTGTGGTGGTGTTCAAGTGGGAGATTAGGAAATGTGCTTCTTGTCGTAATGAACATTCAATGTATGTATGACCCTTAGACCTTAAAAAAGCTGTAATACTTATACAAAAATATTTAAGTGCCACAGTTAATATTGGGAATGTTCTCTTGTTCCAGCGGCAGACAATTGAATTGATTCCCATCACCAAAGTGACTTATAAATGGAGCGGAAGCATGCATACCTATTTTGTCTATGGCAATGAGTTCCAGGTCAATGCAGATGACTACCCAGCTACCTGCTGCTGCACAGTAATGTAGCCCAATTCTCTTGTGAGGAAAACCAAGTACTAACCAAGTTTAAAAAGTACTTGCCTTATACTACAAATGTAACAGTAGTATAATAGAGTACTGAATTAGTCGATTCAGAAGATCAAGAATTTATAAAATCTTGAGGGGGCTGTGGATCTTGTTAAGAATATAGTATTTTACGCAGTATTATGAATATAGAAACGTTTGTGCGCACGTATATGCTAGGGCTGCACGATATGGACAAAAATATATTTATTGTGGTTATTTTGCCAGATATTGTGATGGCTATTTGATTTGCGAGATGATAAACATTTGGATCGGGACACTTCACATTTTCTTGTGATGTGGTTAAAAGCGCACGTTCAGTTGGCTTATTTCTAAGACAGATCATATGAAGGAATATACCAGTATCATAATGACTGAAACCAACTTGGTTATTTCCAACAGCACTGTACTTAACTGACTGAACACTGAATCTTGAATGAACACACTTCAAAATATAAAATTCACAAAGCATAATCTGGAATATACAGTAGGCCCACATCTACAATGTGTGTGGCGGTCTACATAATTACGTCGGAAATTGTAGCCACGCAATTTTGGCAAACAGCCAAAAATGAGTTTAAATTGGTTTTGGTGGAATTCCTTTTTTTATATAAATTGTGCTGATATACACTATACAATGTAGCTTACCTATCTAGCTAATGTTAGCGCATCTCTTGTTAGCTAGCTAACACACATGAAATCAACCCGACCGGTTCAGAAATAAATTAGCTAGCTACCATTATAGTGAAAATGGTCCCGTATTATCATTGATGTAGCTAGCTTTACACCAAAGGTCAGATGTACAATTCGTCAAATAACTGTAGCTAGCTAGTTCATTTCACCATCACAGCTGCGTTTCTCCTACTGCCACCGATGCGCGTTCACCGTTTTTTATCAGCTGGTGAATGTTACAGGCAGAAGTTCCGATGGAACCAATGTCTGGTTAGATGAGCCTGTCTCTGCTGTAAACCTGTCAGTTCAAATCGCAATTTCTATTTGAATTCAGTTAATTTTGCAGCCCTAGTACATGCATGTATTTAAAGCAACAAGTTGATCTAAACTTCATTTAGCAATGTAAGTGTTATTCTAATCTGACTTAACTCATGGTATCACATTGTGGAAAGCCTTTACATGTAATGTGTGATGTCTCTGTACACAAAGGTCAGCAAATGATGCTGGGTGAAGGTAAAAGGAATCAGAAACCATAGTCATAGGTTGCAAGCATTTTCCTCCTCAAATATTGTTGCATTGGGGACGAGCTAAATAGATGGCTGTACATATTTAGGTAGTTGCTGGTGGTGCCATGGGCACAGAACAAAGGTAGAGCTTGCTGGCTAAGGGGCAGATTTGTCAAGGCCATGCGGGACATTAAAAGTTAAAATTATATTAAAAAGCTTTGGGTTGCTTGCTAGCTAGCTGGTTTGCTCTGTATATCCTGGGATTTTGCATGCGAGAGCTCTGTGTCAGACTAATACAACATCACTACATCACTAGGACTTCTAGGAAGAGAGAAGAGCAGCCATCCATTGGTCACACGATGCCTTCAAGGAGCTCATGTTTATGACCCCCTTGGTCTTCCGTAAAAACATGACTTTTAACACTAGACTTTGTATGTGGGATTTTATTTTATTGGACTCTTGGACTATTGAATTGTATGGAGTTTGATGGTCATTTGTATCCACTGAACACCAGTTCATTGCAGGGCTATTAAACCTGTCTATTATACCGGGCTATTATATCTGTAGTGCCAAGTGCCATACAAAGAGGACATTGTTATGCCTTTTTAAAAATGATGACCTCCACTACTTCTCAGTTCAGTTACCTTGTAATATTACAGCATGATAATATTACAGAATTTACAGCAACATTTACCTCTCTATAGGGATGTCACGGTATGAGTTGTGGCAGTATGATAACCATCCTGGAAAATACAGTGTAAATGAGTAATGTAAGTGCGTTGATATAAATTAATTAAATGACCCAATATTAGCACGTGCATATACATTCACGTGCCCCATTGTTTACTGATTATTATTAAATACATGCATGTTAGCTCTTCAAGCTAAGGACTTTTAAATACATTTATGGAAACAGAAAAAGTGAAGTACGATTTTTTTTCACAACTGTTAGTCCAACGCATATTTAACCAGTGTAATTATTTTATATCAAATATCACGGTGGGGGGAAATGTTTATGGTATGATCACCATCAATTCTGATACTGTCAAACCGGTGTACCGTGACATCCCTACCTCTATAAATTACTGGCTTGGTATAACAAGGTAGAAAGACTTTTAGGGAAGTGGTATCATGTGCCACACCTTTGTTAATCTGGTCTTTGAAATCAGTTTGAATTGTTTTCAGCCAAATCCTGTGACATGTGCTTCTATAACCACTGTTTTCCCTCTGGTTGCTGCCTGTGAATACTTTGCTTGGACATCAACATCATCATGAGATACTTGTAATGCCACTAGGTGGTGATGGCCAAATTAAAGTTATACATGAAAGGTATTGTGTAGCCTGTGAATAAAGTTGCTATTAACATGACATGTTGAGTTGTTCATTGCACCATTCAATGCGTATTGTGATGTTTTGACATAGGAAGTGGTTTTGTGTGTTATATTGTTGTATTACCTTTTTTATGTTCAGTTTGTTAGGTGATTGGCCAGCTAGCTAGAATTACTCAGGTAAGTAACTTTCTAGCTATCTTAAAGCTGTGTTCACACTGACAATAGGGTATGCATCAAATGTATGCGCTGTTGGTTTGATGTAGGCGTATTCGCAGTTTGCTCGTATGCTAATGTTGCCTACGTAGCCAAGATTACCTAGCTAACAACTTTTATATGGAAACCCAAGTCAAGGCAATGAAAAATAAGGCTTGCATTCTACAACAACAAAAAAAAAAAAACTAAGCTGAAAGTATCCACATTTGTACATTTGAATTTCCCACAAGGTAACAATACTAAAAATGCAAATGCATTCCAGCAAACACTCTCTTCATCCGTGCACCAGGGTGATCACACAGAACCATGGTACAATCAGTGGTACAATGGTATGAATCTCTTTTCATAATTGGCCATAGCATCAGCTAGGGAAGGAGGCATGTTTGAGTTGATATTGTAGCCTCATTCTCTAGTCAATCGGCTGCCCAGGGTCTGCCAGCGCCAGTACAGTTCAGCTGTTGGAGTGCAGATTGAAAAGAGGTGACAGCTGGATGCATGTGATTCAGGCAATGCTCCAGCTAGTCTGCACCCTTCCCAGGATGTTGCAGGAGGAGATGGGGTTACAAATGCAATTGGCCAAATTGGGGATAAAAATGTATTTTAAAGCAGTATGTTGAAAGTTTTTAAATTTTTCATTTTTTTTTTTAAATGGTTAATTTACTGTGAAAATGTGCATTATAAATGACTTGTATAGCAGATTTGATGGAGAGAGAAAAAAAGAAACAATTTTAAAAGATCTGCTTGACGACTGCATAGGATCCGCCAATTTACCGGTCGGTGGGGCATACCCCATACCTATACAACACTGGGAGTTTGTAACGATAAACTACGCCTGATCTCCTACAGTAGACTTATCAGCACCCCCCGCCCCTCCCCCACATTCACATCCCCCCCACGTGCATGGGGTTGTAGACTGTGGTTGTGGCTCCCTGGAACAGTGGGTTTGGCGTCTGTAAAAACAAGCCGACGGAGAGAAACAGGTCTCAGGTGGATGAGTTAGAGGTTATTTTTAACTCTGAAGTCTAAACTGATAGAGATATCAGAATGCTGGCAACGGCATTAATCCAATACCATTTTTTATTATGCCAGTTCATCTTGGTTTCAGGCTCAACCCAAACTTAAAAAAATAAACTACAGACTTCCTAGAACAAGCTGATCTGCATCGCCCTAGACTGTGAAGCTCCTTGAGGTTGTTAAACCAAAAGTAAATGAATGCAAGACATAACCATTATTCACTATCTTCCTTTACATATGCAATACTCGGTACATTTTTGCATTGAGCTGCCTCCGATCACCTGATACACAAATAACAACAGTTAATAAATGCCTGCCTATGGTAATGCTCAGACAGAATGTCCTGACCAAACTGAACATGCAATGGTTTATTTGCTTAAAAATGGATGCCCCATTATTGACAGCAGGTCAATAAGTCAATTACTGAGACCTAGGAATGAGAATAGAAAAATCAATCAATCAATAAATTGCCCCTTTGGCTGCGAAGTCTTTGTTTATGACTGTTTTATGGAGCCATGGGGTGTGGTTTTAAAGGTCATTGATTTGCATGCTTGATAAGAAGATGGGCATTCAGTTGAATACGAATACAAAAATACAAATAAAAGACTGTTAAAACCACATCCCTCACCATCCAGATGTAATGGTCAAGGAAGATATGACTAATGTTGTACTACACTCTAAATACCTGGGTATAATCATTGACTCAAATCTGTCTTTTACGAAGCAGGTGAAAACTGTTTTTATAAATGTTAAAGTTAATGTCATTAAAGACATCAGACATGAACTGCCCTCCATGCTCCTGTTAAACTCTTCATGCACTCTATGGTCCTCTCTCGTAGGAATCAAATGATATTGCTAGAGGCAAGTGAGGGTATTAGGGTCACCCTTACCTCATCCCATTTGACATTCTGCTGTTCCTTTATGAAGGTATGGTACTCTCTGCGGTAGTACAGCTCCAGGATCAGCCGGTAAACAATTATGACGGCGATACCAATGAAGATGATCCCTGAGATGGAGCTGCAGACGACCACCATGGTCATGTCAATGGGCTCTGTAGGGGGCGCACAGTGAAAGGAATCCATGGGAATCCCACCAATATTAGTGGTGACATAAAAGGAAGGAGGGGGGGGGGTGCAACTGACAATACTGCACTAAAAACAAGTGCTTCAACAACGCCACTCGGGCCTACTCAATGATTCTTAAAAATGACCCAGGATGACTTAAATAGATATATATTTCATATTACATCATTTGCACATACAATCCATTTATGGAGCCAGATATTTACTAAATAATACATAAGAATTGTATTGCATTTCAAAATAAACTGTATATATGTATATTTATGTAGCTCCCCTATTATTAAAGGATTACATTTAAAGTGATAGTTCACCCAAAATAGTACAAAAAAATTCCCTTTCAATATAATGTATAATGCCATTTTACTAAGACTAGTTCTAATGACACAATCAAATAAATGAAATGCCCTCATTTGCAATTTTGCGGTAGTAGACATAAAAATCCAGGTACAAGTAGTGAGGGAACCACATGAAAAAGAAAACGTACATTTACAGATCAGGAAATAGAGGTAATGGTGAACGAGGTACAAAAAAAATTATTCATTGGGTATAATAAAACAAACAGTAAATGATGTAAAGAAAAGATGTTAGGCATCTAAAAGAAAGACACAGGCGGTGGTTCAACTGAGGAAAGACATGACTGAATTTGTGATGGCAGAAGGCCACAGAGCATCTGAAGGTAAAACTATTCGCAATTCATTCCATACCCTACTGACCGAGACAATTGTTCAAATTCAGAACTTTTTCTGACTGTGGGCTGATGGTCAATAGAAATCCTGCGACCTTTCATTAAAACAAATATATGTAAAACATATTATATCTGAAAATATGAAAAAAGCTTTTTTACATTTTTAAAGAGTGAACTTTTACAGATAGAAAATACGGATATGCTCAACAATATCATCAACAATATTTTCAGAACCCCAGCTTCATTATTTTATTATTCCTTTCCTGTCCCTCAGTGTCCCACAAATTCATCCTTCGTCCTGCTCATCCTAGTCTGTGTGTCCTGAAATTGGCAACTATATGAACAGATGATGTTATTTTTAAAAGTAGACTTGAACAGATGATTTTATTGGTTGAATATACATCTAACTGGGATAATTAATAATTGGGTGATTGAGTATGACAACTAAGGATAAACAGAAGATGAAGAAGCGGAAGAAGATAATAAAGAAGAAACATAAAATAACCCAAGTTTGGGGCTTTATTGTGTGGCCGTGTGAAGTTGTATCTGAATTCTGTGTGTTTACATGAAGCCAGAGAATACAGAAGTGTTTGTAAGGACTGAGAGTCTGTGGTCATTGTAATTTGGTGGATGGTGGATGGCATCCCTGCCATCACAATATATATGATTTGCAATTTATTACTATATTATTAATTATTATCAACTGGCTGAGGACAAGACAAGCGCACTGTAATACTGGGACCATTTTGCAACTTGGACGTTCAATTGAACACCATTCACACTTTTCGATGCTTCATGGAGCCGGGTTCCCAGAAAAGAAAAAGAGCATGCTGGAGAGCATTTCTGGTGAAGGTCACACAATGAACAATACAGGTACAGAGCTGAAATCAACATTATAGTAATGTGAGACAGGTAGGTCTCATGATATGGCTGGAAAGCTCACCTGGAGGATCGGTGTAGATGACTAGGATGCTGCCGTCACTAGTCTCCGAATTCACTATGAATCGAACCGTTGCATGCCCACAGGGGAATTTCTGCGATTTCACGTCGATGGCTCTGGTGGGCTTTACCGAGCCACAGTACAGGCTGCAGTTTTGGCCATCGTTCTTCTCATTCAATAAAGTGCACATAGCACAGTCTCTGCAAGATATCACAGGTTCATAAAAACTGGTACAATAAACACAGGAGGTATATATATAATTGCTTAAAATCTGTCAAAAACAGAACAACAAACAAACTAAAATCTGGAAGATTTTTTTTTTTACCAATCAGTGTCATGAACCAAAATGCCAATAGATGAGCTCAGTAATGAGTGAAGATGTCACAAGTGGGTCATTTTTATTTATTTATTTATTATGATTTTTCCCGTTTTCTCCCAATTTTGAATGCCCAATCGTATTCTTAACTGTGCTCACTGTAACCTCCGCTGTCAAATAGGCAGAGTAGATAAACACTCACTCTCCTCTGAAATAAGTGATGTCAGCTGCCACTTCTTTTCACACTGCAGTTCACAGTCCCCAACTATATATAGTGCAAACAAGCACACACTCTTCAAACGCATGTGCAGACCACCATGTCTTTTCATAGTGCACTCTTCCTGATTAAAGGCCTTCTCTCTTCAACTGAGCTGCACAGTCATTCTGTTAAATAAATACACTACATGCATAGCCAGTGCAGGCAGACTGCAAGTGGCAGATCGACACAAGGGGCCTTGGGCCTTATTTATAAAACGTACTTACACACAGATTTGATCTTAGAACGTGCGTACACTCAAATCCACGCCAAAGTTCAGATTGATAAAAACGGTCTTTGATGTGGAAAAGTACTCAGCTCCACGTCAGGTTTCAACTTGGCGTACGCACGTTTCCTTGTGGCAATGTTGGAGTACTGCAGGTATTCGTGGTCTCGTCTCTTCTCTGTCCTGACCCCGCGCTGGTGGAACTACCTTCCGCAATCGGTCAGGACCGCGGAATCACTTGCGATTTCCGCAAGAGACTCAAAACCCACCTTTTCAGACTCTACTACCACTGAATTCTGTACATCTAGCTAATTGTCATCACCACTGCCTACTTGCTCAACACTATATACCCCTGCTTACTCCATAAAGGAAAAAAACTGCACTGATCTCTTGCGCGTACTATGATTGTTCCTACCATGTATTAATGTACATATTGTAAGTCGCTCTGGATAAGAGCGTCTGCTAAATGCTTAAAATGTAAATGTAATGTAAAATGTATTTGGAAATCTAAGAGCGCCAACATATCGTCTGCTGCCTAATTGTTTCCTCATTATTATTATTATTATTATTATTAGTAGTAGTACTAGTAGTAGTATTACCAGATTGAACATATTGCTTAGGCTATACGTAATGGTTTGCACAATAAATGTATTAATAAATTAAAACAACATAAGCTAGGCTACTTGTGGAAAACAAAACAAAAACACACATTGGTTTTTCCAAAACTACCCATATTAGCATAATTGACACATCCTTGAAATGTATTTAATACATATTATGGTTCCACGCGTGTGGAAACATTTCGGTCAATCTGTAGGCTATAAAATGTCCAATAATGCAGTGGTTTGCAAGGGGAACAATGGCAGCATTGTCACTTCTCGAAGATATCGCCAACCGCGCAATAAGAAGGGAACGAGTTATTAGAGATTTTGACCTCAGTTTTAAATCAGACCACTTTTTCTTTACGTCCTTCAGGGACCTTTGCTGCCCCCGCACCTCGTTCACAGCCTGGGCTACAGACTGCCAGGCCACGTACTTGGTTTTATTGGTAAAGCCACTGGAAAGGCTTCCGAACAGCGTCCCTGCACGCATCTGCACCTCCGCCAACAGGACCTCGATTTCGGCCTCGCTAAAATTATTTTTCTTGCAGCTCGCCATTATCAAGTAGAGGATTTGTGTTTTGATTCGAGCTCCTTTATATGCTAATGATGTTAATTAGGGGGCGTTTACAAGGTGGAGATCTAAAACCATTCAGCTACGCACAATTTCAAGATCATTTGTGATTTACAGATTTCACATCTGGGGGACTGGCGTACGCATGTTTTTTTGTGCGTACGTTCAGTTTCTCTGAATCACACTTACGCACATTTCAGAAATGATCTTATGTGATTCAGAGAAACTTAACGTTTCTTAACGTAACCTAGGAACAATCATAGTTCGCGCAAGAGATCAGTGCAGTAATACAGCAATAGACATAATTGCAGGCAGCTGCGTACCATACCTGTAACACTGGGAAGGAAAAGGTTAGTACTTTTTTTTAAATGGAGTAAGCAGGGGTATATAGTGTTGAGCAAGTAGGCAGTGGTGATGACAATTAGCTAGATGTACAGAATTCAGTGGTAGTGGAGTCTGAAAAGGTGGGTTTTGAGTCTCTTGCGGAAATCGCAAGTGATTCCGCGGTCCTGACCGATTGCGGAAGGTAGTTCCGCCAGCGCGGGGTCAGGACAGAGAAGAGGCGAGACCGCGAATACCTGCAGTACTCCAACATTGCCACAAGGAAACGTGCGTACGCCAAGTTGAAACCTGACGTGGAGCTGAGTACTTTTCCACATCAAAGACCGTTTTTATAAATCTGAACTTTGGCGTGGATTTGAGCGTACGCACGGTCTAAGATCAAATCTGTGCGTAAGTGCGTTTTATAGCAAATCTGGATTCAATCCATTGTTTTAGCAGGATGAGCCTCTTATCAGTTTTTTTCAGAATGAGGCATCCTACTTCCCTCATGGTAAACCATAACAACCCTGAAGTTTTATACCTGAAAATAATTTAGTATGTGGTAAAGGTTACTATCGATTTGGTTGCTGGTCGTGTACTTACAGGAACTTTTTGCATGGTGTTCTGAGCTCTGAGCAGTCATCCTTGAAGAAGTCCGAGTTACAGACACATTTATTACACACACACTGGCCATGTAGACTGCACTCCTTTCCGTTTTCCCCAAAACACTTATCCTTAAAGACGGAGCACGCACAATCAGGGCCAGTGTAGTTAGCCTGACAATCACATACGCTGCAGTTACATGTTCCGTGGCCTGCGGGTTCAAAATAAAAATCAGGAGCTGTACCAATTACCGTGCTTTTACAAATAACCTCAACATTTCACTAGTATGGTCAGGAAACTGATTTGATTATTGGTGAACCTTTCTGATTGCTGATTGCACTCTTATAGCACTTTTACTTTTGGCTTATTGTAGTTGCATATCATTCACAGTGGCACTTTGATCATATTGCAGATCTGTATCTACTCTATACTGCTGTTCATCTAGCCTTATTATTACACACTAATTGCCCTGGATAAGTTAAATGAATTAATATACAGTGGGTATAAAAAGTATTCACCCCCTTTAGCATTTTTTTAATTTTATTCTCTTACTTCATGGAATCAAATGGATTTAATTGTGATCAAAACAAAATATTCTATACTGTCAAATAAAAAACAAGTCTAAAGCATTTTCTAAATTAATGACAAATAATTGAAGCAGTGGCATTCTTGTATTTTCACCAAACAGCCAACCTGGCCCTCACCTCCACAGAGCTGGTTGTTGTGGTGGGGACAGCTGGTATCGTCACATTCACAGTACTCTCCCCGATGCTTGCCCCGGCACATGCAGCGGCCACACTCACAGCTGCCTTGCCCACTGCACAGCTGGGACTTGTTGGTCTGCCGGCACTGGGCGTCCAGCGCCCCCACGGTGTCCCCGACTGCATTCTTCTCACACTCACACTTCTGGCCCAAGAGCCCCTCGTCACAGCTATACAGGAAACACTGTGTTAGTATTTCCCCTGAAGTCGGTGGAAACAAGAACTGTAACTAACTAGCACTAGTTCCTGTTGGTTCCCATTAGGTCTAGTTCTTGGTTTTTTTGTGAAATGGAAAAGGGCCCCGTTATTTTAGAATGCCTGATTGTGATTATGGGCCCATGCCATTGCTGCCCTCCCTGGGCAATTATTTTTTGGGGGCTTATTGTAAAAAAAATTCGAAAGAAATTTTTGATGACTGAGCCACTTGGGAGCCCATTAATGGTAAGAACTGACTGGAGTGCTCCATTAATAAATGAATATTAGGATTACCAAGTGGCTAAAGGAGCTTTCCACGAGTTCAGGCAGGGCATTATAGTTATACAGGTGTGGGTGGCACAGCTGATGATTCAAAAAAGGGGAAAATTAAAAAAGAATTAAAAGCAATGGTTTTTAATTATGCACAAAGATAAAAAGCATGAGAAAAAATGAGTGAATGTACATATTTGAGTTTCTGCAGCGTGACCACTATCCGTTCTTTGCCGGTGTGATTGCTGTTGGCTACCATAGATTCTGTGTTTGTGGGGGGACCTGCCTGCATATTCCACAGTTGAGTGTACCATTGTGGTTACAGTGGGAGGACGAATTCTCCTGATCCCCGCAGTTGCAGTCACACAGTGTCTCCACAGTGACCGTCAGAACCTCGTTGATGCCCTGTGGTTTGATGACAAATTTTTTCGCCTCTGGCAGGCAGGAGGTGGCAGTCAGGTTAACAGTGAAGCTCACCTGAAAGGGTAGGATGAAATGGGTTGAGCAAACCATGACAGTATGAGGTGTGTTCCAGGAGAAAGTATTCTAGACACACTGAGGTGCATCCTTGCTGAAAGCTTAGAGATAGAGCAAGGTATGTTCTGGAAGTAAGAATCGAGACAGAACAAGGCATTTTTTGAAAGAAAGGATCTAAACATAATCAGGTGCATTCTAGGATAAATGATTGAAAAAGAGCGAGGTGCATTCTGGGAGGATCCAGAAAGAGCAAAGTGTGTTCTGGGAGAAAGGAGCAAGACAGAACAAGGTGTCCTCTCGGCTTGAGATAGAGCAATGTGTTCTGAATCAAATAAGAGTCAAGACCGTGTGAGGTGCGTTCTGGGAGACAGCGTAGAGACAGAGTGAGGTGCGTTCTGGGAGAAAGCGTAGAGACAGAGTGAGGTGCGTTCTAGGAAAAAACATAGAGACAGAGTGAGGTGCGTTCTGGGAGAAAGGTTTGAGGCATTGTGAGGCATGTTCTGGGAGAAACAATCAAGATAGTGCAAGGCACATTCTAGGAGAAAGCATAGAGACAGAGCAAGGTATTCTTCTGAGAGAAAGTTTAGAGACAGAGCAAGGTGCATTCTGGGAGAAAATATTTAGACAGAGGCCCAAATTCTATCAAATGTACTTAGAATGTTTAAGGACAAATGCAATTCAATCAAATCGAACTAAACCTCAGATTAATCCAGCTCCGTATCTCAATAAATTCTGTTCAATGCCCTGTATCTCTCTACAGTGGCAGATGTAGGCGGTAGTGTGGTATAATGGTTAGGGAACTGGGCTTGTAACGTTAAGGTTGCAGGTTCAATCCTCAGGTGGGACGCTGTCGTTGTACCCTTGAGCAAGGTACTTAACCTGAATTGCTTCAGTTAATATCCAGCTGTATAAATGGATTGTAAAGAAATGTAAACTGTAAGTCGCTCTGGATAAGAGCGTCTGCTAAATGCCTGTAATGTAATGTAGATGTAAGATATTGTCGCCAATGAATATTGGAATATAACCATGGGTTGCCTGACTTGCCTCTGATTGGTCAGGAAGTCTATGGATTCCCTGAGCGCTTTATAGTCAAGGCAGGCCGCCTGAATAAAAACAACACCTTTTTGTGCTGAATCTGTCTGTTAGGGTTGCATTTTTTAGCTATATCCAGATTAATGTTCATCAAGATCGAGGAGCATTTGGATCATGCCTGCCATTGCCCCATGGGCTCTCGTTAGCAGCTGAAATTGGCAAACCTGATCGTCGATCCTGACATTGTTGCACTCTCCGCTCCTGTGCCACTGCGTGTGCATGCCGTTGCCACAGTGAGACGTGTAGGAAATGTCCAGCTCTTTGGGAGCATGCAGGTGCTCCAGTAAGATGGTGGATGACAGGTTCTGCAGACGCCCAGAAACATGCCAACATTAAGGGCTGCCATTATATCCCCCCCCCCCAAACATACACAAACACACATACACACACACCTTTAAACATGCACAAACACACACAACCATACATACACACATGCATAGACACATGCATACCCGCACACACACACAACAAGGAGTTATGAAGAATATACAGAGACAGATTGTATTTACAAATGTAATTACATTTTTTATTTTCTGTGTTATACCCCCAACATTTGAGTTTCTAGCAGTTCAAGTAATATAAAAACTCTGAAACTGATACGCACTTTCCCAATGATGATTTGCTATGCAAACCAAAAAAGTTATTTCAAACCCTGGTTAGTTACCTAAGACAAGGGCCTCAGCTAAGAAAATACAGTGTGATAAGCAGCAAAGATAGTTGTCAGACAGACTACCCCCTGGCCAATCAGAAATCTTCACCATGTGAACTGAACTCTTCAGTGAGTAAAGTGAATGCTGTTATGGGGTTTTCAGCAGTTTTCAGAAAATTTGTCATCTCCCACAGACTAAAACATCAGGTGTGGAGGTGTTTAGGATTTTCTATTCAGTTTTATTGGCACAATATTTTCTAGTGAGAACATATATTCCCTATAACAAACAGAACATGATTGGGTATTCCTTCTTGTAATTAATTCATGATTAATTAAAATGACAACGGGTAGTTTTGAAGGGCCACTCCATTGCCGCTTTTTCCTGCCGCAGAACTCAAAGGCTGTTATGATTTAAATGGTGGAATGGGTGGTACAGTGGTTACATAGTCATATCATACATTTTCAAAAAAGTGGAGAAATGAGGGCGTGTTTTGGTGCAAGGTGTCAATTCCCTAACGGTATAATTTTTCAATCTTTTAGAAACTTTTACTTCTGTTCAAAATGTGTCATTCAAATACGCACATACATGTCCAAAAACACAAAAAAATATTTTATAAAAACAGTATGTATTGCATTTTTGTAATTAATTTGTGTTTACGTTTCAAGGATAGCCAGTAAACCTAATAACTAGAGCTAGTTAACCTGGCAGAATGATAGACATCACAAAATAATATTTTAATATATACCTAAACGCTAAATATATGACCTAATTTACATGGGAGTTTAATGATATAATGAAACTTCAGGATAGAGAAGTTGGGACCATGCTTTCGAATACTGATCCAATTGCAAGCAGACTTTATGGTCTGTGACTTTTAGGTTATGCTTCGTCCTGTTTTACGAACCTCTGTTTATAACCCTGCAGCCAGCGCAGGTACTCACCCCGTAGGCTTCAGAAATGAGCTGGACCACATTGCTGGAGTCGGCCTCCAGCACTCCTACCACTGACTGGGGGATGAGCTTGCTCAGGGCCTGGGGAGGGGAGGCAAGGGGGGCAGGGTGAGGGCACATATAATTAATTTCTGTTTTACAGAAATGTGTTTTGTGTCTCAAAGCTGCTTCATTCCCACAGTACAGACAAGAGTTCAGGTAATACAATTAACAGTTGATGCACACATTCAGACTAGTTCACAATTTCACCACGGCAACATTACTGAACGTTACCCCCCAGTAATCGCACCAGGCCCTATTCAGTGCACCAGTCATTACTTTTTGCAGTTATTACAAATTACTGGGAGTAATGTGCAATAAGTGCAAAACAATTGGCGGCCAGTTAGAAAAGATCCTCAACATCGTTATGGATGGAAAGGCAACTGACCTGGTAGCTGGGGACGCTCTTCTTGGTGATGGCAAAAATGAGCTGGATGTTGTTGGCCGACAGGGCTCTGGAAAGACGGCTGACCGAGGGGTAGTCCTGAAATGGGACAGAGTCAGCAGCCCTCTTTTCCACCTGCTTCCACACGCCTTTATTTTGTCACTTTGATTTACTCACATTTTGTATTTATGACATGGATTCCCAGTACAGAACAGTAACCAGTTCTTTACTCCTACTTTACCTGTCAACTTTGAGAGGTGACAAGGAGTGAGATTTCACTCTACATTTTTGACTCTTGATTTTACACTTTTTTGGATGATATTGTTGTGTGGGGTTGGAGGCACACTAGTGCATATTTTCTTCTCAGAAGCATGGTTTCCATGTAATATTTTATCATGGACACATTTACAAAATACAACAGAAACCACAGGTGTGGCATGAGAGCATGTCAAATCGGCGAATTTGCATGAGAGTTGGCAGCCCTGCTGTACTGCTTATGAATATATGAATATATAAACCAGGGCTGGGAAAATATGTGAAGAAACTGATAACATAATAACTCGTTATAATGTGATAACTTTTCTCTAATAACGTAATCATTTATTCCATTACCAGAGGACAATTTGTTTAGCAATAACGTAATACTTACACAATAATTACAACATCAATGATAATGTAATAACCTCATCTCATCTCATCTCATTATCTAAGCCGCTTATTCCTAGTCAGGGTCGCGGGGGGGGGGGGCTGGAGCCTATCCCAGCATGCGTTCCGGGCGAGAGGCAGGAATACACCCTGGACAGGTCGCCAATCCATCGCAGGGCACACACACCATTCACTCACACACTCATACCTACGGGCAATTTAGACTCTCCAATTAGCCTAACGTGCATGTCTTTGGACTGTGGGAGGAAACCGGAGTACCCGGAGGAAACCCACGCGGACACGGGGAGAACATGCAAACTCCGCACAGAAAGGCCCCCGGCCTGGATTCGAACCCGAGACCTTCTTACTGTGAGGCGACAGCGCTATCCACTGCACCACCGTGCCGCCCATAATGTAATAACATTTTTTTAAATGCTTCAACCTGCTTTTTGTTTTATTTTTAAAGATAAATTCTTATTTTCTTGCTAATAATATAATAAAAATCTCCTACTGACAACCCATCAGAAAAAAGTTATTTCGTTATCAGATAAGCATTAATCAAAACCATCAAAATAAAGGTTACCGCATGTTTTTATGTTTTTAATGATGAATTACTGTCTTACTGAAATCAAAGCTGTTTTAGAGTAGTTTTTTCTATTTTGACATAATAAAGTATTTTGTGTTGATCAGTGGCAAGAAATCCTAATTAAATCAATTTTGATTCCATGAAGTAAGAAATTAAAATGCACCCACTGTATATATTTATATATATATATTTATATATATATATATATATTATATACACACACTACCATTTTAGTGTTTTAGAACACCCCCATTTTTCCAGTTTGACTGGTAGTGTGTATATATATATATATATATATATATATATATATATACATACAGTATATTGTGTTATCACAAGAGGCATCCCAAGGAAATGGCTGCCTGACCCTTTAAATGTTGTGATCCACTGGAGCCATAGAGACTACAGCTTCCATCAGCCTGCAGTCCCACACCTGACCACCAGTTACACTGAATCAAGAATTTGGGACTGCTGGCACTTAACCTGAATTGCTTCAGTAAAATGTCCAGCTGTATAAATGGATTGTATGTAAACTGTGTAAGTCGCTTTGGATAAGAGCGTCTGCTAAATGCCTAAAATGTAAATGTAAATGTAATGATGGACTGAATACTTTATTTTGTATTTTGGAACTCATTTATTAAAATTAGTGTTTTGTTTGGGAATCCTGCCTCCTTTCCTGCATTTCTTCAGTTACCTACATGCTCAAAAAATATCCTGTGTCACCAACCACCAGTGGCACTACAATATATATATAATATCAATGAACCTGGGTCAAATCAAAACACTGTGTAGCTTCCTCAAAGAAGGAGGTTTGTTCAGCTTGACCTCCCTTAAGATACTATTATTTTCAAGGAATAATTCCAACCTGTCCCTAATACAATACAATAAAATACAATCCAGTATTTTACATGAGATGCACTAACAGGCCTATGGTTCCCTGGGTCAGTAGGGTCTGTGTTTTGTGTTTAATGCAAGTGTTGTTCACCATTTATTTGACTGAAGAAGGAAAGACATGTCCAAAACGTAAGTCACTCTCTAGGTGCAAAGTTGCAAACTTAGCAAGAGAAATTTGAGGTCTCATGAATCTTAAGAAAGATGGTCACCCAACCGTGACATGGCAGAGATATTTTTTTATGATATTTATTATGGCAGGAAGTAGACACCTAAGCCTCTTATCTAACCTTTCCACACTAGGGAATGGCAGGAAGTAGACACCTGAGCCCCTTATTTTCCAGTGAATCCACACTCAGCACTGACAGGAAGTGCCTAAGCTTGAACATGAAACAGGATTCTCTCTGTGTTGCCAGTCACTCACGTATTCAGTTGCTTTGGTATAATATCCTTCGGCGTCGAGGTGACATTTTCCATCATTAGGCTGGTAGATGCCAGCTAGCCTGCCATCGCCTGCCATGTGGAAGGTGTCATCAGATGTGTAGATCAGGATGCGCGTCACGTTGGCCCAGCCGATAGCCTCCTGCTGAGACATACCCTCAACACGCATCGGCAAAACAGAAATAAAGGCAACCACCAGCCACCATTTCCCTTTTATGATGTAATTACTATAATATACCATTGCTATAATAATTTATATAAAAGGTGGCAATGGTCGGTGAAGATGTTTTCCTTCTGAAACACTCCACACATTCATCTTATATCAGCTGAAAGGCTCACATTTTGCAAAAATTCTGACACAAAACATTTCATGAGGAAAACAACAAGTTTGAAGAAAAATATTGTCAGAGAACGGACGGACCTCACTTTTCTCCCCATTGTTTATCAGATTTTTTCATAACATCATGCAGGCTAATCAACAGAGGCCAATACCACACAGCCCAGCATCAGAAAGCTAAATACATTTTTTTAGGTTGTGAAAAAACCATACTGCAATATTGTGTGCCAGCTGGGGTGTTACTCCACTAGGGTTATGTGGCATTATGCATTGCCCGTCCCCCATGGGTTGGCCGCAACCCTACTGCAAGACCCAACCCCAACGTGGGAAGGCCACACCCATCCCCACCTGACAGACTGCCGCTTGCATCATGGCATCGAAGCCAGCCTCGGGGGAGTCCAGGTTGCCCGAGATCCTCTGCTTGCTGACCCGGCTCTTGAACTCTGCGGCATCACCAGTAAGCTTCAGCACATTGTGGAAGCTGAAAGCTGGCTGGCAGGTGTCCAGGCGGCTGGGGCATGGGTTGGCCAGCTTCATCTTGACCTGACTGACATAAGGCATGGCTACCTTGTCCACAAAGGAGCCAAAGCCTGCAGAGGGTTGGAGGGGAAGGGATTGCAACCAAGAGAAAGGGAGGCTGAGACACAAATCAGTCAGAAAAAATTACGATCTTTTAAGTTCCAAGTATCGCATTTTAGAGATACAATTTTTATACAACTTGATGAACCTTAGTAAATACTCCTTACTAGATGAGTTTCAGTCTGGTTTCTGTGTTCATCATAACACAGAAACAGCTCTGGTTAAGGTTGTAAATGACCAAGAAGACAAGAAGGGAGGGTGATAGCTGCTATTATCTCAGGTACTCTGGGTGGTAAGGGAATCTCTTGCCAATTTTAGCTCATTTGAATATCTTGTTGTAACACTGAAATGTCAAGCACCTCTATAGACCACCTAAGCAATGTGCCATGTTCTTGCCTGAATTGTTTCTAGGCCAACTCAAAATTGTGGTCACATATTTGGACTTCGTAATCTCTCAGGGGTTAAATACTGATATTTCAAACAACTAAATCTTAATGAAAACATGGAGACCTTCTGGAACATGCGGGGACAAGCTTCTGGCCAGAGCCCCACTCTGGATCCAGTGATCATGGTCCATGTTTGAGCTAATGATATACTCTAGGTAAGGGTAGGTTTGAGGTTTTAAAGAAAGCAGAAATTTCCAAGGAATACTTGTACTACGTTCCTTTGTTTAAATGCTAGAAGCATAACAAAATACATTTTTGTAACTGGAGGTTGTAATGTTTAATGGGAGCTATGACATTGTTGGGATTACAGAGACATGGCTTGGTGCAGTGAATGGGGATGAATATAATGTAGTGGGGTACAACTAATCAGGAAGGATAGAACAAATAAAAGAGGAGGGGGAGTGGCCCTTTATGTGAAAAAAAAATCTGAATGTACAGGAAATTCCAGGAGTTAACCCTCTCATTTATTGTGAGGACATCTGGATTAGATTACTGGGAGATCATGAGAAGGGCCTTAATATAGGAGTATGCTATAGACCTCCAACTTTGGACAGCAACATAAATACTATGCTCTTTGGAAATCAAATACAAGCTTTTCAGGAATCGATTAATTCAATTACCACTTTATTAATTGGGAAGTAGTGTGAAGAGGAGTTTTTAGATGACTGTTTTTTGGTGCAGTTTGTTACTCTATGAGAGCTAGCTACATTGTACAAATAATAGGTTGCAAATGATTCAATAAGACTAAATAAATACTTTCTGGAATCAGTCCGTGCTTCACAGGCAAAGATGCAATACTCAAGCTGCTGCATCCTTGTTATACACTTAAAGGCACCAACATAGTCGACATAGTCTCTTCTGTCTGTTGTTGCAGTGGATGCACAACAGAATACTCCAGCTTATTGCAAAGATTTCTGTGAAAGTGTATAGCTAAAAATCAGTTTTTGCAGATATCTAACCAGTACTTGTAGTTGCTCTTGAAAGATGGCTTCACTTTCCCCGGCCCCCTGGCTAACCGATTCCATTCGGGCTAACCGACTGAAACTGCAAGCGGCAGAAAGGAAATGGAGAAAATCCAAATCCCCTGTAGCTCTGTCTGATTTCCACACATTCCTGGCTTCCTTCTCCTCTAACCTCTCCTCTGCTAAGTCTGCAATTTTCCTTTCTAAGATTCAATCTTCTGTTTCCAACCCACGTAAACTCTATTCTACGTTTTCCTCTCTCCTCACCCCTCCTCCACTCCCACCCCCCTCCTCTCTAACCGCTGATGACTTCTCATCCTTCTTTCACGAGAAGGTCGATGTCATTCGCAACTCCTTCCCCCTAACCTCTCCCTCATCCATCTCGCCACCTAAACCTCCCACCCCTCTGTCCTCCTTCTCGCCCCTTCCTGACTCAAACATCCTTCAACTTGTTCTCTCTCACCGTCCCACCACCTGCCCTCTTGATCCCATTCCTTCCCCCCTCTTCCAGTCCATTGCTATGGACATCCTCCCCTTTGTCTCCAATGTCATTAACTCCTCTCTTTCCTCTGGCTCTGTCCCCTCCTCCCTCAAATGCGCTCATGTTGTCCCCCTCCTCAAAAAACCCTCTCTGAATCCTGCTGTCATCTCTAACTACCGACCTGTCTCTCTCCTCCCATTCCTTTCCAAAACATTAGAGCGGGCTGTCTATAATCAACTGTCTGCTCATCTCTTACAGAATGACCTGCTTGATCCCAACCAATCTGGGTTCAAAGCAGGCCACTCCACAGAGACTGCTCTCCTTGCGGTCACTGAGGCTCTTCACGGGGCTAAGTCCCGATCCCTTAGCTCCGTCCTCCTCCTCCTCGACCTGTCGGCAGCATTCGACACCGTGGACCACCGGATCCTGCTCTCATCTCTCATCGAGATGGGAATCTCTGGATCCGCGTTGACATGGTTTGAGTCCTACCTGGCTGACCGGTCCTACCAGGTGGCCTGGAGAGGATCCCTCTCCTCTCGCCACACCCTCTCTACTGGAGTCCCGCAGGGCTCGGTGCTAGGCCCCATCCTATTCTCTCTGTACACCAAGTCACTTGGCTCTGTTATTTCTGCTCATGGTTTTTCCTATCACTGTTATGCTGATGACACTCAACTCTTTCTCTCCTTCCCTCCATCTGATACCCAGGTCCCGGCACGGATCTCTGCATGCTTGGCTGACATCTCCGCATGGATGTCCACCCACCACCTGAAGCTGAACCTGGGGAAGACAGGGCTGCTCTTCTTCCCTGCGAAGGGCTCCCTGATGATTGATGCGTCAATCACCGTGGAAGGCTCCATAGTGTCTCCGTCTCAGTCTGCCAGGAGCCTTGGAGTGACCCTGGACAACCAGCTGTGCTTCTCGAGCCATATTGCAGCGATCACTCGGACCTGCCGTTTCTCCTCCACAACATCCGGAGGATCCGACCGTTCCTCACCCAAGAGGCCACTCAACTCCTGGTCCAGGCCCTGGTGATCTCTCGTCTGGACTACTGCAATACCTTGCTGGCAGGCCTTCCGGCCTGTGCCATCAAGCCTCTGCAACTAGTCCAGAACGCTGCCGCTCCCCTGGTGTTCAACCAGCCGAAGTTCACTCACGTCACCCCCTCTACTCTCCTCTCTGCACTGGCTCCCCATCGCAGCACGCATCAGATTCAAGTCACTGGTGCTTGCTTTTCAAGCGGCCAGAGGTACTGCTCCCCCATACCTCCAGTCACTCATCACTCCCAAACCCCGCCCAGACTCCTCCGCTCCGCCTCCTCTGGCAAACTGACTGCCCCATCCCTCCGGGCGCCAGGCAGCAGCCTCCTCGCGGGTCTCGCCTCTTCTCTGTCCTGGTCCCTCGCTGGTGGAACGACCTCCCGCAATCGGTCAGGACTGCGGAATCACTTCCAATCTTCCGCAAGAGACTCAAAACCCACCTCTTCAGACTCCACTACCACTGAACACTGTCCAACTAGTCAATCTGTCGTCACCACTGTTTACTTGTTCTACACTATAAAAAAACAAAAAAACTAAACAACAACAACCCCACTAACCTTTTCTTTCCCAGTGTTACAGGTATGATACGCAGACGCCTGCAATGATGTCTATTGCTGTATTACTGCACTGATCTTGTGCGCTAACTATGATTGTTCTTACTTTGTATTGATGCACATCTTGTAAGTCGCTCTGGATAAGAGCGTCTGCTAAATGCTTAAAATGTAAAATGTAAATGTTCACTAGCTATTTAAACCCAAAGATAAGTAAATAGTGCTAGTGTAGCATCATTTAGCACGTGAACGATTTTTTTTGTTTTCATGCTGTTTTCAAGCAAGTTAGCTACTGTCAGTCTAGGGGTAATGGGTAATGCTTCATTGACAAATTATTATGGGTCATTCTTTTCCCCAGGTTAACTTTTTTTTAAACCCAGCTAAATAAGTGCCAAATATAATACACTGGGTTAGGGATATGGTTAGTGTTAGGGATAGGTTTAAAGTTAGGCATTGGTTTGAGTTGTTAGCAAATGCTAGACCAGAATTTTTCCATATTACAGGAAGTGTGATATGTGAGTGTTTTATATGTGGGATGTTTTCTTTGAATTTAATTAGGTTAGGGTTAGGATCAGGGTTAGGGTTGGGTAACTCACCAATCCTGACCTTCTCTGTGACATTCTTCAGGGTGCTGAGGATATCCTGGCCCAGATGTTTGATCTTCTCCAGGTCATCCTTCATGGAGTAGGACAGGTCCATCAAGTAATACAGGTCAATGGGGTATCCCTCTGCCCGTTTGAACTTCACTGTAAAGTTCTTTGGCTCACCTAAGGAGCAGAAGGACTGGTTAGAGGGTCAGTGGGAGGACCATTTCCAACAGAAATACATGGGTTCTTCCCACTTTTAAAATAATTAAGCACACTTGGGAATTAAAAACATACTTTAACATACATATTTTGGGGCTGCTGGGTGGCTAATCTTGTTAGGACACTTGTCCCACTATGTGGATAAACCCTCATGGTCTGGTATAAAATCCAGCCCGTACCAGTGCAGACTGTGGCTCATGGCCTCGCATAATTAAGCACCGATAATGATTGACAGCAATGTTTACATTCCACACCATCACATGTTGAATCGTGGATATGCGGCAGTATTTTGAAATTCTGTGCAGGGGTATGCTGTTGTTTGAATTTGTGGGGAATAGCCCACTCACATTATTTTTAGGGGACAGGGAATCAATTGGGTTTTTTCCTGGGTTCTGATTCCCTCTGGAAAATGTCCATTGTGAAGCACTTTGTGACAATCTCTTTGTAAATGGCACTATACAAAAAATACAAAATAAAGATAGAAGATCACCCTTGTACTTTTTTCTGGGAAATCATTTTAAGGAGGTGTTTGTGAGGCAAAACAGTCATGAGAACAGAACGTTTTCATGACATTCCACGAGTTAAAAAAAGGTTCTAGAAACATCATTTTGCTAGCTGAAAACCCCACTGGGCTCAAAGCGTGAGTGCTGGTCCTTACCAATCCGGAGTTTAAGGTGTATATTCTGTGGCCGCAGCTGCACCACATTCTCCGGGTCACTCTGCAGCTCTTTGTCTTTCATTAATTCTAGGACCGACAGGGGGTCAACCATGTCCCCCTTCCCACAATTCCTGTCCTCGAGAGCCTTCGCTGTGTCACACCGTCGCTCGTTTGGCTCCCCGGACTTAAGGAAGTCCTGCAACACAATTGCTTGAGTTACCAACATCGGTGTGCAAACATCTCCAAATGCTACCTGACACAGAGGGGTTGGTAAATGTCTGTGTTATGTGCTATGATACCCCATTGCCCAGAGGTGAAAGGGTATCGCATTAATTAATTCAAGGATGCTCTGTGTCTGAATTGGTTCTCCTAAATCCACATAGGAGCAATACACAAACATAAAACATCCCACATTTAATTTCTTGTTAAGTTCCTGTGGGACTTATGTCTCAAGATAGTGATATGGCCTTCCTTTCCAACAACACTTTGGTGTCTTGCTACCGGTGATTGCTGCTGATGGTTTCTAATTGCACTCTTGTGCTCAGTTAAGGAATGGGTCAGAATGTTATATTTATTTATTTTTTATTTAAGCTGTTTATTAACCTTCTTTAGATATTCTGTGTAATTATAACTGGCAAGTGATAATTGAGGGGCTCAGACTGCCATCTATTGATTGAATGCACTAACACTTATACTAGTTACCAGCAGCAATACAAGGCAAAATATCATTCATCATCGCTGACCTGTAAAACTGGACACAGCCTTTGAGTCTGGAGTTGATAAAAATTGAAATATGTAGCCCCTAGTGACTGACGGCAGTAACACTTTCTCCCCATAAAGATCCATTATAATTTAGCCTTTAATTTCGAAGGAAATATAAAATGAAATTTTTTTCTGGCAAAGGCATATTGAGGGATGGAGTTGTCTTTTTTAAAAACAATTTCCATTCAAATGTGATACAGAGGCATGCTATAAGATCTCATCTAATTTCAGAACCATTCAAGTTAATAAGAGAGTATAGTGTTATATGCAGTGTTTGTGTAAATATGTGTAAAAAGCTCAATTTGGGGGCCATGAGGTCAAATTGTCACTAATGGTTAATATTGCTGCTCTATATACTATACAGAATGAAATCAAATGTAATATTCTTAACTGTTATTATATTGTAATTGTAATATTGTTGTTTTTTATAGAATAAAATAAAAAAAATTAATTAATTGCAAGGCAGTTTGATCAAATCTTTCTAGTTATTTAATTATATGGTTCTTTCCTTCTTCTTTTTTTCATTCCATGATCTTACTATACGTGTCGTGAATCCATCCACATGGCGTTGTTGATACTTTTGTGTTTATGTCCGTTTCCCTGTGAGCCATGAGATTTTTGGTCAGAGTGCTCCTGTTTGGTCTCTTAACGTGATTATTAAAAACACAAGAAATTAGATTTTTTTATTGAGCTGTGCCCTTAGATGTTTGTAGATTATAGGCTCAGGAGGTACCTCTGGTTTGACCTTCTCTTTCAATTGCACATTTTAAAGATCTTTTTCCCCTCAAATACATAATTAAAGATGCTCCAGACCTTATTATATGACTCACCTTTTGTTTGCACCAGGCACAGCCGGGGCTCTTCAGACACTCTGTACAGTTGGGCTGGGACTGGCATCCTCTGACTGACCCTGGCACACACCACCACCACAGGGCATCAGTGCCAACCGCTCCCAGAATTACAATTATCAGCAGATCCTCTCACCTCACAAAACTCCCAGCTAACAATTCTTTGTTCCTGGAGCCTTCTCGGAAAGTTAGGGTAAACTTTCCAACACAAATTTGTCCGGTTTTCTGGACATCCCTTGAATTTTTTAAAATTATTATTCACAAAGAACAATGCAGGAAATGTCCTAAAATGTTATTCAGTTTTGCTTTTCCAGTAAAAAATAATTTGAGTTGTGGATGGTCATTCATGTTATTGGGAAAGTTATCAATGCTCAGCAATTATCAATGCTCAGCAGTATAAATTAATACTTACATTTGGAACATTCTTAAATTGTTATTGACACACATCCTCCATGACTAACTGATAACCATCAGGGGGTGTTACCAATAAATTTGTTTGCAACATGCCTCAAAGATTTTCCTGTTACTTTGACAGAATTTTATTGGAACAATAAATATGTTCCAAGACTGATTAGGGAATGTTCTCGTCCTAACATTATCTCACAAGGAAATGGAAAACGTTCTCCCTGCATGATCTGGACCTATTTACAAAGCAGCTGAAAAAAGGAAACATCATAAAACCATTGCTACAACATTGTTATTCACAACATTACTAATAAATTGTAAAAAGGTTGCAATAATGTTTTCTGCTAGCTGAGCATGGCCCAACAGGACGTATGCCTACACCCAGGTGCAAAACCCCAAAAGTGGAAATTGAGGTTTCTGACACATTTTTTCAAGAGACGTCGAGACATTTCTAAGATAACACTGTGACAGTGTGAAATGTACCTACCCGCAGTTCCTCTTCCTCCCACACAGTGCAGCAGCATGGCTGCCAGTAGCCATGCCCCTTTCATTGTTGTCTGAGAGAGGAAAGAGGAGATGCCGTGACAGACAGCGAACACCGCAAACTGCACACTTCCGCTCTGACAGTCTCACAGCCTACCAGACCCACAGCCCCAACAATTTATTTTCCACTGCATGTAGCAGAATGAGTCTCATTGGCCTAATTTACTATGGTCAACAACCTCATTAAAATGACAGATTATTTTCCTGCCAAGTAAAGATAAAACATACTTAATATCAAATCTGCAAGTTGCTCTCAGAAAAACAAGAGCATTGGTTCTGTCTAGAACTCTAGAATTTAGTCATTTCCATAATGTGCGCCCATGTCGGATTGCTACCAAAATGAAGATATGAGAAACTATTTGTTGTAGAACCAGGGGCGTCGTGGGAACTGACTACCTAGGGCCCCAAGTGGGGGAGGGCCCTTGAAAAGCCTGGAATGAAGAAAAAAAACATTTGTCTGCAATTTTACATTTCTAAGTAATTAGTGTCATTACTAAATTATATTGGCTGAATAAATAGGTTGAGAGACTGAACTTTGTATCCATAAAAATATTGGAGACTCTCTGGGTCCCCTCCCCTCTCCCCTCTCAAAAGCGCAAATGGTTTAGTCCGCCCCCCTGCACTAAGTAGATATGTTACAATTCCCATGCGCAGCGGCGGTCTAGATGTGCCTGTGTCCCTGTGCGAGCGATTCCGAGAGACTATGGCCGTACCCCAAAAATGCAGACTTTTCAAGGACTGTCTGGGGTTTTTTTCACCGTATGTCTGCGATATAACGTAGTTGAAAACTCGATCCTCCATCTTGTTTCCGAAATTTGATTAAACATTGCTCGGTTTGGTCATACGCTACACTTCAGGGTCAGACTCGTGTTTAGTGCTTTCAAAATAATATATCGCAAGTTCAGGACTAAATAAAAGGTATCCAGGACGTTAATTTAACATTTGATCTTGTTTCTGGTGAAATTTCATTGAAATCTGTCAATGCAAAATGCGATATTTTTGGCCAATGTGAGATATCTTTGCCCAAATGCTCACTACCTGCCGTGGTTTTTGCCGTGTCGCAGCGTGTGCGCAACATGTAATTATGTGATTAATTGATTATGTTATGTAATTTTAGATCATCTTTTTTTAAATGCTTCAATCTGTAATTACTGAAAATTCCATGCAATTATCTTTATTTTTAAGAAAGTTATAGGCATTTATGTTATTGAATCACAGCTTTTGTTTCAAGATCATTGAAAAACAATAGGTCAATATGCAAATTTCAGAGTGTAAAAATTACCATAACTTCCTTAAAACTTAAGATATGAATAAGGTATCAAATTAAAGGTATTTTCATGCTCTTTCATGCGATTACTTTCAAATGGATAACGCGTTCATTTCTTTTTAATCGCGATTAATCTCATTTCAGTTTCACTCTCGCTACTGGTTGAAAGCAATTGCAAATGCGGGCTACTGGTGATGGTGAAATGCATTGAAACTTTGTTTTTGAAGACTCATTTGATCCAGTTCTATAACAAGACAAGCTAACGTAGCTAGCTACATTATGATAGTTAGCTAGCTAGCTGGTAAATTAAGCAGAATCTAGCCTGTAGCCTGTTTCATTGTATATTATAAGCAGGTTAAGAGGCTAATATCAATCCTGTATGCTTCATGCTTGTAGAGGGGCCTGTCCTTGTAGCAGAGAGTGAGCAGGAAGAAGATGTGACCGAGGCAGAGAGTAGCAGTAGGACTAGTGAAGAGGATGATGGAGGTGAAGAGAGCAAGGAAAATGAAGGTTGCTCTGAGGGTAGTGAGAAGGATGAGGAGAAGACAGAGGAGGAAGTGGAAAAAAGTGAGGGGAATGCAGAAGGGTATTTGCCAGAGGACCCAGGACTATGGCCAGAGAATCTTACTAATCTTACTAATTATTTGTTTAAATGTGGTATAAGCAGTTCATTAGCAATTACCCTAATAACCACTACAGATTCATGTGTATAGTTGTTGATTCAATAAAAAAAAAATGCCCACAAGACTGCATATGTATAGGGCCCAGAATTGTGTGCTACGCCCCTGTGTAGAACAGCTGTTCACTATTTCAAACATGTCCCCTCTTTATTTAAAAAAAACTAACCAGTTTAAAAAACTGAATGTTTTTCAAGATTCAACTACTTAATATGTACAGTCCAAAAACCATACAGTGACTCCTGTATCTACTCATGAATGTACTAATAAAAAACTAATTTTTCAAAAGATTACATAAACTGTACATTGAATACACTGTTCAGAACAATTAACCACTTCTGTTTTTGCAGACAGGGACTTGAAACTGTTTCTCAAGTCCTCAAGTTCTGTTTTAGTGTTGTTTTAATCACTCCTGGTTTAGATGGTGGTCATACAGGTTTCACTGTGTTAGTCAGCCTTCTCACTTCACCAAGATGCTGTAAGCCAATGAGATTGCAGTGCAACTCTGATCAATGTGAGGCTGCAGGGAAGACCAGAGCAGCAGTGACTATTGAGCAGAGGGGATCTCTATTGAGACAGAAATTGATTATGATCAGATAATAGCGCCCACTGCCTCAAAGCAATTAAAAAAAAATATATATGTATATTTAAATAATGGGCCTACCAGAAAATGCTAAATGCTAAGAACATATGAATGTTTGTAGTGTAATGGTTAGGGAGCTGGGCTTGTAACTCAGAGGTTGCAGGTTAAATTCCCAGTGGGGTACTGCTGTTGTACCCTTGAGCAAGGTACTTAACCTGAATTGCTTCAGTAAAATATCCAGCTGTATAAATGGATTGTATGTAAAACATTTATACTGCATAAGTCACTCTGGATAAGAGCGTTTGCTAAATGCCTAAAAAAAAAATAAAATAATAATAATAATTTTGCCTAAAGACTGTCTTGCACTGTGTCAAGCCTGGACCCAAGGGTCTCTGTATCTATACATGGCCTGGCAAACTGTTCCATGCATTGACAACTCTCAGTGTGAAATAATACCTCCTGATATCAGTTCAAAACACATTTCATTTATTCACCATGAACATTTCATTTATTCACATGTTACATTGCCTGAAAATGTACTACAAAATGTAAAAGTAACAGGCTCATTTAACATGGGAAGTAGCTATAGACACCAAAGAGTAAAATAGGAGTATTTCCTGAGATGACAAAGGAGATCATGAATGTGAAACAGTAGACCACATAATGATGTTTCATTTCATTTCAGTTGTAGCTTGTAACTATGCTTCTGTGTCTGCTTCTGCTACTGACTAAGTGCAGACTTTGTGGCTAGAATGCTGCAATTTTTTTACTTCCTGTGCCCAATTCTCTGTCACGCTACTATAGTGCTGTGAGTTTAGTGACACTCCTAGTTTTTGATCAAATAAGACCTATTCAATAAATACATTAAATGACTTTATTCACCAATACCAAAATGAATTACATGTTAGCAAATGTATTACTCAGATAAAATACATATAGAAGGCATATATTAGGAATATATTAGAAAGTACTTCAACCTACATAAAATGTATGGAAAATACACAATAATAGGTGCCTTTTCCTGACATAAGATGCAATGGTAAATGGTAATTATATTGTATTGTAAGTTTCTTATATTATGATGTCTATGGGTGATATTTTGACTTGAGTTACACCTGCATATCTTTAACTTTTCTGCAGTGTTCACACAGTTTTGAGAGGATGCCTTGTGTCAATCTGCATTTATTCTGACTTTCGGTGCATATAAGCACGAATGTCCAAGACACGCAATTTCGGCTGGTATATTAATTGTCTATCCCATTTAATCCTAAGCGTATTCTGACTCCACATTCAGTATACTGACTAAAACAGGGGGTGTTAACACTAGCATTTTGGTATGCGAAAAAAATGAAAATCTGAGTTGTTATCAGAAAAAGAGACCACAGGTGGAATTATTTTAAGGTATTTTAAGGCCAAACTGACATCAGGGAGTATTTTTTTTACACAATGGGATCAATCAATGCATGGAACAGCTTGCTAGGTCATGCAGTAAAGTCAGAGGTACTTGGGGTATTCAAATCCAGGCTTCATGTAGTACTGGATATTCTCTAGACCAGTGATTCATAAACTTGGTCATGTTACAACCAATCTCTTGAAAACATGTGCTTAAGTTCTACTTATTTTTTTCCTCCTTAAACATAATGCAGGTTTGCCTTGTTGGTGTGCTCTGTCATTGAACTCTTCATGTTCCACAAAAGGTTTAGTTTCAGTGATCAGGGCCCGTATTCACAAAGCATTTTAAGGGTAAAAGTTGGTCCTAACTCCGCAATTTAGGAGCAACTCCGAAAAATAATGGGCGTGTCACTCATAAATTTAGGACTCCTAAATTTGGGGGATAAGAGTATTTCACAAAGGGTTTGAGAGCTAAAAACAGCTCCTAAGTCCAGGAGAAGTTAGAAGCAGTCAAGAGGACTTCTAAGTTGCTAAAGACCTACTCACGGCGACCCGAAAATCTGCTGCTGCCGGCAATCGTTGTCGCAATCGCGTCAACACTGGAGATATTGAATGATACAGAGCTCATAAAAAGGTACCGCCTCAATCGCGAGGGTATTATATATATTATATTATATATATTATATATAGATACCCGCTTATTGTTTACGAGATGCAGACATGTAACCAATTGACTAGTCAGTATTCTTGGTTTCATGTTAAATCAGTGACACGTAGCCTACATTTGTATTTTAGAATCTTTATTAGAATATAATAGGGGTGCATCGGATCATTTTTCGGATCAGCAAAAAAAAAAACGGGACCAAAGGCGCGTTTCCACCAAAAATTACCAGTAACTATTCTCAAGGAATTGAATGAATGATAATTTCAGTTTTTCAATTTAAGTTATTTCACTAAATCTTTATTCGAAAATTTCACAAAATACATTTTTAGATTCAGTACGCCTTAGGCGATTTAACTAGGGTGGTCTTATGCCTGAATTAATGTAATAAAAAATTAAAAGATCGCTAATGTTTACATTTTATTTAATTCGGTCGCGTTTCTAAAAACCTGCCTCCCAGAAAGGCATTTAGTATGAAAAACAAAGCAAACCAAAACATACATGGTTGTCTATCTCTTCACTGTAACTCTGCATCGAGATTTAGGGAATTGTTACTTTAAAACGTGACAGCGGCAGAGAAAAACTGTATTTCTCTATGATGGTTCAATTTAGCCATTAATCCGTCCCATCCCCTATATCAGCCAATCGCTGTGGGCATTCTGAGTAAGCTCGTTCATGAGAAACAACGTCATCCTTAGCAACGACGTCAACCCCGCCCTCACTCTTAGCTTGAAAATTCTAGGAATTCCTTAGTATGAGTTTGTCTTTGCAGCTTTGTGAATAGGTTTTAAGGTGGGACTCCTAACTAAAAGGTTTTAGTGCGATTTAGAAGTACTCCTAGTGGTAAGATAAAATTCTTTGTGAATACGGGCCCAGGTGTCCACACTTTAAACAACTGGGACTGCACTGATTTCATCTGTCAGTCTACAATTGAATCAAGCAAAAAATGTAACCTCACTTTTTTAGGCTGGCTGTGCATTTGAATGCACTGTATTCAAGTGAAAGCACATAGCACAGCATTTATTGAGCTTATGTGACGTAATATAACAAGGTTCCATAGAGCATGGAAGTGTTTTTAAACGTTTTTGGTTGTTTGTCTCAAGGACACAAATGTACAATAAAAATGGTAATGCACATAATTGTATTATGTCATAATCTACCTTATAAACAATTTTTGTTAGTTTATTTTCCCCCCCACTTTTAATAAACCTTTGCCTATCATCTTTAATAGGGCTGTTAATCTTGCAACTCAAGTCATGACTCATGAAATGTATTTGTTGTTGATCTCTTAGTTTAATTGAGAAGACAATTGTGGTACAATGTAAAATGATTCCAACAAATGTAATCCATGTATTTAGAAATTATTAGAAAATGTATCAGTCTGGTTATCATCAATTATATTTTAACGTAACCCTGAAACTCTTCAATAGTACTAGTAATTTTCCATTTGAAACGTTCATGAAAATAGCTTTTTGAAATCGACAATTCAAAAGTGTGTACACTTTTCCTGTACTAGGTTGCAGGAAAACATACTGTAACGGTGGGCAGCTAGGCTAGCCACAGAAATGCTAGCTGCCTTCCATTGTACTTTGTGTATAGCATGCTAGGTGGCTAACAGTAGCCTAGGAAACTATAACATGTCCCAGTGGCCCTTGCGGCCAGCTAGGCGTAATATCACTAGCTAAGTCCCGATCCCTTAGCTCCGTCCTCCTCCTCCTCGACCTGTTGATGGCATTCGACACCGTGGACCACCGGATCCTGCTCTCATCTCTCGTCGAGATGGGAATCTCTGGATCCGCGTTGACATGGTTTGAGTCCTACCTGGCTGACCGGTCCTACCAGGTGGCCTGGAGAGGATCCCTCTCCTCTCCCCACACCCTCTCTACTGGAGTCCCGCAGGGCTCGGTGCTAGGCCCCGTCCTATTCTCTCTGTACACCAAGTCACTTGGCTCTGTTATTTCTGCTCATGGTTTTTCCTATCGCTGTTATGCTGATGACACTCAACTGTTTCTCTCCTTCCCTCCATCTGATACCCAGGTCCCGGCACGGATCTCTGCATGCTTGGCTGACATCTCCGCATGGATGTCCACCCACCACCTGAAGCTGAACCTGGGGAAGACAGAGCTGCTCTTCTTCCCTGAGAAGGGCTCCCTGACGATTGATGCGTCAATCACCGTGGAAGGCTCCATAGTGTCTCCGTCTCAGTCTGCCAGGAGCCTTGGAGTGACCCTGGACAACCAGCTGTGCTTCTAGAGCCATATTGAAACGATCACTCGGACCTGCCGTTTCTCCCTCCACAACATCCGGAGGATCCGACCGTTCCTCACCCAAGAGGCCACTCAACTCCTGGTCCAGGCCCTGGTGATCTCTCGTCTGGGACCAAGCCTCTGCAACTAGTCCAGAATGCTGCCGCTCGCCTGGTGTTCAACCAGCCGAAGTTCACCCACATCACCCCTCTACTCTCCTCTCTGCACTGGCTCCCCATCGCAGCACGCATCAGATTCAAGTCACTGGTGCTTGCTTTTCAAGCGGCCAGAGGTACTGCTCCCCCATACCTCCAGTCACTCATCACTCCCTACACCCTGCCCAGACTCCTCCGCTCCACCTCCTCTGGCAAACTGACTGCCCCATCCCTCCGGGCGCCTGGCAGCCGCTCCTCGCGGTCTCGCCTCTTCTCTGTCCTGGTCCCTCGCTGGTGGAACGACCTCCCGCAATCGGTCAGGACTGCGGAATAACTTCCAATCTTCCGCAAGAGACTCAAAATCCACCTCTTCAGACTCCACTACCACTGAACACTGTCCATCTAGTCAATCTGTCGTCACCACTGTTTACTTGTTCTACACTATTTAAAAAAAGAAAAAAAGAAAAAAAACAACCCTACTAACCTTTTCTTTCCCAGTGTTACAGGTATGATACGCAGACGCCTGCAATGATGTCTATTGCTGTATTACTGCACTGATCTTGTGCGCTAACTATGATTGTTCTTACCTTGTATTAATGCACATCTTGTAAGTCCCTCTGGATAAGAGCGTTTGCTAAATGCCTAAAATGTAAATGTAAAATGTAGTTATGTTCATAATTGTATAAGTGTTCTAATATGAGAAACCGCATGTGATTGGAATGAAAGCCCCCTTTCCCCTGTTGCAAATGATGTTTGAATGTGTATATGTGACGACCGACCGTCATTGTGCGTGTATGCGTTGTGTGTGTTTCTTATGCATGAGTTGTCCTTCATATGTGCTACACGCTTTATTATAATAAAGAAGTAGTACTACAATAAAAAAGCAAAGTCTCTTGACTCTTGATTCCGTGGCGCCCACCGCTACATTAGTGGCAGAAGTGGAACGAATCGACACTGAGATCAGGAGGATGGAAGAAGAGAGACGTCCAGATGGGAAGGCCGCGGTGTGAAGAAAGAACACTCCACTCCTGGGGTCGCTGAAGGAGTTCCTCCCGCGCATGGGGGAACTCGGCTGCACCGACAACATGCTAATGTCGGCTAGCAAACTCAGAGCGGGCCAGGCTACCGCTTGCCCGACAGTCAGCACTTTCTCGTCGGGAGCTATCGACTCGGTAGCACCTGTGGTGGGCGGACCTAGTTCAGGCTGAACGGTCGCTTCCTCTGAGCAGCCCGGTGGAGCTCCCCAAAGCCACCTCAGGTGGTAGGAGTGCCTCAGGTGACTGGGAAACATATACGACCCAGTTCCGCTTTATTGCGGAAGCGGCGGTGTGTAGCGAAGTGGAGAAAGGCACAAGAATGGCGGCGGCCCTGGAGGGAGAGGCACTAAAGGCACTGCTGGACCTGGGTCCCGACACCACGCCCACCTACGGACTCCTCTGCACAGCGCTAAAAAGGCGCACTCAAACAGGAGCTGCACAGCAGGGAGAGACGGAGCGGCGAAAGCATCGGATTACTCGCTGCCGACATCCAGTGCCTGGCACAGCGGTCTTACCCACAACACCCGGGAGAAGTCCGTGATGGCCTGGCCCTCGACGCCTTCCTGCGCAGGTTATGACTGGCGCGCCTCCAAGAGCAGGTCCGCATCACCAGCCCCGCTACCCTGAACGAGGCCCTGGCGAAAGCAGAAGAACTGGAGGCTATCCTGGACGAGGAAACGCCTGCACATCAGACTGTCCGTGCAGACAGCGGGAAACGAGAGCAGGCTGGCCTAACTGTCAAGTCAACGCGCTGATCGACACCGGCTCCACCATCAGCCTGATCCGGAAAGACTTGCTGCCCTGCGTCATGGACTGGGCACGCATGAACACCAGGCTAGAGACAGTAACAAGGCTAACAGCGGACATGCTGGGCTGTAAAGAGCTGTTTTTACAGCTAGGCAAGAGAACTGTCTTGCAGAACTTTTTCCGGGATAACATATCCAACCCCTGCATCCTGGGCCTTGCACTCTCGCGGCTACGGGAGCCATCATCGGCACGGTCACTCATTGCATTCCAGTCAACAGGAGACCATTACGCCAACCAAAAAAAGAACACAGCCTGCAAGAAGTCCGAAGAGTGCTCCCGCAACCAATTGCAGCACCGAAGGAAGACGACAAGGTCGATGCCGCAGTAGAACAGCTGTTCCAGCGCAGCAGCGAGGGACAAACGAGAGTGCAACCAGCTCTGCGCTCTCCTAGCTGAGTTCCGATACCTGCAGCGAAGGACAAACACTGCACTCGCACCACCGTCACTCAGCACCACATCGACTGGTGCGGCAGCCCCCATCCGTCAGAGAGCGAGACGGCTGCCCCTGGCTAAATGGGAGGAAGCGGAGGCTAAGATCGGTGAGATGGCAGCTGCAGGCATCATGCAACCCTCCGACAGCCCCTGGGTCTCCCCTGCCGTGCTGGTGCAAAAGAAAGATAGTTGACGCAGAAGCGGTTCTGCGTCAACTACCGTCGCCTGAATAACGTCACCAGGAAGGACGCGTATTCGTGTGTCGATGACGCCCTCGAGTCTGTAGCCGGCTCCACGTGGTTCAGCGCGCTGGATCTCCGCAGCGGCTACTGGCAGGTCCCCCTCTCCCCATCAGCTTGTCCAAAGACAGCCTTCACAACCATCGGTAGGGGATTATGGGAGTTCAACGTCATGCCGTTCAGTCTGTGCAACAATCCGGCCACGTTCGAGCAGGTGATGGAGAAAGTGCTGCAGCCGGTCCCCGCGTCAGCGTGTGTGGTGTAACTAGACGACATCCTAGTACACACGTCTACCTACACAGCTGCGCTAACCAACCTGCGCACTGTGTTCAAGCTGATCGCCAAGGCGAATCTATGCCTGAACCCAGTGAAGTGCAGCCTCTTCCACCAACAGACCAGCTTCCTGGGACACGTCGTAAGCGAAAGGGGAGTGTCAACCGACCCGGCGAAAGTAGAGGCAGTGGAAAAATGGCCATCACCAACATCAACAGGTGAGGTGCGCAGCTTCCTGGGCCTAGCCTCGGAGGCTATCGGAGGTTCATCGCGGGGTTTGCAAACATCTCCCGGCTCCTGCACCAGCTCACTGAGAGGAGGCAGCGGTTCACGTGGTCGCCAGCAAGCCAAGACACTTTCAACCACCTACACAAGGCTCTCATCACCGCTCCCATCTTAGCCATTCCTGACCCAACAAAGCCCTTTATTCTGGACACTGACACCAGTAACGATGGCGTAGGAGCCATCCTCTCACAGGCAAGTAAGGACGACGAGAGAGTGGTGGTCTATGACAGTCATGCACTGCACAAGCTGGAGCTACTGTGTGACAAGACGGGAGATGCTGGCAGTCGTCGCAGCCACCAAGCACTTCAGGGCGTACCTCACCGGAAAGCGATAAGTGCTCCGGACCGACCACACCTCCCTTCAATAGTTGCTGCGTTTTAAAGACCCAGAGGGACAAGTAGCCCGCTGGCTAGAGGCTCTACAAGAGTTTGACTTCGAAACAGAGCATCGGGCAGGAACAAAACACCTGAATGCCAATGTGGGGTCTTGTCGCCCCTGCGGCATGGATGCCTGCCATCACCGCAAGCTGGCGGAGGAAAATGATGCAAAGAAAGGCCCGAGCTGTGAGGCTGCCATCGTGCCCGACACCAACTCCCCGACAGCGATAGGTGACCTAACGCCTCCTCAAGTCCGCACAGCCCAGCAGGGAGTTGAAGAGGTCGGCCCGGTGCTGGGTCCATTTCCGGTGTCGGAGTCTGGCAACCGCTATGTCCTCACGGCAATGGATTACTTTCCCAAGTGGCCAGAGGCGTACACGATCCCATCGCAAGAGGCTTCAGTAGTGGCAGACCGTTGCAACGTGAACGCTGCAAGGTTTACAATGAAAATTTACACTTTTTCAACATTTTTTGGTAACCTATCTATAATGCGGCCGTTTCTAGGTAAGCGGCACTTCTGAGCATACGACTTGGACAGATGTCATCGCTTATCAAAATCAGGTCATGAGTGAGTGTGTAACTTGTCCAATTTCCTCCCACGGCATCTGTGCTGCACATTTCCTCGTCCTTGTTCTGAATTTTCATGAAATAGACGAGCAGAAGGAGATGAGGGGAATTTATATTTACAAATTGAGATGGCCGCTTACAAATTGGAGTGTAATATATTCCTGGAAAAATATTTTTTTACTGAAACCATATTTTTATTCCTTTAAAAATACAATTAGTTGTGGTTTACAAGTTTCTTTTTAAGTACAAGTCGTGATTTACAAGTTCAAAAAAGTACATGTGATTTACATGTATGCAAAAATATAATTGTTAATGGTTTTGGCATGAAACTAACTCCATACAGTAGCTTACAGTAATGATCAAAGATCAACATGTGTTCTCATTCATTGTGTCCCTTTTAAGGGGTCAGGGAATCATTTTACATTTCCCACACTGGTTAAAATAGTTTTTTTCCCCTTTCCTCTAGTTTAATAGTAAAACTCAATTCTCCAATATAAATACTTTGATGGCTCCACACAGCAGACAAATAAGTAGGCTATCTGTGAAGAACGAATGTTATATTGCTTTTTTGTTAAGGTTAAAGGCATAGCCTACAGTTAGGCTAATTAACCATGTAACATCCACTACTCATAATAATATTGGAAGGTCTTCAAACAGGATGTGAAACATATTTAAAATTATGTCAGGCTCCATTTTATGAAAACCGTTTCACTAATTATCTTACAAACCAGTAAAGATTAACCTACTATATATACACGGTCTGTAACAAATTAATTCTGAGAGAAGAACGAATCAACGATCGATTATCTTGTGCATATAGACATTTTTAATATTCCTGTCCGGTTCCTGCCTTTTAACGACCGATCACCGTGTTCATTTCCTTACATTTGACCGATTAGCAAACAAAATAGGCATTTGTTGTTCTTACTATTGTCCATTTGTTGTCCTTATTATGCACAGTACTGACGTAAAGTTGCGCAAAATATTAATTCTATCTTAGCAGAACTCTCCACAAACTAGCACCATGGTTAGGTAAGTAATTACTTTCAATGATACGCTTTTTTTAAAACGAATTATTACAAAAGCACATATTTATCATTATAAACAGCGGTCATAAACTGTATATTTTTCAGTTTTATATAGGATACTCACGTTTCTCCGAAGGATCGCAGTGGTTTCACAAAAGGCGGCTTGGTTTATCTACCAATCAAGTGTAATTCACAGGATATGAATTTCTGTAGGCTACAAGTGACACTCTCTCGTGCACGCCTTCCTTTCACGCACTTGCGTGAACAATGATTGATCTTCCCATGTATTAACGAACATCTTGTAAGTCGCTCTGGATAAGAGCGTCTGATAAATGCTTAAAATGTAAAATGTAATTACGTAGTCAATGATTTGTATGATTTTGTGTTGTCACAAAACAAGTTTTAGTCATATGTCATAGTTTTATGTCAAATATAACATATCATTTTTGACACTGACATACTTTTTGCACCACACAGCCATGTGACACTCGACCAATCAGAGCGCACTAAAACGGCTGCTATGCACAGCCAGGTTGCTAAAAATGTCAACATTTAAATATCTGTATGTGTGGATAGAATAAGTAAACAGAAGGTTGCAAGCTAAATTGGTGTACCAGTGCTGCCAACGTACTGATGGATTACTGTATCTGAGAAAAATCAGAAACAAAATGTATAAAAAGCTATATCATTATTGCTTTTAAACTGAAGGAAATTAACAGTTTTCCTACAAGTCGTGCAGACATTGTTAATTGTTTTCTCAGCTGATTCAACATGCTGTCAGGTTTTGCTCCTTTTAAGCGGTTTTCTATACCGTTGCCGCACCAGCACATCTACATGGAACGGACCCATTGGGACTCCTTTTCAAAGCAAAAGCAGTCACTACTAGGTCGCAATATCTAGGTCGCATTTACCTTCGGGTTTTCCTTTGCTCAGGTAGTTAATTAAACAATGAATGCAAATGATTGGCCAGAGTGACTCCCAGGTAAAGGGAGGGTGGAAAACAGCAGTGCTTGACCCACCAGGACCACGATTTGAGTAACCCTGGCCTAGGCATTTCACAGTACGCATTTTATATTGACCGAGGTCAATATAATCCCAGTATTTATATTGACAAATATGTCATCAGCTAACAGTCAGTATAAAAACAAATTTTGCATATATTGTGCATATGCGGTCACTAAAATAAAATAAATAAAAAATTTAAATGTAAAATACCTTTTCCTTCCCGGTGTTACAGGTATGGTACGCAGATGCCTGCAATGATGTCTATTGCTGTATTCCTGCACTGATCTCGTGCGCTAACTGTGATTGTTCCTACCATGTATTGATGCACATCTTGTAAGTCGCTCTGGATAAGAGCGTCTGCTAAATGCTTAAAATGTAAAATGTAAATGCACTAGGGTATGGAATTCATTGTGAATACAGTTTTGCCTTCAGTTTGACGTTCCCTGTGGCCTTCTCCCATCCTAAATTCATCCATGTCTATTAATTTCACCCCCAATACTTGCATTTACGCTCTTCGGGCTTGGCAGCCTAATTACAAACAGAAGTAATTTTGCTTTTATTTTGATTTTTTACGCCATTTTGGTAACCGGAAGTCGATTCTTTATTTTCGCTTGTTGTCGCTGTCTTAACAGTCCTCCGTTCTTTCTAAAGTGGTTAGTAGTTGGATAAAACAAATGTATCTACTAACTGATATTTAATATTCATAACATGGATTTTCTTGCCATTAACTTGTTAGCGTGACACAAATAGTATTGTATTGTATTGTGTTTGCTAGCTAGCCTATGGAAGTAACTTTTTCCTCATCGTAAACATTTGGCGTTATACCCTGATTCTAACCAGTGCTTATAACGTCTATACGTTATTGGCTGAATTTCGGTCCGACCAAATGTCCAAAGCTGTCAGAAGATACCGTCACTGTCCAAATACCGATGAGTCTGCCTGTTTAGGTCCGCTGCGATCAAGTCCTTTTCCGCATTCGTGATGTGGCGGTTGTGTACGTATTACCTCGTGGGCTAAAGACAGAGGAGTGATTGTTCTTATCTCGCTAAGATCGCAGACGTTACAACGACAGCGACATTTCGAATTGGGATGAAAATGGCCCAGAACGAGCAATTTGCAGTCACCCAAAAGGAATTTAACAAAACTGTCCTTGTGACAGGAGGCGCTGGATTCATGTAAGTATCAACGGTGTAGTATAGCTAGCTCGCTAAGCATCGTCCTGCGCAGAAGTTTACGTTACTGTAGTCTGCTAGTCGAGTAGTAAGATGTCACTTTAGGACACATTTTTGGTGACAAAACTGCATAATTAGTCATCAGTGATGAGTGACTTTCAGATAGCATAAACCTGATTTACAAAATAAATCTGGTTTATACAGCCATAAGGCGGGGCTTTGAGATGAAAATGTTTGGGACCACCAGAATCGCATGACAGTAACTGTGTTGCTAACTAAGCTTGGAAGCTATCCGCACGCTATTGGTGCGCTTCTTGTCATCTGTTAATTCTTAAGATGTGTATTGCTTTACTAACTTACTTTGTGGCATCCAATAACTGGTGGGTTTTCTTCACCCTTATTAGTGGATCACATGTGGTCATCTCCCTTGTAGAGAAGTACCCAGACTGGCATATCATCAACTTGGACAAGGTAAGATTTTATTTTGTCCACAGTGTCCATTTTAAAGGGCTGACTTTGCCTGATCTGCATCTCAACTTGATGTTGGTGTCCTGCATGTTGTTCATTCACACTGCCTTCACTGTTGTGCAGTATGTTTGCGTAGTAGGACTACAGTTCCCAAACTAGTGGTGGGGGTAATGGTCTCAAAGAAAGTGCACTCATTCCATGGCAAATATTCTGTAACTCCTGTATATTCTTGCACTTCCAACATTATCCTCCAGAAAATGTAATGGAAATCAGGCAAAACATTTTTTTACATTAATTTGTTAAAAGGGGCATCATATTTGTAAATGGCATTATGGATGTGAAAGGGAAGTAGGCTCCCTTATTTTTGACTCCTTTTACAGAATGTATGGGAGAATATGTAATCAACACAGATACAATCAATTGGGCTAATGGGTGCACAACCTGCAAACAGAGACAGTGCAGAAAAATGAATGGTTTGCAGACCAATGATTCAATCTTATGATTGGGTCATGGGGGTGAAGATCAATAAAAGTGTCTCTCAATTTGTTTTAGTAAGTAACAGACTGGTGGCCATCCCATACAAATTACGAAACTTATGGGAGGAGGAAATTGATATTCTGATTCCCTGGAAGCAGGGGTGCAACATGTTGTGCAAAATAAAACCCACTCTACAGTTTCAGTGGAAGATTTTGTATAAAAACAAATGACCTACAAGGAAAATGCTATGCATATGGGGTATCATATATTCTCATTGGTGTCCTTTCTGTGGTGAAGAAATACATTTATTACATATTGTTTGGTTCTGTCCTACAGTGGCAGAGTTTTGGTCAGATGTACAACAATGGGTACGTCCTTATTCACACCACTTTGATATGTCCACAAATAGCATTACCGAGAGACTTAAGAAACATTCTTCACAATTTATTGATCCTTTATGGTAAGCTTCTTATCTTCACAACTGAAATAAAACCGCTAACTAAACAAAATAACAGTGAAACATTACTGTACACGGGATGGAAACGGAAGGGAAATGGGAACAAGTGAGCAGGAGGGTTGGGCAGATAATACATGATGGAGATTAGAAGTATAAGAAGTGATGTAGTAGTTTTTTGTGTA